>JAMLFY010000011.1:27606147-27657147 GCA_030441495.1 Dalbergia oliveri
TTTTTATAGCCTCTGAATTGATTGTTTGAGGGGAAACATAATTCGTGTTACAATGGTGTAAAATCTGCCATTATGCTGGAAATGCAACAATGATTTGAATTGATGAAGTAATGGAATTTTTGGTTCTAGAATGACATGAGTACTTGATGTTACCTTTTTGGCTGTATGTCTTGTGACATATGAATGCATACTAGATAATTTAAAAGGTTGATTTATCAGATACAAATGAGAATTTCATTGTGAATGGATGCCTGTATGTGTTTTATGCATGCAGTGAATGATGTCCTGAATTAAATTCTATGATCCCAAGAAACTTGAGATCCTCTTGACTTGTTAAGGGCAAATAATGAAACTTGAGATCCTCTTTGACTTGTCAAGGGCAAATAATGACACACGAGATCCTTTTGATTTGTCAAAGGCAAATAGAGTGAGTGAGATCCTTTTGACTTGTCAAAGGCAAATGGAGTGGATTGAGATCCTTTTGGCTTGTCGAAGGCAAATAGAGAGGGATGTGATACTTTTGATTCATCAAGGAAAATCAAAGATGAATTTCATTACATTGGGCATATACATCTTTGTGTATATTGGTTCTTCTTGGTTGCCATAACTTACTATGAGTATGAGCTGACGGTAGAGGTGTATTAAGTGATTGGTTTTTCTTAAAAGTAACCCACTTCGAAAAGATAGATTTTGAACTTTAAAAATGAATAGTCATTATGTAATGCATGATCACCTTTTGTTAAATAAATCGAAGTGGCTTGGGCGGTACGATGACATGAACTTCAGTATATGTTTTTGGGAACGCCCTACTGAGAATGTTAGAATTCTCACCCCTATGTATTTGTTTTTTTACCGTGTCGTCCCAGGTTGATCTAGAAGACGGTGAGGCCTAGGAGAAGATCAAGTGGATTTGCCAGTAGTTAGTAGCAGAACTTGTGTTTTTTTGTACTTAAGTGTATGTATATGTCTGTAAAACATAAGAGATAACAGATATAAAAGCTCTTAGAAGAGCTTCCTTTTGTACTTGATTTGTATTAAATAAATAAGTTGTTTCTGGCTATATATATCGATAGAACCACGAGTTAGTTAACACGCAATTCGATCGACCCTTATTATAGATAATTAAGAAAGGTCCGCAGAATATAAGTAACAACTCTTGAGTATGATACCATGACTTAAGGATGGGGTTGTACTTGGGAGGATGTTACATTATGGTATCAGAGTTCGTCCTTGTAGGACCTTGAGGAATGGACTGGCTATGCTTCCTTAGTAAATGTCATGCATTATAATTTTATATATGTGTATGACATGGTTGGAGTGTTGTGGATTGCTGCCACACTTAGCTTGGTATTGAGCCTGATCAACTCAATAATTCTTGTTTGGTGTGACGGAATTGATGACTTCAAATCGGCAAACTAGGAGCGAAGGGATAATGCTGAAATGATAAACACTTTTGATGGCGGCAGCTATGAGAGAACAAGCTCCTTAGCCAAGGATGATGGAAAGGTTGGATCGCAGGAAGGGAAATCCAGTTGGGAATCCTGGAGGAGTAGAAGTGGACATGGAATACAGAAATTTGCAGAGTTCAGGAAGGCAAACCCCCCACCTTTTCGAGGAGCCTTCAATCCCAATAAAGCGAATGGATTAAGGCCATGGAGAAAATTTTCTCAGTCCTTCCTTGCACTGAGATCCAAAAGGTGGCTTTTGCTACTTACATGTTAGAGGCGGATCAGGAATTTCTGGTGGGTTGGCACCAAGGGGTTATTTGAAGCTTCTCGCTGAAGTTACCTGGGAAGTTTTTAAGGAGGCTTTTTATCACAAGTATTTTCCTGCTTTAGTGAGAAATGCAAAGGAGTTGGAGTTTATGGCACTCAAACAAGGGTCCATGAGTGTAGCTCAGTACACAGCCAAGTTTGAAGAGCTTTGCAAGTTTTCTACCATTTATCAATGTGACCCAGATGAAGCTTGGAAATGCATGAAGTATGAAGGAGGGTTACGTGAAGACATTGAAGTTGTGGGCCTCTTAGATTCGAGACTATGCAATCCTAGTGAACAAGTGCCGACGTGCAGAGGACTCCAACAAGAAGCTAGCAATGGCCAAATCTGCTAAGGACATTTCTAATAAGAGACTAGCACTTGAAGACCGAGGTTATGAGGAGGCCCAGTCCCAAAGAAGCAGTTTCAATCCAACTTGCACGAGGATAAACAACAACAACGATTACCCATGAGACAAGATTGCCCAAAATGTGGGAAGAACCATGAAGGTAGACCTTGTAGGGCTGGACAATACGTATGCTACCGTTGTGGAAAGCCAGGGCATAAGATTTGGGAGTGCCCAGAGAAGTACACCAAACCTCGAGCCAGCCACACCAGAGCACTAGGAGTTAAGCAACCTCGCGACTTGATAATTTAATTCGAGGTAAGAACGTTTAGGATTTAATCGTTATCTTTTGTTTGCCTGTGTATAAATTCCTTGTTTGACATATGAATTTGTCTTTTGAAAATTGTTTTCAAAGGAATTTTGGGGGCAAAATTCTTTTTAAGGTGGGTGGTAATGTAACACTCTAAAATTTAATTAAAAATTAATTTGAGCTTTATTAATCATAATTTCAAAAATATAATAGTTTAGTAATGAAGAGGGCGGCCCACCACTGTCAAAAAAAAAAAAAATTTCGGGCTGGTGAATAGTAACCTTGTGGGCCCCGCCGCGGCAGCTGAAACCCTAGATTCGGGCCAGAGAGTGCTTGAAATTAGGGAGACATGGGAATAAGGTTAGAAATAGGTGGGAATGATAATTTTATACTTAAAATAAATTTTCGGGCAATATCGGTCAATCAATACGTGTTTACCCGTTCGGTAAGATTTCAATATGCGTTTCTTACACGAATGAAACTTTCAATGAAATTTTGCCACCTAAGGAGGACAAGTGTGTGACTTGAGATGTGCCACACAATTACTCCTTTATCACTAACCAATAAGAATTGCACAAAATTACACTAATTATCTTCAAAGAAAACATTTTGGACTTGAAAATTCTATGTATTTTGCCCTAAACTCAAAATATCAACATCTTATCATTCCCTTCATCACAATTTCGGCCAGACCTCCCTAAGCACCCTTCCTCCATTGTTCTTCCTCTCAAACTCCATTAACAAGCTTCAAGCTTGCAAAACCCTAGCTCAAAGTCACTAAAACCACAAACTCTCTTCACTAAACTCATTCTATTCATCATAACCTACAAATCTAACCGATTATAATTTGAATCCATCACATTTTCCAACTTTGAGGGCACACAATCAGAGGTTAAAGGAAGGGTTTGATGTTGGTGGGGAAGCTTTGAAGTGAAGCAAAAGCATTCTAGAGCATCCTTTGGAGCATAGAGCTCAAGAGCTCTCAAAGTAGGGTTTTCTGCTGCCTTTCTTGTGGAATTTTTCAATTCTGTTTTGACTTGCCCTAATTCCGAAAATTTTGATGATTCTGATGGTTAACATATTGATATTGATGTATGAATTTTTACGTTGTGTTTGGATGGTTTTAAAATGGGTTTTCTCTCAAGTGAAATTGGAACTAGGTTGCTGGACTGAATTCTGTTCTGAAATCAGAATTTCTCACGAATTTTCTGGAAAATTTGTGGGTGGTTGCATGAGCCATGAAAATTATATGTTGTAGTTAAGCCCTTAAACTAAATACACGAATTTTCCTGGGGGTTAATTTTAAGGTTTGATGCCTCAAAAAAATTAGGAACCGAATTGTAACTGTTGCTGTCTAAATTGTTGAGACTGAAGTAACAAACTTGCCCGAATTTTTAATCATAGCAATTGATTGAGATAGCTCCTGAAATTTTTACACAAGACTAATAACATGTTGAAATACCTCTGTGAATTTTCTTGTACCATGATTCCATCGAATTCTAGGGCTAAATATTTTGAGAACACAAGTCTGGACTATGAATTTGTGGCTTCTGACCACCAGATTTACCTATTTTATTGAAGTGGTTATATAATTATGATTGCCCTGAAATTTTTACAGGTTGTTTTAGACACATTGAAGTGTCATGTGAAATTTTTATAGCCTCTGAATTGATTGTTTGAGGGGAAACATAATTCGTGTTACAATGGTGTAAAATCTGCCATTATGCTGGAAATGCAACAATGATTTGAATTGATGAAGTAATGGAATTTTTGGTTCTAGAATGACATGAGTACTTGATGTTACCTTTTTGGCTGTATGTCTTGTGACATATGAATGCATACTAGATAATTTAAAAGGTTGATTTATCAGATACAAATGAGAATTTCATTGTGAATGGATGCCTGTATGTGTTTTATGCATGCAGTGAATGATGTCCTGAATTAAATTCTATGATCCCAAGAAACTTGAGATCCTCTTGACTTGTTAAGGGCAAATAATGAAACTTGAGATCCTCTTTGACTTGTCAAGGGCAAATAATGACACACGAGATCCTTTTGATTTGTCAAAGGCAAATAGAGTGAGTGAGATCCTTTTGACTTGTCAAAGGCAAATGGAGTGGATTGAGATCCTTTTGGCTTGTCGAAGGCAAATAGAGAGGGATGTGATACTTTTGATTCATCAAGGAAAATCAAAGATGAATTTCATTACATTGGGCATATACATCTTTGTGTATATTGGTTCTTCTTGGTTGCCATAACTTACTATGAGTATAAGCTGACGGTAGAGGTGTATTAAGTGATTGGTTTTTCTTAAAAGTAACCCACTTCGAAAAGATAGATTTTGAACTTTAAAAATGAATAGTCATTATGTAATGCATGATCACCTTTTGTTAAATAAATCGGAAGTGGCTGGGGCGGTAACGATGACATGAACTTCAGTATATGTTTTGGGAACGCCCTCCTGAGAATGTTAGAATTCTCACCCCTATGTATTTGTTTTTTTTACCGTGTCGTCCCAGGTTGATCTAGAAGACGGTGAGGCATAGGAGAAGATCAAGTGGATTTGCAGTAGTTATAGCAGAACTTGTGTTTTTTTGTACTTAAGTGTATGTATATGTCTGTAAAACATAAGAGATAACAATATCCTAAAGCTCTTAGAAGAGCTTCCTTTTGTACTTGATTTGTATTAAATAAATAAGTTGTTTCTGGCTATATATATCGATAGAACCACGAGTTAGTTAACACGCAATTCGATCGACCCTTATTATAGATAATTAAGAAAGGTCCGCAGAATATAAGTAACAACTCTTGAGTATGATACCATGACTTAAGGATGGGGTTGTACTTGGGAGGATGTTACATTATGGTATCAGAGAGTTCGTCCTTGTAGGACCTTGAGGAATGGACTGGCTATGCTTCCTTAGTAAATGTCATGCATTATAATTTTATATATGTGTATGACATGGTTGGAGTGTTGTGGATTGCTGCCACACTTAGCTTGGTATTGAGCCTGATCAACTCAATAATTCTTGTTTGGTGTGACGAATTGATGACTTCAAATCGGCAAACTAGGAGCGAGCGGGTATAATCCTGAAATGATAAACACTTAGGATAGATGGCGGCTATGAGAGACAAGCTCTCCTGCCACAGGATGATGGAAAGGTTGGATCGACAGGAGGAGGAAATCCGTGGGAATCCTGGAGGAGTAGAAGTGGACATGGAATACCAGAAATTTGCAGAGTTCAGGAAGGCAAACCCCCCACCTTTTCGAGGAGCCTTCAATCCCAATAAAGAGAAGAATGGATTAAGGCCATGGAGAAAATTTCTCAGTCCTTCCTTGCACTGAGATCCAAAAGGTGGCTTTTGCTACTTACATGTTAGAGGCGGATGAGAATTCTGGTGGGTTGGCACCAAGGGGTTATTTGAAGCTTCTCGGGCTGAAGTTACCTGGGAAGTTTTTAAGGAGGCTTTTTATCACAAGTATTTTCCTGCTTCCGTAGAAATGCAAAGGAGTTGGAGTTTATGGCACTCAAACAAGGGTCCATGAGTGTAGCTGAGTCAGCCAAGTTTGAAGAGCTTTGCAAGTTTTCTACCATTTATCAATGTGACCCAGATGAAGCTTGGAAATGCATGAAGTATGAAGGAGGGTTACGTGAAGACATTGAAGTTGCCTGTGGGCCTCTTAGAGATTCGAGACTATGCAATCCTAGTGAACAAGTGCCGACGTGCAGAGGACTCCAACAAGAAGCTAGCAATGGCCAAATCTGCTAAGGACATTTCTAATAAGAGACTAGCACTTGAAGACCGAGGTTATGAGGAGGCCCGTCCCAAAGAAGCAGTTTCAATCCAACTTGCACGAGGATAAACAACAACAACGATTACCCATGAGACAAGATTGCCCAAAATGTGGGAAGAACCATGAAGGTAGACCTTGTAGGGCTGGACAATACGTATGCTACCGTTGTGGAAAGCCAGGGCATAAGATTTGGGAGTGCCCAGAGAAGTACACCAAACCTTGGAACCAGCCACACCAGAGCACTAGGAGTTAAGCGGACCTCGCGACTTGATAATTTAATTCGAGGTAAGCGTTTAGGATTTAATCGTTATCTTTTGTTTGCCTGTGTATAAATTCCTTGTTTGACATATGAATTTGTCTTTTGAAAATTGTTTTCAAAGGAATTTTGGGGGCAAAATTCTTTTTAAGGTGGGTGGTAATGTAACACTCTAAAATTTAATTAAAAATTAATTTGAGCTTTATTAATCATAATTTCAAAAATATAATAGTTTAGTAATGAAGAGGGCGGCCCAACGGACCTATCAAAAAAAAAAAAAATTTCGCAATGAATAGTAACCTTGTGGGCCCCAGCGCGGGGACGCTGAAACCCTAGATTCGGGCCCCGAGGTGCTTGAAATTAGGGAGACATGGGAATAAGGTTAGAAATAGGTGGGAATGATAATTTTATACTTAAAATAAATTTTCGGGCAATATCGGTTAATCGATACGGTGTTTACCCGTTCGGTAAATTTCGTATAGTTCTTACCGAATGAAACTTTCAATGAAATTTTGCCACCTAAGGAGGACAAGTGTGTGGCTTGAGATGTGCCACACAATTACTCCTTTATCACTAACCAATAAGAATTGCACAAAATTACACTAATTATCTTCAAAGAAAACATTTTGGACTTGAAAATTCTATGTATTTTGCCCTAAACTCAAAATATCAACATCTTATCATTCCCTTCATCACAATTTCGGCCAGACCTCCCTAAGCACCCTTCCTCCATTGTTCTTCCTCTCAAACTCCATTAACAAGCTTCAAGCTTGCAAAACCCTAGCTCAAGTCACTAAAACCACAAACTCTCTTCACTAAACTCATTCTATTCATCATAACCTACAAATCTAACCGATTATAATTTGAATCCATCACATTTTCCAACTTTGAGGGCACACAATCAGAGGTTAAAGGAAGGGTTTGATGTTGGTGGGGAAGCTTTGAAGTGAAGCAAAAGCATTCTAGAGCATCCTTTGGAGCATAGAGCTCAAGAGCTCTCAAAGTAGGTTTTCTGTGCCTTTCTTGTGGAATTTTTCAATTCTGTTTTGACTTGCCCTAATTCCGAAAATTTTGATGATTCTGATGGTTAACATATTGATATTGATGTATGAATTTTTACGTTGTGTTTGGATGGTTTTAAAATGGGTTTTCTCTCAAGTGAAATTGGAACTAGGTTGCTGAACTGAATTCTGTTCTGAAATCAGAATTTCTCACGAATTTTCTGGAAAATTTGTGGGTGGTTGCATGAGCCATGAAAATTATATGTTGTAGTTAAGCCCTTAAACTAAATACACGAATTTTCCTGGGGGTTAATTTTAAGGTTTGATGCCTCAAAAAAATTAGGAACCGAATTGTAACTGTTGCTGTCTAAATTGTTGAGACTGAAGTAACAAACTTGCCCGAATTTTTAATCATAGCAATTGATTGAGATAGCTCCTGAAATTTTTACACAAGACTAATAACATGTTGAAATACCTCTGTGAATTTTCTTGTACCATGATTCCATCGAATTCTAGGGCTAAATATTTTGAGAACACAAGTCTGGACTATGAATTTGTGGCTTCTGACCACCAGATTTACCTATTTTATTGAAGTGGTTATATAATTATGATTGCCCTGAAATTTTTACAGGTTGTTTTAGACACATTGAAGTGTCATGTGAAATTTTTATAGCCTCTGAATTGATTGTTTGAGGGGAAACATAATTCGTGTTACAATGGTGTAAAATCTGCCATTATGCTGGAAATGCAACAATGATTTGAATTGATGAAGTAATGGAATTTTTGGTTCTAGAATGACATGAGTACTTGATGTTACCTTTTTGGCTGTATGTCTTGTGACATATGAATGCATACTAGATAATTTAAAAGGTTGATTTATCAGATACAAATGAGAATTTCATTGTGAATGGATGCCTGTATGTGTTTTATGCATGCAGTGAATGATGTCCTGAATTAAATTCTATGATCCAAGAAACTTGAGATCCTCTTGACTTGTTAAGGGCAAATAATGAAACTTGAGATCCTCTTTGACTTGTAAAAGGGCAAATAATGACACACGAGATCCTTTTGATTTGTCAAAGGCAAATAGAGTGAGTGAGATCCTTTGACTTGTCAAAGGCAAATGGAGTGGATTGAGATCCTTTTGGCTTGTCGAAGGCAAATAGAGAGGGATGTGATACTTTTGATTCATCAAGGAAAATCAAAGATGAATTTCATTACATTGGGCATATACATCTTTGTGTATATTGGTTCTTCTTGGTTGCCATAACTTACTATGAGTATGAGCTGACGGTAGAGGTGTATTAAGTGATTGGTTTTTCTTAAAAGTAACCCACTTCGAAAAGATAGATTTTGAACTTTAAAAATGAATAGTCATTATGTAATGCATGATCACCTTTTGTTAAATAAATCGAAGTGGCTGGGACGGTAACGATGACATGAACTTCAGTATATGTTTTGGGAACGCCCTCCTGAAATGTTAGAATTCTCACCCCTATGTATTTGTTTTTTTTGTGTTCGTCCCAGGTTGATCTAGAAGACGGTGAGGCTGCAGGAGAAGATCAAGTGGATTTGCAGTAGTTAGTCAGAACTTGTGTTTTTTTGTACTTAAGTGTATGTATATGTCTGTAAAACATAAGAGATAACATATACTGTAAAGCTCTTAGAAGAGCTTCCTTTTGTACTTGATTTGTATTAAATAAATAAGTTGTTTCTAGCTATATATGATAGAACCACGAGTTAGTTAACACGCAATTCGATCGACCTTATTATAGATAATTAAGAAGGTCGAATATAAGTAACAACTCTTGAGTATGATACCATGACTTAAGGATGGGGTTGTCCTTGGGAGGATGTTACATTACATTTAGGAGGATGTTACAATTTAGATATATATTATTTTAAGGAAGTTTTTAAACAAAATAATTCAATAAACATATGTTGTTATACAAAATATATTAAACATACTAGGTTCAAATACCTACAACGTGCAGCGATTATATAAAAATGAGATATATATTAAATATTTTAAAATAAATAAATTAAATTTTATTTAAATTAACAACAGTAAGTGTTGAAAATATTAGTATGAATAATAGGTATATTATATTAATTATTCATATAATTAAAAAAATAAGGATAATTTGGTGAAACTTAATAAATATCCAAAGGAGTTGCCACTCCAATCTATTTAACGTTTATTTTATATTAAAAAATGTTATTTATACTATAATATATGAATAGAAGTTAACACATCTAAAAATAAATAAGATATGAATCGACTACATATCATAATTATAAATATCGTATCTCTTTTTCGTTGTCAATTAATTATTATAGAGGAAAACAGAACAGGATCCCTTGCCAGAACTGCCAATCTATTCCACTGAACTCAGAAGGCGGTGTTGGATTCGTTGACGTAGGTGATCTGTAACACCTGTAAACTACCACCACATTAATAATAAATCAGTGCCACCCAAATGTAACGCTGACAACCCAACGTGCGTGCCAACGACACAACCGTGTCGGTAACGCAACGTAAGTATCCAACATCACCCTTTCTTCTTCTCATTGAAACGACAACAAAAGAAAGAAAACACAAAGCACACAAAACCAAACATTCCACATTAATTCAAAACCCCCTTAGCCCTTCGCACCCGTCTTCTCCGCCATCTTTCTTTCTACACCCTACACCCTACATCCTCTTTGCCCTTCCCTTATTAACATTCTAATACACACTCTCTCTGGCGTTCTTATTTTTCGGTTGTTTTCTGTTATATATAAATCGATTTGTTTGCAACTCATAACCCCAACGGCGCTTATTGTTCCACCGCCACCGCGTGCATTGGTTTTCCGAGCGATGGCGCCGCATCTGTTGGCCTGTTTCCGCAGCAAGGGCCGCCGCGGTGGAGGCGGCGGTCCTGGTACTGTCGAGAGGCACGTGACGGCGGACGTGACTGCGGAGGAGCAGAAGCGCGGCGGGCCGGTGGTGGTGGAGATGTTCTCGTCGCAGGGGTGCGCGACGTCGCCGGCGGCGGAGCTGGTGCTCTCGCGGTTGGGGAGGGAGACTTTGGGCTGGAGGTGCCGGTGGTGGTGCTGACCTTCCACGTGGACTACTGGGACTACATGGGCTGGAAGGACCCCTTTGGATCCAGCCTGTGGACCGTGAGGCAGAAGGCCTATGTTGAGGCCCTTGGGCTCGACACCATGTTCACGCCGCTGGTTGTGGTCCAAGGGAAGGCCCAATGTGTTGGAAATGACGATAACGCCCTCATCGATGCCATCACCAACGCCCCTAGATTCCCTGCTCCAACCTTCCAGGTTGGCATTACTATCAGATCTTTTTTCTCATTAGTACTCTGCTGTTGTTTTGTTTGTTTTTCTGGCTTTTTTTGTTCTTTTGCTTTTTCTTGTGCTTCCATTTTGTTGCGTTTCATTCATTTTAATTAGAAAGACATTGAGCGTTTGGTGGAAGTAGGGGCGAACGTAGGTTAGAGGGCTTCTTAGTTAGCTTCAGCCTAGTCTACATTCGTTCTATTTTAACCTACATTGACCCGCCTATATTATTGCTACTATTATTAATATTTTTATTTAAGCAAATTTAATGATATTTGAAATATCTTAATCTCTATAAAAATATTCTTCTGAACTTATTTAAGAAATTTTTTTTTGCTAATTTTAAAATATATTTTTTGACATATTTAAAAGCCTTTTGATTTATTTAAAAGTAGAGGTTTCAATTTTTTTTAATAAAATTATAATAAAGTAGATCTTTAAATAAGTTTTCAGGATATATCAAGTTTTTTAGAAGGCCAAGCTAAGGCCTCAGGCAACCTATTGGTAAATATAAGTCAAGTCTATTTAATTTAAAACCTAGTCCAGCCTAACCTATTTCCATCCTTTGTGGAATAGGTAAAATGACTAAATGAGTAAAGGACTAAAGGCTCGTATATGGATCTAATTTTTAGTTAGCTTCGGCAGCTAAGATAACAAGGAGATTTAAAGGTGAAAGCGAAGTTGCGGATTCTCAATATATACAAGATATTTTTGAATCTATTGAGCACTTTTGGAAATAGTTTAATTTGTCCGTGTGTGTTTGTGTATATATGTGTGTGTATATATATATTTGCATAAGCTTTGCAGAGAAATGAGAGAAGTTACTTATATAGTTATTTTTGAGGGAAAAATTGGCAATATATTTGCCCTCGGAGAATCAGTTATATTGTTTTCCAAATATGAGTCTCTATGTTTTGCACCATTATCTACATTTAGTTTCGATGATTAGTGAACTGCTTCATTATCACTATTCTACAATTAAGCCAGATTTGTTAGGAAAATTTGTTTGGCAGAAACTAGATGGTAGAAAGGTTGTTTTTTATATACTTCTGTTCGCTGTTGTTGACTAGACAAAGTCTGTGAATTTAGTTCAAAAAGTTTCATACCAAAGTTATCTGAATTTAAATATAATTCATTATGGGAGTTATTCTAATAATAATATTTGATGAAAAAATTAGAATGCACTCCTAAAGAAAGTAATAAACACCAGCTCCAAAAAGAAAAAGAGGAAAGAGAACGACAAATGTAGCTCAAAAGCCACGGTACCACTTTCGCCTTAATAAGTAGAACCTTTCTGGTAGATGGTTCCCAAACAGATGTAGACTTATGTGATTTTCAATCACAAGGCGATCATCTCACCCACTACCAAGTGGGGGCCACCTGCTTACCTAATGCCAAGGTGTCTATGGGTTGAGGAAGTTATTTTGTACTTTTCATCCTCACCTTCCTTGTATAATAGGAGTTTGATGGGCATCCTTAATTTGAAAGTAACCGCATTACCAACTATTTCACAATTGAAATTTCCCGGTCCTTGCATTGGCTCGTTTTTGAGAAATTACTTGATGTTCATTGATCCATGTCGTGGAGCATTAGCTGAATTGAACTATGCTATGCCTAATAATAAAGTAATATGTAAGATAAAAGGATAAGTTAATGATAGATCTTATCCTAAAATGTCATTCTATTATTAAATATGAATACAATTAGGCCAGTGTTGCATCAACGTCTAATTATCATTGAGTGATTATATGCATTCCCACCAATAACGAAAAAGACATGTCAATTACAAATTATATATGTATGCGTGCGTGCCAGGTGCCTTTTTTTTTAATTTTATTTTAGAGTAATATTGTTAAGCAAAATTGTTTGCTTTCAGGCAACTTTCACCAGGCCTACACCAGATTCTTTGCAAGTGTCTCTAACAGGAGCATTGAGGACCAAGGTGGATAGTCGTGGTGCCAATGTGATGGCGGCGTTATATGAAAGTGGTTTGGTTACGGACTGTCCAAGAGGGGAGAACAAAGGACGTGTGCTATCCAATGATTATGTTGTAAGAAAGCTCGAAAAGCTCTGCACTGTCAAAGACATATCTGCCAAAAAGACAGTGTCAGGAACTGTTAATTTTCCCTTGTGGGAAGGATTCAACAGCAGCAAATGTGGTTTGGCTGTCTTTGTTCAGAGTAGCTCTTACCAGATTTTTGGTTCAGAGTTTTTTCAGCTGCCGGGTGATATATGATGTTGATTCATTAGTTCTATTTGTTGTGCTTATAATGTCATCATGTGCCTACGTTGTTGTTTCTTGGGCTATATACATGTGTACATAACATGTTTGTTTTAGGATATTGTTGGTTTATTTTCCTTTTCGTTCCCACTTTTTTTTTATTCACTTTGTCATTCCTTATGGTTGATTCTCTAGTTAGGAGATGGAGAGAGATTTAAAATTGTGGCGTGCCCTTTTTTCCTATTGGATATAGAGTTTGGATTTAATATTGAATTTCATGCGTTGTTTTCATTGATTTTATTCTATCGTATGGTCGATGTATAATATGATTATCCAATACTTGTTAATAATTAAAGTAATGGTTTTTTTTTTCTCATTTCTTGTTTTAAATTTCTATGTTTAATTCGTTTTCTCTTTTTAATTAATTTTTTGTACTATAGAATTTTGTGGAATAGACATGAAAAATAAAATAAATTATTTTCTATTTTCATTATTTTTCACAAAATTAAAAAAAATATATAGACTAAAAATAAAAAGAAATAGCTAGAAATCAAATAAGTCGTAAACTGCTTGCTCTCAATAATTGCTATGTACCAAATAACCATATCATAAAATTAAAGAGGAATGTTTTTAAATGTTATATAAATACTTAAATTGTTATATAGTAATTGTAATTTACATAAGTGTGAGTATTCAATGTAATATTAACTAAAAATAATTTTATATTATTAGTAAAGATAATATGTTAATTTAGTGGTTACATAATTAAAAAGGGTCTTGCAAATCTTTAGTCAAGCCATGTTTACGAACCAAGGTTGGAAGTTGCAAATCAACCCTGATGCTCTACAAGATCCTAAAAGCCAAGTATTTTCCTACTATCAACTTCATGAATGCCCTCCTAGGGGGCAATCCTCCTTCACTTGGAGTATTAGAGTAATGTTATGTACCAATAAGATTGTATAACAAATATATACCACACAACTTATCACCATTAGATGTGATGAGTTAATGGAATAGGTGGGGACAACTCATCATATTTAATAGTGATAAGGTATGTGGTGTATATTTGTTATATAATTTTATTGTCCAGATAATATTATTCGGAGTATTATGGAAGATCAACATTGGAAAAGGCCTACTATGGAGAGTAGCACTACTAAAAAAATGCGAGTTATTAGCAGATTTAATAGATTTTTTGGGGAAAATGTTGATGCATAGTAATAATGTTCTTGGTAACTATTACTACGGGAATAAATCTACTACTAGCATTTTTTGAGGGAATTATTGGCGAATTTTCATTAAAAAAAAAACTCATTGAAAATAGGTTGAAAAAATTCATCAATGATAGGCTAATTTTTTAAAAAAATTTAATATTACTAGCGAAATTTCTGCGTAAGAGGCTAACTTAAAAAAAAAAACTTAATATTACTAGTGAAAAAATCCACAATAAAGTTGAAGGGTCAATTTTTTTTAAAAAAAAAAATTATGGAAAGTTACTAATGGAAAAATCTGCTAGTAATGGGTGTGCCAAATTTGACACTAGATAGTGTGAATATTATTGACAGATTACAAGTTGAATATCCGCGGTAATGGTGGTCCAAATAAAAATTCCCTATTCCTTCTTTTCACTAATAAATCTGAGGAATATTGATTGGAAAAATCCACTGGTAAAATCTATCGATAACTCACAATTTTCTAGTAGTGTAGGTAATGGCCAGAATATAAAAGTTCGAAAGGATCCCTAACTTCTTATGAATAATTTCAAGATGAAAAGAATAACTAAATCCTAGCCTATAAATCTCTAGTCTCTCAACTTATTGACCCAATTGTAGAATTTGGAATGCACAATTGATCACTACCATATTCCCTCATCAACCAGATGCTATCCTAAACATTCCTCTAGGACACACTCTAAGAGACGACTTTCTTTACTAGTTCTGAGATCTTGAAGGACATTTCTTAGTGAAATCAACCTATCACCTTGTGCGGGAGAGTAAAGTCCAAGATGAAATTAGAGTAGGGGTTAGGGGTTATGACAACTTCAATAGTTTTAGGCAGTCCAATTCAACATGGAAGATCATCTAGAAACTACATGTTCAACTAATTTTTTTTTTTTTGAACCACATATGCCTTCAAACTAGTCAAAACTAGTATGAACTGATGGAGCTTAGCATTAACCTATTTTGAGGTTAGAATATGTTTGATCTCAAAAATTCTAGCATGAGACTGAACCCTTCCATAGAGAATGGGGTGTGCACTTCTCTACCTCCAAGTCATGTGAGTTGTTGTGTAGTGATGTATCAATAATAATATATATTATATATTTACTTGAATTGCATTATATTTTTATATATTTGTTTAATTAAATCCTGTCAACTAGTAACCCATTGGTTGAACTTGTGATTTAATGACTCGATACCTTGGCCAAGTCGATCACTAGTCCAAGTTTAATAACTATGCCTTCAGGGCCACAAGACACCCATCTCAGCCAGCCTTGAACTACATTGAGTGAGAAGGTTGGGTTCCACCTAGGGTCGAGCATCTACAAGATTAATGTTGACTTTGCTAGCAACAAAGGAGGAAAGACATTTCTTAGTGAAATCAACCTATCACCTTGTATGGGAGAGTAAAATCCAAGATGAAATCAGAGTAAAGGTGAAAGTTTATGACAACTTCAATAGTGTTAGGCAGTTCAATTCAACATGGAAGATCATCTAGAAACTACATGTTCAACTAATTTTTTATTTTAACCACATATGCATTCAAACTAGTCAAAACCAATATGAACCGATTGAGTTTTGCATGAACCTATTTTGAGGTTAGAACATGTTTGATCTTAAAAATTCTAGCATGAGACTCAAACCCTATCCATGGAGAACTGGAGGGGTGCACTTCTCTACCACCAAGTTATGTAAGTTGTTGTGTTATGATGTGTCATTAATAAAATATATTATATAATGACTTGAATTACATTATATTTTTATATATTTATTTAATTAAATCCAGTTCAACTAATAACCCATTAGTTGAACTAGTGATCTAGTGACTCAATACCTTGGTTGAGCCGATCACTAATCTAGATTGGGGGAATTAGTAGTAGTGAAAGAGGGGCTCCTTTTTGTCAAGGAAATACTTTGCTTGTGGGTGTGGTTGGAAGGTGGTAATCTAGAAACAATTGATATGATTAAAAGTGGGTCCCTAACCTATCTCATTATGGATCTATACTTCAAGATGTGTTTCCTTTTGGTTCATGGTGTTTGAATTAACCTAAAGCCTCACATCGAAAAGAGTTGAAGTCTTGTGTAAGGTTTAGGCTATAAATGAAGTCATTGGTTGCTTAGTTTAGCTATCCTCCAAAAGTGGGAGTGATCTATATGCCGTCTTTAGGAGTTGTCCATGTGATGAAATATTTATAAGGATAGTTTTAGTTGTTCAAAAGTTGCAGATAGTAAAAGATTTTAGAACTTCTTAAAGGATCGTGAATGTAAGCAATTAAAGTCGAACCACATTAAATTTTGTCTCCTTTATATTGTTTTTCTTCTAGCATTATTAGCTCCAATTATAGTTTTCTTTTTTTGTTTTTGTATTTCTTTTGCTTCCACGCCTAACAAGTGATATCAAAGTCAATGGTTTTGGTCAATTGGGCTTGGTCGAGTATTGGAGAGAATAGTTGTTTTGGATTCATGTGTGGGGTCTCTTGTGTCGAAAGTCTTCTTGTCAATGGAAGGTCAGGTAGCAAGTTTGGTGAACTGTGATAGTGCAAGTGAGAATAGCTTGTGTTGAAAGTCTTATTGGCAATGTGGTGGCCAAGCGACGTGTTTCGTGTGCATTGGCAGGACAAGTGAAGAGAGCAGGTATGGCTCTTGTACCATTGAATACTAGTGAAATACAAGTTTTTTTTTTTTTTTTTGCAAGAATAATGTTTGCGAAGACAATTATTGTAGCCAGCTTTTGGCATGGCTTTGGATTAAAGGGAGGTCTTGTTGGGATTTAACTAAAAGTTCTACATCAAAAAAGAGTTGAAGTCTTGTGTGAGATATAGGTTATAAATGGACCCATTGGTTGCTTGGTTTAGATATTCTCCAAAAGCGAAAGTGATCTACATGGGTAGTCTTTAAGAACTGTCCTTGTGATGAAATATTTGTAAAGATGATTTGCAATTTAAGCCGTTCAAAAGTTACAAATAATAAAAGATTTTGAAACTCCTTATAGAGTCATGGATGTAGGTAGTTAAACCCGAACCACGTTAAATTTTATCTCCTTTATATTATTTTTCTTCTTGTGTGGCTGCCTCTAATTATAAAGAGTTTTTTTTTTTTTGTGCTTCCACTACCCAACACATGATTTTGTAGCTTTAATATTTCTTTTCCTCCAAAGAGCTAGCAATAAAGTAGCCAATGCTCTAGCTTGATTCATTTTTTTTTTGGTTGTAATAATGTTTGAATTGAGAATCCCTAATATGTTGGTCCCTTTTCATTTCCTCTAATTTTAGTATCTAAACATATTTAGAACATCCATTAAAAAATAAAAAAACACTTGTATAAATAAAAGTTATACTCCCTCGATCCACAATATTCGTCATTTTGGGAAACTGAGAGAATACATTAACATCTTAATATACCAATTTTTCTTGGTTTTCCAAAATAAAAAATATTGTGAGACAAAGGGAGTGCTTATTTAAATCATAATTACCTCATATCGAATTGATTATCCAAATATAAACAAATAATCCCTGCACACCAAATATTTCCCGTCTTAAACAAATAACCCGAGTAACTTAGGGTGTGTTTGTTTTGGCGTTGTGTTCACCTTAACGCACGTTCATAAGCCTTGAATGTTGTGCCTGTTGGTTTGGATGATTTGTTTCATATGAACATCAATTGATTTTGCTCCTAAGCCCTGGTTTGCTGAAGGCAAAAATTTGTTGTGTTGGCGTTGATCAACGTGAAATACCTTTTGAGGGTATTGTGAACACCATATTTTGTCCGGATATTTTACCTTTTTATTTTTATTTTTACAAAAATAAACAAAAATCTCAACTCAGTTCATTTTATTTTTATTGTACAAAAATAAATAAGCCTATTATTGTTGTAAAAAAAAAAGAGGGCCCATTCCATGTTCTTTCTTTGGATTGTAAACAAAAAAAAAAAAGGTTTTCTCTCAGCCAGTTTTATTTTTATTTTGTTTTTGAGTTAAAAAAATAATAATAAGAATTTCGCTTGCTTTTGCTTTTGCACCGTTCACTTTTGTTTTCTTCAAAAAATGATGAAAAATGAGGAGTGCCTGCCTTTCTTGGAACGCATCCTCTGAAACAAAAAAAGAAAAAACAAACAAGTGTTGCATGCACCAAATTGAAAGCAGGGAGAGTCAAATACTGCTGCATGAGTCAGAATGAAAGGCTAAACTAAAAGGAAAAAACAAAGAAGAAGCACGCATGAGTGACAACAGACAATTAAAGCAAAATCCTCAACAATCCGCATGAATTAAGGGATGCAATTTTTCAATCATGATCACAAGATCGCCTACCTTCTTTGAAAAAACTGAAACCTACATTTGTGTATAAATACAGAAAAATAGAGGAGGAAGGAAGAGGGGAGGGATAGAAATACGGCTACACCCTCACACCGCGGCCATTACTAAGCCAATCCCCTCTCAGATCACACAACCTTCATTGCTCATCTTCCCATCATTAGCACTGGAAGCTTTTCTCCTACCCACCATCACCACTTTCTTCCATTATCACCATTACAGCCACCCTTTTTTTAAAAAAAAGAAAAACCAAACAACAGAACATCACCAGGAGCAATAATCCATCCAAATCTCAAAAACAATTAAAATCACAAATTGCCATCATCATCAAAAACAACAAAAAATAAAAGAGAAAGAAGGGCAGCCACCATACCCATCACAGCATCCCTTCTTGCACCACCAGTGCAAGCCCCTCCACGGTGACCGCTTCCACCGCCGCAGAAGCCACCCGAAGCCCCTCCTTGAAGATACATCACAGCACCACCTCCTTCGGGAACCGCACCATCGCGAACCTACCAAGGGCTTGAAACGCTGCCCCTTTCACGGACCAGTCTCGACGGACTCGCATGGGTCTAGCCACGGCTCTGCCTAAAGCTAGCTTCCCCTTCCCTTGCACGCATGCTCCGCTGAACAGCCACCATCACAGTTCCTCCTCAGGACGCCCGATCTACCCAACACCGGCGCCACTCCGAAACCCCTTTGCAGGGCCAGATCACCGCCATTAAGCCGCGAGCTTCCTTCTTCTCTGTGCGGCTTCTCTTCCTCCTTCCTCATGGCCGGCACGTGGATCCCCTCTCTCTCTCTCTCTCTCTCTCTCTCTCTCTTCCTGTGTGTTAATGAGTGTGTTATGTGTGTTTGTGAGAATGTGAGAACGTGTGTGTTAGTGTGTTATAGCTTTTCATTTTTTTTAAATTATTATTATTACTAGTATCAGTACTTTGTCATAGTGTGGTTCTTGGTTTGGTAAAAAAACAAAAGTGGCTGAGCCTTTGTTAGTTTGGGCCAAGTTTTCTTTTTTTTTTTTATTTAAAAAAAAACTTTGTTTCCTTGTGAATATATTCTTACACATTTTTGTTCTTCTCATTCATAAATGAAAAATTAGTCACAAACTTTCATTTTGATGGTTGAGTCAGTTAGCCAGCTTAATAACTTTGCACACTTTAGACTATCTCAGCTGAGCTTGATATTCTAAAAATTTATTTTCAAAAATTAAAATCAATCAGCACATCTTTTTATTTTCTTCTCTTTTAATAATTTAAATCCATCAACATAGAATCATTTTCTACAGAACGACGTGGCTTTGAGTTCCTCATTGCACCAGAGGATACGTCGCATAGCAAACAACTATCAAGATAAAATTAATTTTTCATTGAATTATATTCTCTTTTAATTTTACTCCTTTCTTTAATTGTATTTTATTTTATTTTATTTCTGTGTATAATTGTGAGTATCTTGGGGAAAACTAAATATTTTTAAAGTTATAAATAAATTTTCATAATAAGCTCTAGGGTAACCGTATTTATACGGATATATTACGGGTGCAATGTGATTAAGTTTCCACCCTTTCCTAATTATAATTAGACTCCGAACCTCAAATCTCTTTTAAAAAGACCACTTTATAAATTTAAAGGTTTTCCAATTTTTCCAAAATTAAAATTGGTGGTGACTCCCATTTTCTATTTTCATTTTAAAATTGATTGTCATCCTCATCGTGGCGCCTCTGGGTACGTTGTGACAATTTGGCGACTCCACTGGGACGCTAAAAGAGTCAAGCCTATTAGAGTAAATTATACAAATAATTTATAGCTTTATAATATTTAACCTTCCCCCTTTACATTACATTTGCTTATTTTTATTATTATTTTTATTATTTATTTGTATATAATTGTTTATTTTATTTTTTATTTTCTTCTTGTTTATTTGTATATAATTGTTTATTTTATTTGTAGTTATTTGTTACTCAAACCTTAGGATAGATGACTTTTATATATATATGTTGTTTTGTTTTGTCTTGCAGGGATGTGTATAGTATATAGGACTTGAAAGGTATGTATGCTCCCTCACACACAGTGCACAATCACTTATCTCACACACATTTTGGGCTCTATACTCGAGCCTTGGAAAGCCAGAAGGCAAGAAAGGGTTTTGACGTTGTTATTGTGAAGCTTATGCTTCCCTGACAATCGTTGACTCATCCACTCAGATTGTTACTAGAACTATGAGTTACCATATTGTGACTTTTATGTCCCTGGATTTACTCATGAGACTAGGTCTTTATCTTATTGATAAAGACAACCTGGGGACCATAACTTTTAGGGGTCTAGATCCATCCAAAAATTATGCACTACTAGAATGACTGGAATTGGCTACCTTAATTAGGGTTTTACTATAAAACCATCAAACATTAAGTCCCATCCTATTTAGGACACAAAGGAGCATCCATTTCCCTGATATCTCACTCATTCATTGTAAATATCTCCAACAAACATCATATATATATATATATATATATATATAGAAAAAAAGAAAT
This sequence comes from Dalbergia oliveri, assembly GCA_030441495.1. Classification (NCBI taxonomy): domain Eukaryota; kingdom Viridiplantae; phylum Streptophyta; class Magnoliopsida; order Fabales; family Fabaceae; genus Dalbergia; species Dalbergia oliveri. The sequence continues at coordinate 27,627,228 of JAMLFY010000011.1, forward strand.
TCTTTCTTGTAAACATATCATACGACTCATCCTTATTGCTAATTCATACATACTCATACTACATTAACCACCATAACCATATGAAAAAAATCATTTCGCATACATTTTGTTTCATGTATATATAGCATACATTACTTTTTGACATAACCCATTGACATCATCCATAAAAAAAAAAATCATTTGACATTTATTTTCATGCATTCAAAAAATAAAAATAAAAATAGTGTGCCCTTCATACATAGCATGCATTCATATATCTTTCTTAAAAAATCATTCATTGCATTCATGACATAGCTTACATTCTTAAGTTTGAAAAAAAATCAAATGACATGCATTTTTTTTCTTTTTCAAACACTCATGACATGCATTTTTCAAAAATCCTTCACCCATCTCCACACATTTTCAAACATTGGCATATGCATAAAAAAAAAATGACAAGCATAATTCTAAGCATTCATTAAAAATGCATAATTTTTTTTTCCTTAGTTTACATCATGGCATCCAAAACACAAAAATTCTTTTGCCTCAAACCATTCAATAGACATGACATGCATAAAAAAATTATTACTTGCATTCGTGCATGAGCAAAAAAGGAGAAATTGGGATAGTCATCATTTTACACGTTCATGCATTTTTTCCATACATGTAATTAATCTAGCATGCATACATTTCCCATAAAAAAAAAGAGAAGAAAACCATCCTGCATGGCTTATTCACTGCACACAAAAGTCATCTTGCATGGCCCATTCATTGCATATATAAATACAAATTGCATGACCCATTCATTATATACTAAAAACCTTGCATGATCCATTTATTACATACAAAAATCATCTGTGCGACTCATTCATTGCATATATGAAAAAGAAAATATTATCCTGCATGGCTCATGCATTGCATAAAATAAAAAAACAAAAATCTTGCAAAACTCATCCATTGCATATAAAAAAATCTCTTGGTTCATTCATTACATGCAAAAAACAAAAAAATCTTTTCATTTCATTGCATGCATCCTACCAAAAAAAAAAAAATTCAATCTTTTATACATACAAATATTCTATCTCATGCATACATGGCATATATTCCTTTTTCACATTACTCATGCACAGCATGCATAGCTCACTTTTATCACTAATCCATGCACGCATTCTCATCATATTGACATCATTAAAAAAAAAATCATTTGACATTCATTGTTATGCATTCATAAAAATGACACGCATTCATGCATAGCATACATTCATACATTTTTTACACATAGTCCACATAAAAAGAATAAAATAAAATATTTCATATGCATTCATACATTTTCTTTGATGCATACATTTTCTTTCACACATATCTACTTCCCAAAAAAAAAAAAAATTTGGCATGAATATCATGCTTAGTCCATATTCATAAAAAAAAAAATGACATACATTTATCCATACATCTTCCTCCTTACCTATAGTCCACATTAGTAACAAAAAACAAAAAAAAAAAAAAAAAGAAAAAAACTCATCTGACATGCATTCATTCTTTCTCCTCACATATCATATACATCTTCTTTCTCATCCATAGTTCACGTAAAAAAAACAAAAACTCATTCGACATTCATGTTTTCTTTTCACATATCATAACTGGATCCAAAAAAGAAAAAAATCATCTGAACATGCATTATCATCTCTCATATATTCATTCCTTAGTTTCATTATGCATTTTTTTACACATGATAGCATGCATCAATAAGCTTAAAAAAAAATCAATTCTTCCCAACTCATTCAATAGGCATAACATACATTAAAAAAAAAAAATCATCCAATATGCATCAGTCATGCATCACATAGATAACATTTCATTTTGTTAAAAAAAAGAATAAAAAATAACATGTATCATTTCACCTCTAAACATTGCTCATTCAAATGAAATTTTTGTTTGATCTAAGAGGTTGCATTTGAGAGTAATGAGCAAATCAAAAATGAAAAAAAAATAGGAAAAAGAAAGAAAGAGAAATAGGGACACAAAAAAAAGGAGATCCATGGCTGAAGAGAGTGAGAAAGAAACAAGGTGATTTAAGGAACCCCAGAAGAGCATATTTGAATAAGTCATTCCTAGCCTTAAAGCTTAATGAGTTGAACAGAGCTTTGGAAGATGTGAAGTGGTTTTCCTTTTGAGAGAGACATTAGGGAAAAGGATAAGAATCCTGACTCAAATTGACTTGAACTTGAGCAATATATTGCCTGCTTCTATGGCCTTAAAATTGCATATGAATTTTTGAAACAATGAAATGATTGTGCATGTGTCTTCTAACATTCTTCCATCTTTTATCCATCCATTCTTCCTTCCTTCTCCACTATTTCAAAATCATTTTTCTTTCTTTTCCAAACATTTCCACCCATTGCAGATAATTTTGATAACTCATCAATTGATTCTTGTGTTACAATGAATATGAACAATCATGATCTTGATGAAGGTCCAAAGCTATGCAAACAATATGTTTAGGTGCTAGACTTAGTGGAAAATAGCCAAGTAGTCAATAATCAAAGATTAAAATGTCGCCCCAAACACTCTAGCTCGATCGTCAACTGGGGCAACTTTTAATTGTTGATAAGAAAACTACAATAGGCAAAGAGTTAAATATGATCAACACCAATCTGCCAAGGACAAACATATCAAAAGAGGAGGAAACATTTGGTTTTCTACACTTGACATCAATTGTAAGCTCTAAACTAATAATAGTCACACACCATGAAGATCCATCTCAAATAAAAAAACTAGCAAAGCTGGTAAAAAAAAATGAGGGTACTCAGAATAAAGAATGAAGGAAAAGGCTCGCTGGATCCACACAAAAAAAATCAAAAAAAATGAAAGAAAACAAATCCAGGCAAAAGTTAGAGCTGAAAAAAAGAAAAAAAAAAGAGCTCGCTAGACTGAAAAGTTAAAATGACGATCTAGGAAAAAGTTAGAGCAAAGTGCAAACTAGATTGAAAAACTAAAAGAGCAATCTAGCAAAAGGTGTGTCACTTTGAATTAAAAAAAGAAAAGAGCTTATGAATGATGTCAAACTGAGACAATTAAATGACTCTTAATCAAACAAGAGTCGTCCTTCACAAAATGAAGAACCAACGGTCGAAGGTACCTTTGTAGCATAGCAATGGATTCTAATCTTGATCATGAATTCTAACTCAGAGTAGCCGAGTAATTGATGAAATGAGTAATCAAATGAAATCCATATTGTACATCCCTCACACCTCATTCTGACCTCTCTTGTGCTCTCTAAATATCAAACACTTCCAAATCCAATCCTTTCATTCTAACTTATATGTCACCTCTATCCTCTCTTTTCTTCATCATCAAACCCTCATCATGCATAATCAAGACATCAAACAACAAATCAAGTCAAGTCAATGTCTAGCTCAAAAAGGAGCTCACTTGATGGAATACTAAAGAGAACAGTCTTGACAAGAATTAGATCAAACAAAAGAAAAAGGAAATAAAAAATGAAAATGAACGGCTCACTTGATCAAGAATCCAAAAAGGCTATCTTGAAAAAAAAAAGAGAAGAAAAGAAAGAAGAAAGATGAGAGAGAAAGGTTTGCTCAATTGGGAACCAAAGATGGCGGTCCATACAAAAGCTGGGGCAAAATTGACAAAGAAGCAAAGTCCAAAGCATGATAAGGGCAAGAGCTGAAGATGAGATAAATGGGGAGTTGGAAAAAGAGGAAATCACAAGTTATTATCAAATCGGCTCATCTTGAATTGACAAAGATCTTCTCAAAAGCGATATTTGGATGCCAAAACTTTGGCAAGTTTCTCAGCATCAAATCATCTAGATTTCATCATCATTCATCATGTGCAAAGTTGTCTTATCATAGAAGGCCATACATTTTCTCATTACCAAATCATCTAAGGCATTCATCATGCTCATATCATCAATATATATATATATTTTTTTACATGCTGCAAATGGCAAATTTGTTTTCTTTGTGAAGTTATCTTATCATGTTTGGGCTTTATCATTTACATAATCAAATCATCTAAGCATAGTGTTCACAAGTCATATCATCATTACATCATTTGATCATCCCTAGACACCTATTTTCCTACATTGTTAATCATTATCTCTTGTAGATGTCACACATCATTCTTTTACAATATTTCTCTTCTCAATTCTAATCATTCATCTTTATCTTATCACATCATCACATCATTCATCATGCGTATTCTTGAGACATCCACATTCCAATTATCAAATCATCTAGGACATTCATCATGCTCATCCCATCAACATTTTCCACAACTCAAACTGGGGCAAGTTAGGGCATTCCTCATTTGAGCTATCAATTCATCTAGATGTAATTATCGCAAGTCATATCATTCATCATGCCATCATCACATTATTCAATCATCACCAGGTATTTGTTATCTCGCATCATAAATCATTGCACGTTTTGAGCAAGTGTCGCATGACCACCCATTTAATTTCACATATCACACTCATCGCATCATTCACTTTTTCCAGCATCACCTCATTTAGTTTTTCACAGCATCACATCATTCACTTTTTCGAAGCATCACATCATTCACTTTTCAATAATTATCACATCATTTTACTTTTTAGAAGTATCACATCATTTTACTTTTCAGCAATCATCACATCATTTACTTTTTCAGTTTAATCCGATCATTTTACTCTCAATCTTGATCACAATCATCTACTTTTACATTTTACATGCTTTCATATGTTTTCAAGACCTTTACTCTTTCACATGACTTTAAATTTCACAAACATTTACATGCTTTCACATTTTAAATGCTTTCACAATCTTTACGTGCTTTCACAATTTTACATGTTTTCACATTTATATGCTTTTACATTTTAAATGCTTTCACAGTTTAAATGCTTTCATATTTAAATGATTTCACCATTTATATGTTTTCACATTTACATGCCTTCACATTTTAAGTGCTTTCACATTTATTTTCACAAGCTTTCACTGCTTTCACATTTATTTCACGAGCCGCTTTCACATTTATTATCACAAGCATTTACGCTTTCACGTTTACTTTCACAAGTATTTATTGCTTTCACATGCTTTTACGCTTTCACCTTTACTTTCACATACATTTATTCGTTTTCATGTTTTACATTTCAAATGCATTTACTTTCACATATTTCACTTTCATATGCTTCTACATTTCACATGTTTTAAATTTCACACTTTTTCCCCACATATAAACCAAAAAAATATTAAAAAAAAATTCATGCATTTCATACCCTACTTTACCTTAATAGTATGCATTCATCATGGGGTCATCTGATCATCATTATGCATCTATTCTCTGGTATAATTCATTATATCATTTTGCATTGTCATCATGCATTGGTCATCTAGCACTATCCATCAAAACATTTTGTATTGTCACCATGGGTGTTCATCGTTATCATCATACACATATTTTTATCTTATCATCATGTTAAAAAAAAATCATCAGCAACTATAAGCTCTTCTACCATAATTATCATTCATTTTTCACCTATCATCATATTGTCATATTTCAATAGTCGATTTGTTTGTTTTCATCGCCATGTCATTTGTCTCTCACACCACCTGTTTTCTACTTCAATCCCTTTCTCCAGAAGTCATGCATCCTCATCATATATTCATCAACATCGTGATCATCATTGTGTTATCATGCATTCATCATTAACATGCATTTGGACAAAATATGTGTTCATATCTTTACTTGTCTCTTACCGTAAAATATCAAAGTCAGTCTTCATATTTTTCAATAAGAAACAAGTAAAGAGGGCAACTGTGAACACCATATTTTGTCCAATATTTTATCTTTTTTATTTTTATTTTTACAAAAATAAACAAAAATCTCAACTCAGTTCATTTAATTTTTATTATACAAAAATAAATAAGCCTATTATTGTTGTAAAAAAGAGGGCTCATTCCATTTTCTTTCTTTGCATTGTAAACAAAAAAAAAGGTTTCTCTCGGCCAATTTTATTTTTATTTTGTTTTTGAGTTAAAAAAATAATAATAAAAATTTCGCTTGCTTTTGCTTTTGCACCGCTCACTTTTGTCTTCTTCAAAAAATGATGAAAAATAAGGAGTGCCCGCCTTTCTTGGAACGCATGCTCGGAAAAAAAGAAGGAAAAAACAAAGAAGTGCTGCATGCACCAAATTGAAAGCGGGGAGAGTCAAATACTGGTGCATGAGTCAGAATGAAAGGCTGAACTAAAAGGAAAAACCAAAGAAGAAGCACGTGTGAGTAACAACAAACAATTAAAGCAAAATCCTCAGGAATCCGCATGAATTAAGGGATGCAATTTTTCAATCATGATCACAGATCGCCTACCTTCTTTGCAAAAAATGAAACCTACATTTGTGTATAAATTCAGAAAAAATGAGAGGGTTAGAAGGGGGAGGGACAAAAATACACAGCGGCTACACCCTCACACCGGCCATTACTAAGCCAATCCCCTCTCAGATCACACAACCTTCATAGCTCATCTTCCCATCATCAGGATGGCTTTCTCCTACCCACCATCACCACTTCCTTCCATTATCACCATTACAACCACCCTTTTTTTCTTTAAAAAAAAAAACAACAGCAACATCACCAATAGCAATAATCCATCCAAACCTCAAAAACAATTAAAATCACAAATTTCCATCATCATAAAAAATAACAAAAAATAAAAGAGAAAGAAGGGCACCACCATACCCATCACATCCTTCTTGCGCTGCACCATTGCAAGCCCCACCACGGTAAACGTCTTCCACCGCTGTAACACCCAACTTTTATTGTCATTACCGAATTACCCTCAGTAATTCTTACATAAAATTAGACCGAACAATCCTCAAATAAGGAATATAACATTAGAAAAGAGTTTATGAGCAATTTGTGCGAGAGTTGCAAACCCGAATTTCTGTATGTGTAAAATGATCAAAATACTCCTGAGGTTATTTTAATCAGAAAATGAGGATCGTGGGCCCCACCCATCCTCAAGGGGATGTTTTGATAATAATAAGGGATTGTTTGTGTTATGTGAATTAATAAAGGAGAAGAATCCTAATTTTGAGCTTCGACGCGTGGTTAAGCTATGATTGTCCATTGGTTAAGTTCGCTAGGCCGAACCTCACTAAAATGTTTTAAAACATGTTTTTAAGTTATGATTGTCCATTGGTTAAGCTCGAGTGGCCTCGGCAATTTTTAAGCGAAATGACCATTTTGCCCTGTCTTTGTGGTTTTTTGAATTTTGAGATTTTCGATTCGTCTAATGAAACCTAAGCAATATTAGGCTCAAATTAAAGCTTATTAAATTCTAATTATTAATCTAGAGTCAAAATTATTTATTTAGATTGATTAGAACCTAAAATTGCTTAAAAACACTCAAATTGCTTACTAATTCACCTAAGCCCTTAACCGTAAATTCTCTAATTTGCAAAGATACCTACCTACACCTAAATAATACATGGAACACACAAAATCCTCTTCCATGAGGCTGTAATGGCCGAATTATTTGAGCAATAATGCATCAGAATTATTACTCAAATGATGCACTAAAACAAAGTGCCAAAATGTCACATGAAACATAATTCCTTAATTTCATGCAACTTAGTCTAAAATCCATGTTTTCCTCCCTTTGTCATCTGAAAAATCCGCAGCCTTGCTCCTTCATTTGGCCATTTATGAGCTTCAAAATCTCTATAAATAGGCATGCTTGAGGTAGTGTTAGATGCCTGGTTTAATAACTTACACAATTCTAGTTTTTAGGAGCACCAAAAGCTTTCTTTCTTCCTCCTCCTTGGCCAATTCTCTTCAATTTTTCAAAGAGATTTTCTTTCATTTCACTCAAGGAAACCAAGTCCTCTTCCTTCCCTTCAAATAAAATTAGGTAGGGTGTTGTTTCTAAGTTCATTTTATGACAAGTTATGTTTCTAGCTCAAAATGATGATTTCATGGATTTCTTTCTAGCTTTCCATTTCGGTTTTGTATTCCTCTTTTCTTCTAAAAACATTTCGGCCTTATGGCCTAGATTATGATAAGACCATGGTTTGATGATGAGGTTCTTGATTGTTGGTTGCAAAGCCTTCACATGTTAGACCTCTAAAACTTGAAGGTTTCACTAGTTTCTAAAGCTTTAAAATTTTAGTTTTTCTTTCCTTATTTTTCCTTTAAGCATTCGGCCAAATGGCCTAAGAAGGAATAAAATGATGGCTTGATGATGAGGACCTTGAGTGTTGGTTGTAAATCCATCACAAGTTAGGCCTCTAAAGCTTGAAAATTCCACTTAATGCAAAACTTTAAAGAATGATGTTTTTATGATGCAAAAATAAAGATCTTGAATTTAGAATTTGAAAGATGTATTTTTCACTTTGTCTTGCTAATATATATATTTTGAGTTGAATTTGTATTTATGTAAAGTCTTGAAGAAGCTCTAGTAAAGAAATAAAATGAACTTGCATCCATGTTTAAGTTTATGCCTTGCATAACCATGTTTATTTTCTATGTCATCACTAAATTCTCAAGAATGAATAAATGAACCTGCATATCTCATGTTTAAATTTCAAGCTTGCATTTCATGTTTATATTTCAAGTTGTCACTTAATCTCTAAAGATAATAAAGAAGTTGCATCTCATATTTATTTTATGTTCTCACTTTATTTTATAATGGTTAAAGGAATCAATGCATGACATGTTTATTTTTATGTCATCACTTAAATATCCTAGAGCTCAAAGACTTGTATAACAAGCAAAGAAATAAGAAGTCTAAAGCTCATTTCAATTTTCTTAAGATTATTGGAGTTAAAGAATTCATTCTTTAAGAAGTCTTGAGTTTGGAGCTTAATAAGAATTCTCTTCTCCCTCACCTGGTCCCTGCAATTACCGCTCAGTTTCTTAAGATTCTCTTCTCTCCATTGGTTAGTGTGACTATCGCCACTCTAGTTTCTTGCATCATGTTTATATTTCAAGTCTTGCATATCATGTTTAATTTTCAAGTCATCACCTTAAATCATAAAGGTAAAGAAATGGATTTGCATATCATGTTTATAATTCCAAGATATCACCTTATAATAACAAGATTAAAATGAGGTTGCATAGCATGTTTATAATTCTAAGATATCACATAAATCTTTTAAGCTCAAGACTTGCTCCTTTTATCTTAAGTAAGAATTTTAATCATGAAGATTCTTTCAAGTTTAGCAAGAAGAATTAGTTTCTAAAAGATTTTTAAGGCTTTGCAAAGATTTTACAAGAAACTAGTATTCTATGTACACTTAAAATGTGATTTTAGAGATTCATGATTCAGCCACTGATCTGAGTTTATTACCAATGTATGATGATGATTTAATATGTTTGAAGTTGTGATTATTATGTTTATTGATGAGGAAACAATTCTATGCAAGTTAGAAGAGAAACTAGCTATATAAAACAACCATAAAGCTTGAATTTAGCTAGTCTTTGATCTCTTTAAGTTTAGCCAATGTCAAATCTGTTTTAGTATGATATAATTCTGTCTAAGATTGGTTAAGCCACGAAAAATTTGGTAACAATTAGTGTAGGATTGATCAGAATACTAAAAATGAAACTAGCAACTAGAAATCCATAAAAGCAAGATTTCTAGAACTTTAGAGAATGAAATTTATGTATTTTGTCCAGAGCCTTTAGTGATCTTAAGAACCAGATTTTATCATGTTTAGATAAGGGAGAATGATTCATAATTGGTTTAGTAATTAATTTTAGCATCATAAGGAAAGCCGGTAATAAAGGGTTAAAAATGCAACTTCTAGCACACGTAAAACCTTAAGAACAACTTACTATCTATGCTGCCCCATATAGTCTAATAACGTTCTTAGGACTTATAATTGATGGTAATAAGTCCCTTAGATGCATAATTAATTAGTTCAATAGTTAAGGTTGCCCGATTCTAGAGTTTCGGTTATTTAAGACGCTTTTCGATAAGGATTTATGATGATGCCTCATTGATTATTTAAATGATAAGTCTATGTAGTGATTTGATGCTTACTAAGTATTTGACGTCATTGAATGATTTCCTGACTTGCATGTTATAGTTGCTATTGCAAACAATGAGAATGCTTATGCATGAAATAATGAAATATTTTTGTTATTTAAAAATTTACCCTTGTTGGAAGAAAGTATATTACTGTAAAAGTGTAATTTGGAAAGGTTCTGGCTAGGAAAGACTTAGTATTTAAGCGTGTCCATTTGTGACCCACCTCTCTTTCTTGGAATCTCCAGATGCATGATTAGTCGGTATATATATTATTCTAGAATAAGACTATAAACGAGAAAATGTTATGAATGATTATGAGTTGAGAATTGTATTATGATATAACATGCAAAGACTTAATGGTGACTTAAATTTATGAGGAAATGATCCTTTGGACCCATCAGACTATAGGTGGTGAAAAGGTGATTCTTGCCCCTAAACCGTTCTCTCAAAAGGGTAGAGTTGGGATTTTAACTTATCAAAAGGGATAAGTATATGCTAGTGATGACTAGTAAGGTATGAGCTCATAACCTAGATTACTCCCAAAAGGGTGGAGTATAGGGCGGCTCCCAAGGAAAATAATGATGATGATAAGATTTTAAGTCACCTAAAGCACTAAAGAAATGAAATATGATGTTCTTCTATGCATGTTATTATGATATGATGATGAGGAATATGTTGCGTTAATAAAAGGAAAAGTTCATTATAAATATGACATGTCAAGTTTATGATGCATTATAAGACGTATGATTTAAAAATTGACGAACCTCGGAAAGTACTTTTCTGAACTTAATAATGAATCTTAGCATGCTCACTATTTTATAATAACCCCGAGGTTCCTGGAGACTTTGATAATGACACTATAGAAGGAAATACCCTACTGAGAATTCTTTAGCAAGATTCTCACTCCTTTCTTTATTTTCGTCATTGTCTTCAATCCTGATGGCGACATTCGTCCTATATGTTGATACCCCTACATGGGAATTTCACTACGACTCGGAGCATCGTTCATATCACTTTGAAGGGAGGTGTGCGGTTCATGTTTTTGTTTTCGTAGGATGTCCATTTGCAAACCCCGTTCCTAGTTATTGTTTTTCCTCGTCTTCTCCGTATGGTGACGAAATGGTTTTTGAGCACGCCCGTCCACATGATGACAGGATGCTACGTTCTTACTCCGCCTCATCTCCTCCATGGTATTCCGATTATGTCCCTCAAACTGAGACGATCCATCAGAGGATACCCCTACTCATGTATATTCGGAGAGCTCTCTCCTCTCCTCGCGTGTGAAGAGGGTAGTAAGGTGGTGCAACCAAGATTAGCACGAAGACCATCTATGCATCCTTACCCAGACATCTCGTGTGTCCCTTTCTAAAGGAATTCGTTGGTAGAGAGGATATATTCCACCATTTCAGGGCAGTGGCCGTAGAAAGTTCTTAATAGATTTGAGCGTGATCATGTACCCTAGTTTTAGGATAGCTCTCCTCAACTTTTAAGGTTATTTACTTTAAGTGCATATGTTGTCTTATGTATTCTAGTTTGATGTATTTGTTTAAGACGAGAATGTATGAGTGAGGTTATTATGTATATGTATTATGGTGTGCTTATGGATGCTATATGATGGAGCCAATATATTATGATGTGATGTTTGTAAATTCCTATGTGTCTTTTAAAATTTTGCTAAATCATTCATGTTAAGCGCGGCTCACATTTTCAATTATGTTTTTTTTTAAAAAAAATGGCTCGTAATTTTACTAAGTATTTTCAAAGCATGATTAAGGAACTGAAGCAAAGAGTAAAGTCTAGTAATTAATCAGATATTGCCTAGGTGTATTAGGTTAATTATTAAGGTGTTACAACCGCCGTACAAAAGCCACCTGAGGCCTCTCCTTGAAGATCCATCATAGCACCACCTCCTCCGGAACCGCGCCATCACGAACCTCACCAAGGGCTATGAAACGCTCCCCTCTCGCGAACTAGTCTCCCGTGGACCCGCATGGATCTAGCCACGGCTCCTTAAAGCCAACTTCCCCTTCCCTGCTTGCATGCTCCGTGAACAACCACCATCACAGTTCTCCTCCTCAACACGATCTACCCAACATCGGCATCGTTGCGGAAAACCCTTCGCGGGCCAGATCGTCGCCATTAAGCCGCGAGCTTCCGTTATTCTCCGCGCGGCTTCTCTTCCTCCTTCCTCATGGCCGCCGCGTGGATCCCCTCTCTCCTCTCGCCTCTCTCTCTCTCTCTCTCTCTCTCCTTTCTCTATTTTCCTGTGTGTAATGAGTGTGTTAGTGTGTGTTTGTGAGAATGTGAGAACGTGTGTGTTAGTGTGTTACAAGTTTTCATTTTTTTTAAATTATTATTATTACTAGTATCAAGTACTTTGTCGTAGTGTGGTTCTTGGTTTGGTAAAATAACAAAAGTGGCTGAGCCTTTGTTAGTTTGGGCCAAGTTTTCTTTTTGTTTTTTTTAAAAAAAAACTTTGTTTCCTTGTGAATATATTCTTAGACATTTTTGTTCTTCTCATTCATAAATGAAAAATTAGTCACAAACTTTCATTTTGATGGTTGAGTCAGTTAGCCGCAAGCTTAATAGCTTTGCACACTTTAGAGTATCTTAGCTATGACAACTTGATATTCTAAAAATTTATTTTCAAAAATTAAAATCAATCAGCACATCTTTTTATTTTCTTTCTTTTAATAATTAAAATCCATCGACACAGAATCATTTTATACAAATGACGTGTGTCGCAACTGATCGCGAGGAACGCGAAAAATAAAAATTAATGTTGGAAATTGGAGTCGCCACCAAGTTTATTCAAAATGGAAAACATGGAAAAACCATTTATTTTTAAAGAAAAGGTCTTTGTAACCATATTCGAGTTCGGAGTCGGTTATGCATAGAGAAGGGTAGGATTGAATCCTACGCACCCATACACCCGTCCTAGACGGTACCTATTGATTTGTGCAAATTATTAATAACCTTCAAAATATTTATTTTATTTACAAGAAAATTAAAAAATCTTTCTTAAAAAAGAAATTTTGTAACATCAAACTTCACAATTCAGATGTCCAAGATATGAGTTAACAAGCTCACGGCTAAATTAACATCTTTATTTGAAATAATATGACAAGTTGAATACATGGAAATAAAAAGATCTCTTATAAACCATAAAATATTTACAAATAACTAAAAAACTTATTTTTGATATTTTTTACAAAAAGGAAAGAAAATAAATAAATTTTCAGGAAATTTTTGGATCATTAAGCTGTCATATCTCAAATGTCCGCAATATTAAGTTAACAAGCCGCGGCTAAATTAACATTTTTTTATCCAAAATTCCCTAAATAAAAAAAATTAAATAAAAAGTCTCATGAAATAAAAAAAATATTTACAAATAAAACAAAAATTATGAAAATTTAATTTTTTACTTGACAGGGATCAGAATTGCCTACTCCTACGTATCCCTTGGTGCAATAGGGAACTCAAAGTCACGTAGTTCTTTAGAAAATATTTATGTTTTTTGATTAATTTTAATTTTGAAAATGAATTTTAGAATATCAAACTTTAAAGCTAAAATATTCTAGAATGCAGAATTAATAAGTCGTCCTGGCTCAATTAATTCTATTTATCTATAAAAAAAAATTAAGGAACTAAATAAAATTCTTTAATAAAACAAACACTCAAGTATTTATCTTATATATGAAAATGAAATAACTCTTTTTTATTTTAAGCTCAAACTAAACCAATTCTAAAACCAAAGGTCTAAAGTCAAAAATTAAACAAACACTAAATCAAACAAATGAACTTAAACCTAAAGAAATAATTCGAAAATTAATTCTACCAAATAAAATGACACTAACTTAAATTAAAATAAATCTTAAAACTACTTATTTATTTTCAACTTAACTAATTGAATTTTCACTTATCCTAATACTACGTCCTGAACTCACACACAAACACAAACCCAAACTCTCACACACTAACCTTCCCCTTCACACTAAAACACTAAAAAAAAAGTCTGCATTCTCACCCACACTATCTTACATACAGGAGAGAGAAAGATTCGAGAAAGAGAGATCAGAGAGAGCGTGAGAGAATCTGAGAGAGGGAAAGAGAGATAGACCGCGGCCAAGGAGAAATACTAGCTGAGGCCGCGCGCAAGCGGAAGAAGACCGGAGCTTCACACGAGGTGCGTGGTGATGCAACTAGCTATCGTAGCCGCGACCGGGAAACCGAAGGGAAATGAAGGCCCGCGATCGGCTTGGGCTGGTGGCTTTCACGGCGGTGTTAGCTCATTCTTGTGAAGGAATGGAAACAGATCGGATGCGGTGGGAGATCGGGATCCGCAGGAGTTGATTCAGCTGGTGGAGCGTCGGAAGCATTGGCTTTCATAGCGACAGGAGCGAACAGGGATGGAGCAAGGCAGCGTTTCGGTGCCGACTCCAAGTGGGGGCGCGAACGGTGAAACAATGGGGAGAGCTCGCAATTGTCAATGGTGAAAGTGATGGTTCTCGATGGTAGATTTGCAGATTTAGAGGATGAACGTAATGGTTGGGTTTAGTGATAGTTTACAGTGGTAGTGCATGGCGAAAGGGTGTATGATGATGATGAGGAAGAGAATGAGCTTGTAAGGATGATGATGATGTGAGGCCGCGGTGGTGGGGCCGCCACCGCCTCCTCCCTTTCGCCCTTTTTTTTTTTAGATGATAATGATGATACCACTACTTTTGTTGTTTACCTTTTTTTGCTTGTTGCTAGATTGAATTTGCTTGACCTGTTGCCTATATTTGTTGCTAATTTCTCTGTATCTTCCTTGTATGCCTTGTTGAAATTAGCCCCTGATGTGTTCTCTTTTTTGTTGTCTATTGGAAGTATTTTTTTTTTATAAAGAATCCTCCTCTTGTGTAAATTATTGATCCCATTTATACAGCTGCGAATTGATCATTTTGCCAATTTGGTCAGAAATGTCTGTGATTCTGATTTGAGCTATTTTCCAATTTATGTTGATTTCATGGGATATGACTTAATTGCTTTATCAATCACGCATGCTTCCTCTTTGTCTCTTTAATGACTTGTGCTATTTGACTCTTCCATGATCTCAATTGTACTTTTGTCATTTCTTTTCATAGGCATGCATTCTAGGACAAGCGTGCCTTATTTTTCATCATTTTTTCAAAGAAGACAAAAGTGGGAACGGTGTAGAAAAACAATGAAAAAAAGCAACCTTTTTTATTTTTTTATTTTTATTTTTTAAAAAAACTCAAAATGAAATAATAAAAAAACGGGCTGAATCCTTTTTTTTTTTATTTTTTACAACTAAAAAAAATAATGAGATGGGCTTCCCTCTATTTTTTTCCAACAATGAGCTTGTTCTTTTTGTACAATAACAATCAAACAATAATAAAAAATAAAAAAGAAATGGGCTTAGGACGTTTTATATAATAAAATAGACTTGGAAATTTTTTTGTTTTTGGGTTGACAAAATTGGTGTTCACAGCCCCTCTTTACTTATTTCTTATAAGAGAATATGAAAAGCCAAAGTCTTACATATTGTTTTCGTAAGGAATAAGTAAAGACATGAACATTGATTTTGTTCAACAATGCATAAAATGCAAATACAAGAAAGATGAAATTCTAATTTTGGAAAAGTATATACAAGAAAATCACATGTAAACTATACAATTTAAAAATCACCTATGCATGAATCATGCAAAGAAGATAAACTAATTAATTTGGCACAAATTTACAAATGGCAAGAAATGTCAAAACAAATGAAATTTACAGAAATTCAAAAACCGACGGGGGTTAACAAGGATTTACAAGCCGAAGGGGCTGAACTGGAAATCAAAAGATCTTGCGACCAACTAGATATGGGTCAACAAATGACGATAAATTGAAACTCTTGTGACCAACTAGATACGAGTCAACAAGTAACAGGAAATGAAAAGCTTTGCGTCCAACTGGATAACAACAGCAAGGAAATTAAAAGCCTTGCGACCAACTGGATACGGGTCAACAAGTGATAGGAAATTAAAGACTTGCGACCAACTGGATATGGGTTAAGCAACAGGAAATTAAAGACTTACGACCAACTGGATACGGTTAGCATGCAACATGAAATGAAAAACCTTGCAACCAACTAGATATGGGTACACAAGTGGAAAGTAAAAGACTTGACCAACTGGATACGGGTCCATAGGCGACAGGAAATTAAAAGCCAGGGTGACAGGAAATTAAAAGACTTGTGACCAACTGGATAGGGTCAAAGATAGGAAATAAAAGCCAGGGGCTGACAAAAATTAAAAGACTTGCGACCAACTGGATAGGGGCACAAGCAACAGGAAATTAAAAGACCTTGAACCAACTGGATACGGTCCACAAGTGACAGGAAATGAAAGACTTGTGACCAACTGGATACGGGTCAACAAGCAACAGGAAATGAAAAGCCTTGTGACCAACTGGATACGGGTCCACGCAGGAAATTAAAAGCTAGGGGCTCAGGAAATTAAATGGCAATCTTAAATAGAAAGAAAGATGGCAATCTAAGGCGACAGAAAAAGTAAATGGTGACAATCTAAACCGATAAGAAATGTAAATGCTGATAAGGAGAACAACAATTTGCACAATTTTTTATTTTTTATTTTTATTTTGGTTTTAGTAAAGCAAATTGGCAATTTGAGGCCGACAAGAAATGTAAAAGCCATCACGGGCTAACAATAAATGTAAATGCCTAACAAGGAGAACAACGATTTGTACAGTTACTTTTTGTTTTTTTGAAAGAAAATTGGCAATCTGAGGCTAACTGAAAGGTAAATGGCAATCTGAGGCCGACAAGAAATGTAAAAGCAATGACAATCATGGAAATGTAAAATTCAATTTTTTTTTCAAAAATAAAAGTAAATAAAAAACATCAAGCTATTGTGGAAATACCAAAGATGTATATGTACAATATGTGAATGAATCCAAGATCATGACAGGTATGAAATGGATAAAAGAGAAATAGGCCAAGGACCTAATTGATTTGAAAATCAAAAGAAAGAGATGAATATGTCACAAAAGAATCATTTTAACATCGAAAAACATTTGAACCATAAGCTTCTTCAAGGATTTTACCACATGAACCTCTTTTCAAGTTTGTCATTGACACTGCCTTGCAATATGGTTTTACTTTATTTCTTTTCTTTTCAAAAAACATTCTTGTGAAAGGAATCTCACCATAGTCAAGCAAACCTTGAGGAAAACTTCAACCGATCAAACTCGTAGTCATGTGTTGGACCTTCTGCACAAATGAAACTTCTTCTTTTCTTCTATAATTTTGCTCACCTCTTCCCATTCTCTCTTATCTCCTTTTCCCTTTTAGGATGATGATTGCTTTTCTGCCAAGCTTAATTGAAGCTTCTGGATTCCCTTTGTGTGATGCTAGTCATTAATGCATTGCTACAAGAACTATTAGGTCGTGGTAGTTTAAGCTTAAATTTATACTTACTCAAGACATCATAAATGAACATGCATGCAAAGGGGAAATGGAAAGATTAACTGAATGAGCATTTTTACTACTTGGTGTATTGAACAACAATATCACAAATTGTTGGAAGAAGTAAACAAAGCAAAGTAAAAGATAGGATTTCAAACAATATAAAAAATTTGCCCAGTTTGGTCTTTAATGGCTTATTCAATTGATTTCTTGTAGCAAATTGGATGCCATAGCCACTGGATCTATTTTTGAGCCTTCAATCTTCCCTTCTCTTGATCTCCAAAAATTGCCCCAGTTTCAATCTTGGTATGCTTAGCTCACAAGACACATTCAACACAGAAAGTTGCCCAAGTGTACATTGTTTGAGATGATGCACGTTATTTTGCCCTAACTTTTGCCTAGGCCGTCCTTTTGGGTTTTCGTCCTAACGGGCATTTTCTTTTTCTTTTTTACCCTAACTTTTGCTTAGGCCGCTCTTTCGAGTTTTTGACCTAACAGGCTTTTTATTATTTTTATTTATTTCTCATCCTAGCTTTCATTTAGGCCGTTCCTTCAAGTTTTCGACCCAATGAGCTTTCAGCATCTTTTCAAGCATAAAACTTTTTGACTTTCAGTGTTGACGGGTTTAGGTAGTTCTTGTCCATCCATATTTTGCAAAATCAATGCCCCTCCTGAAAATGCTTGTTTGACAATGTAAGGACCTTCATAACTTGGAGCCCATTTTCCTCGTGTGTCCTCTTGATTAGGGAGAATTTTCTTCAAAACCAAATCTCCTGGATACAAATCCCTGGGTGGACTTTCTTGTTGAAAGCCTTAGCCATTCTACTTTGATACAACTAGTTATGACAAATGGCTACTAGTCTTTTCTCTTCTATCATATTCAACTGTTCATAACGAGTTTTCACCCACAGATTCTTCTAACTCAGCCTCCATCAAAACCCTTAATGATGGGATTTCAACTTCAATAGGGGATACAGCTTCCATTCCATATACCAATGAGAAAGGAGTTGTTCCTATTCTTGATCGTATGTTGGTACGATAAGCGTGCAAAGCATATGGCAGCATTTCATGCCAATCTTTGTAATTCACCACCATTTTGGCAACAATTTTCTTGATATTCTTATTTGTAGCTTCGACCGCACCATTCATTTGAGGCCTATAAGGAGCTGAGTTGTGATGCTTGATTTTGAAAGTCTCAAAGAACTTCTAAACCTCGGCACCATTGAGATTAGGAGCATTGTCTGTGATAATTCTTTCTGAATCCCATATCTACAAATAATGTCTCTCTACCAAGATGAAACGATGAAGTGGCTTCCACCCATTTAGTGAAATAGTCTATCGCTACCAAGATGAAACGATGACCATTGGATGCCTTAGGATTAATTGGGCCAATAACATCCATGCTCCACATTGAGAAAGGCCAGGGAGATACCATGCTATGCAGTGGAAATGGAGGAACATTAACTCGATCTGCATATATTTGGCATTTGTGGCACTTCCGAACATAGTTGATAGAGTCGTTTCCATGGTAGACCAATAATAACCACTCCTTAGGATTTTGCGCGCCATCATGTGCCCATTAGCATGGGTTCCACATATCCCTTCATGGATTTCGGTCATGATTATACTAGCTTCATGAGCATCTACACATCTTAGGAGAGTACCGTCATGATTTCTCTTGTAGAGGACTTCACCATTCAAGAAAAAGCTCATAGCTAGTCGACGAATCGTCTTTTATTACCTCATTTGCACCAGCTGGGTATTCTCCTTTTGAATATACTGCTTGATGTCATGATACCAGGGTTGGCCGTGGTTCAATCTCCACATTGCCACAATATCCTATTTCGCTTTGCACCTCCACATGGATAGGTTGGACATTAGCATGGACTTCCAATTTGGTCATTACAGCCAAAGTTGCCAAAGCATCCGCAAATTGGTTCTTGTCTCGAGTTAAATGAGAGAATGACACATCATCAAATCGCTCAATTAGTCAATACAAGTATTTCTGTAAGGTACCAATTTTGGATCCTTTGTTTGCCATTGTCCATTAACTTGATAAATTATAAGTGCAGAGTCTCCAAAGACTTTTAATTCTTTGATTCCCAAGTCAATTGCAACTTGCAAACCATTTGCACACGCCTCATACTTTGCGATGTTGTTGGTACATTCAAAATCCAACTTGATAGAGACTGGGTATTGCTTACCAGGTGACACCACCATAGCTCCTATTCCACATCCATTCATGTTAGAGCTCCATCAAAGTACATTTTCCATACATTTTCCTTTCCATCTCTTCTTTCTCCACTAACAGCACTTCATCATCACATAATTCAGGTGGTTAGCTGCTCACTTTCAAGCGGGTTTTCAGCTAGATGATCAGCAATTGCACCTCCCTTGACAGACTTTTGGGTCACATACTTGATGTCAAATTCTGCAGTATCACTTGCCACTTTGACATTCTCAACGACACATGAGGACTATCAAATATGTACTTTAACGGATCCATTCGAGAGATCAACCAAGTGGTATAGTATAACATGTACTGCCTTAGCCTCTTGGAAGTCCATGCCAATGCACAACAGGTCTTTTCCATTGCCAGGTAGCGAGATTTGCAGTCATTAACTTCTTGCTCAGATAATAAATTGCCTGCTCTTTCTTTCCAGACTCGTCATCCTGTCCTAACATTGCCCCCATTGATGTGGGTAACACTGTGAGGTACAATAGTAAAGGACGGCCTGTAGTGGGGTCAAACTGGAGGTTTCATTAAATAAGCCTTTATTTTAGCAAAGGCTTCTTGGCATTCCTCATTCCATTCTCCAGGTTGATGTTTTCGTAGCAACTTGAATATAGGCTCACAAGTACTAGTCAAATTGGCAATGAATCGAGCAATGTAATTGAGCCTCCCCAAACTTCTAACCTCCCATTCAGTTCAGCAGGCATATCTTGTATCGCTTTCACCTTATCTGGGTCTACCTTTATTCCTTCTATGCTAACAATGAATCCAAGTAATTTCCCTAGAAGCTCCAAAGATGCATTTATTCGATTCAGCCACAACTTATATTTTCTGAGTCTTTCAAACAACTTTCTAGGACCTGCCACATGACTTTCTCCCTCTTTGGACTTAGCAACCATGTCATCTACATACACTTCAATCTCCTTGTGCATCAAATCATGGAATAATGCAACCATAGCACGCTGGTATGTAGCCCCAGCATTTTTCAATCCGAATGGCATGACCGTATAGCAAAATGTTCCCCATGGAGTTATGAAAGTAGTTTTTCCTTTGTCATTAACATCCATGGGAATTTGGTTGTACCGAGTATCCATCCATAAATGAAAATCGATGGTTTTTTGCAGTATTATCAACAAGGACATCAATGTGAGGGAGAGGAAAATCATCCTTTGGGCTAGCTTTGTTTAAATCCCATAGTCCACACACATTCTACTTTTCCATCCTTCTTAGGCACTGGCACAATGTTAGCCACCCAGTCAATGTGTCTTGATACCTCCAAAAATCCAGCCTCAGCTGTTTGCACACCTCCTTTTTTATTTTTAATGACATTTCAGGCCGCATCCTTCTCAACTTTTGCTTTTTTGGCTCAATTCCCGCATATAAAGGGATCTTATGTGAAGCTATTTCTGGATCCAACCCTGGCATATCACGGTAAGACCATGCAAAAACATCCATGTATTCTTTGAACAATGCAATCATTTTTTAGCGTTCTGGGTTTTCCACTATTTTCAGCTCATTCTTCTCTTCTTCAGTGCCCATGTTAACCAACTCGATCACCTCATTGTCTAAGTCAAACTCCTTTTCTGTATGCTCCAGTAGGTCTGAAAAGTGCCCAACAATTTCCTCATCCTCATCAGATTCATGGCTATCACAATCAAGTGCCGCAAGAGAATCAATTGATAAGTCTCCAAAGTCCCTTTCATGTGACAAAATTTCTATAGTATTTAAATTCCTGGAAAGCAATTAGGATGGGTTGGAATGCCAAAATAAAAAGTGGAAAAATGAAAATAATATGGAAGACATAAATTAACGAGATGAGAATGGTAAATAAAAGAAAGAAGAAAGAAAAATTAAAGAGACAGAAACGAGGAAAATGGAAGATAAAGAAAGATTATTGAATAATCATGCAAGTGCATTTAGATGATGTCTTTGAGTAGCATAAACAGAAGCATAAACAATATTTATCAATACAACCTAAACAATTACTTTGAAGTAACAACATCAATAATTGGTTCAACTTCCAGTCATCGGCATCTCATTATTGTTGGCAACATGAGGGTTGTTTCTTTGGATTCATCAATATTCACCATATTGATAGTGGTACAACAACAAGGGGAGTGAACTTCCTCAGCTAGGATCACTTCAGCTGGGCCCGGAAATGTTTCTTTAGGTGAGGAATCTGCTTCATGTTCTCCATTTGCTCCTCCTGCTCAAGAGTCATGCCCCTCATCTCCTCTTCCAATAGTGCATTATATCCCAAACCATATCGATTAGGCTTCTTGGTGACTGGTATTGGTGTCGTGATACCTTGCAATGGAGTCCCAATCCTCTGCCTTGTAGGTATCCACTCTTAGCCATGATATGAGCCACCACCTGATTTTGCATTGGGGGCTTACTTTGTTCCTGTTTTAGCCTTACTACCTCCAGGTTATGCCATAAACTGCTCTACTAGTTCCACATTCTTAACATACAGCAATGTAACTGGTTTAGATACTATGATATCTTTTTCTCCATGGATTGTAACGATTGAGCCATTCTCTATGTATTTAACCTTTTGATGCAAGGTTGAGGGAACAGCACCAACATTGTTAATCCATGGTCTTCCAAGCAGCATATTGTAATCTGATTCGATCTCCATTACCTAGAATAACACTTCAATCTACTTGGGCCAATCTCCAATGGCAATAACATTTCCCCAATGATTCTTTTCTTTGCCCCATCAAAAGCCTTCACAATCATCACCTGTGGTGATATATCATCCTTACTTATTGACAAGTAACTTAAGGTCAATACTGGTAGAACATTCAATCCTGACCCTCCATCAATGAGGACCCTGGGCACTATATGGTCTTTGCATTTGAGAGTTATGTACAATGCTTGTGGGTTAGCCTGTGACACAACTTCCTCATCTGAGAATGTGATCATGTTGACACGTTTCACTGGATCTACCATATTCACCATGTTCTCCGTTGAAACGTCAGGCTTGACATAAGCTTCTTTCAGGACCTTTAACACTGCCTTTTGATGAGGTTCGATGACAAGAATAGTGATAACAAGGATATTTTGGTAGAAGTCTTCTTTAATTGTTTCAGAATATCATACTCACTCTATTTCATGATTTTAGAAATTCCTCCTCCTCATCTTCTTTCATTTCACTTCCTCCCAAGTTAGAACTTTTTCCAGCATTCCCTTCATTAACAAACTTTCCTTTTTCTATTTCTTTAGGACCATAACACCTTCCACTTCTCGTTATACTAGTTACTACTCCACCTACTTGGGATTTGAGGTTTCTCCTATATTTCTTTTCATCTCAACCTTAGTCTCATAGTTCCAAGGTACAACATGTGTGTCCTTATAAACAAAGGGTGTTGGTTTCTTCATAGTGATAACTACCTTTCTGGCTTCGGCGCTTGATTAAGTGGAGGCACTCGAAGCACAAAATGCTCAATCACATTCACCTCTTCAAGACATTCAGCTTCTTTTTTGCTTGTATAACACCCAGGTTGAGTAATCCCTACACGAGCCTTGAAATCCCAGCAACTTTCTATGTCATGACCAAAGCCTCCAAGTGTAGTCACAACTCGATTCCATATCACATTTCTCATTTTCCTTCATCATAGATGCAGGTGCTGTGATGTTGTATCTAGCTTCCTTTAAGCCAATAAAAACTTTCTCCATAGGAGTTCGAAGATTCAAGACCTTCTTGATCAAGGGTTCCTCCATTGTCAAAGCACTTACTCGAGCTCCTCCTTCATGATTTGGCATTGGATTGTTAACAATATCGGGCTTTGATTCCTCTTGAGGTCCAATCTTCCACAAGCAATTAGCCTTCTTACTACTATCTTGAAGGCTTCACAATCTTCAATTGAATGCCCCGCAACTTCCATGTGGTATTTACAAGTTAAGTTGGGGTTGTACCAAGCTGGAAATGGTGGTTCTAATGGACGCACAGGATATGGTGAGATCAGGTGAGCATCGAACAATTTTTGAAATAGGTCAGCATTTGAAATGGATAACTTTGGAAAAGGTGGAAGGTTTGGGAATCGATTACGATTCTGGTTTTGGAAATTTGGTCGAGGTGGTGTAGTGTTTGAGTAGTTCTGGGGATGTGTAGTTGGGTTATATGTATAGGTTGGGCGAGCTGGTTGGTATGGTCGTATGTGGATGTTATTGACTTGAGGTTGGGTATATGGGATTGTATTTGTGGTTGGAGTAGTTTGGTATGGTGGGTAATAAGGGATGGATGGTATTTGGGATCTTGGGTGTGTTGAGACATATCTTGGAATGAAAGATTGCTGACCTTGCACATAACTTACTTCCGCCTCTTTCTTCCTTGGTGGCAATCCTCTTCTTGTGTCCTCATTATTCATGGGAAGTTTTCCAGCTTTAGCCAAATTCTCGATCTCTCACCAGTTATCAATTCAGAGAAGTCTTTGTATGCCGCTCCTGCCATTGCCCCAATATAAGGAGATCCTAAAGTCCCCAAAAAGTATGAACACATTTCAGATGGGATAAGTGGCGGTTGCACTTGAGCAGCTAAAGTTCTCCATCTTTGAGCATATTGCTTAAAGGACTCATCTTGCTTCTTCTGCATCATGCTCAATTGCTCGCGAGTAGGTGCTATTTCCATGTTAAACTTGTATTGATTCATGAATTGGTCAACTAAGTCCCTCCGCAGGAAATTTTGGAATGGTCTAATTGGATATACCACTCTAAGGCGGGTCCAGTTAAACTTTCATGGAAAAAGCTGATAAGAAACTTCTCGTCCTTGGACCATATTGACATTTTTGTGCAGTAACTCTTTAAATGAAAAAGAGGATTACCAGTGCTATTATACTTCGAGAAATCAGGAACCTTGAAGTCTTTAGGAATTACTGCATCAATAGGAAGGCAAAGCCTCAATCTCCATATGACCATAAGTGTTAGGTCCTTGAATAGCTTTGATTTGCTCCTGAATCTTCTTCATCCATTCTTCTCTAAACTTGTCTTTATTCACCTCTGCACGGCTATTCTGAGGAAAATGGCTGTTTCTGGATGACAACACGAGGTTGCCCCCAAATAGGGGTAATATGCTCATGCCCATCGGTATGAGTGTTCTCTAACGAATGATAGCCTTCTCCGATTGGAATTACCAATGGCATTGTGGGTGGTGGCTGTCCATGAGGGTTATTCAGAATCTCATCCCCATCATTCACCCCTTGGGTAACATTTACAGGTGCATTTAATGCCCCAGGTATAGTTATCATTGCAGCACTTGGTTGTACCTCAACTGACGTATTCACCATGTCTCGGTTTTGATTAGCCCCCAATAAGTCAAGTGACTCCTTCATGGCTTTCATTATTTCTTCCATCCTTGCTTGGTTATTTGACATTTCATTCAATTTCCCTCTTACTCATCAACTTCCATGCTTAAATTTCTTCATGCTTCATCATTGGTTGAGTGTACTCTTCCTAGTTAGAATTTCCTCCAGCCATCTTTGTCCGAGCTCTGGTATTGTGAATACGAGTTAGATCGGTATCTTCTTTCCTTGGGCGCCTAATGATGACGAAGTTTTACCACAAGACTTTTGTATAGTTCTCTTATAGACTGTGGACAAAGAAGGAAAAGTGATTTTTTTTTAACAAAAAAAAACAATAAACATTTTAAGCATGTTAAAGAATTTATATACAAAGGAAATAAATTAAAGAAGAAAGTATGCTTCCTTTGTGTCCTATCTGAGGTGAACTATGAAGGGCCATCCTATGGTCTCTATAGGCTTTCTACTGTGAAGACTCTCATCAGGTGGATCTATGAATTTGGGATTCTACGGCCTCCAGAGTTAAGAACTATTTTCGAAATGTTATCCACAAAGGTGAACCGCTAGATGCAGGACATTCACGAAGAGTCACACTCTAGACGAGATTTTCACAATAACCAAATAGGACGTACATCCAATATGGCTACTGCTACACAACCTCTTTCCTATCTCAAGTTTCACTTAGACCCGGGTATAGGGCCCCACTCGTGTGTGATTAATGTGTTAGCGTTGTGTGTGAAGGGAACATACAAACCTGGAATCCTAAAACTACCCATAACCAATACCTGCAAAATAGATGATACAAAATAACAGTCATCTACCCTATGGTTGTCATAAATAAACAAATAAATAAACAAAAAAAAACTGTACAAACAAATAAAAGAGTATAAAAAGAAAACAATACAAAATAAAAATCATCTACCTTAGGGTTTTTATAAAAAAAGGAAAAAGAAAACGTACCTTGAAATAAAAGATGACTTTACAAAGAAAAAGGCAAATAAAGAAAGAAATAAGAGATAAAGGAAAAAAAGGTTAATTATAATATGCACAATCAATTAGAAGGCTTGACTCTCAAATTGCGTCCCAGTGAGTCGGATCTAGAATCGCAAGGGGATGGCGAAAAATAAAAATTAATGTTGGAAATTGGAGTCGCCACCAAGTTTATTCAAAATGGAAAACGAAAAACCATTTATTTTTAAAGAAAAGGTTTTTGTAACCAGATTTTAGTTCGGAGTCGGTTATGCATAGAGAGGGGTAGGGATTGAATCCTACGCAACCTAGTACACCGTCCTTAACAGTACCTATTGATTTGTGCAAATTATTAATAACCTTCAAAATATTTATTTTATTTACAAGAAAATTAAAAAAAATCTTTAAGAAATTTTGGAACATCAAACTTCACAATTCAATGTTCAAAATACCAGAGTTAACAAGCCGTCGGCTAAATTAACATCTTTATTTGAAATAATATGACAAGTTGAATACATGGAAATAAAAAGATCTCTTATAAACCATAAAATATTTACAAATAACTAAAAAACTTATTTTTGATATTTTTTACAAAAAGGAAAGAAAATAAATAAATTTTCAGGAAAATTTTCAGAATCATTAGCCTTTATACTCAATATATTAAGTTAACAAACCGTCGCGGCTAAATTAACATTTTTTTTCCAAAATTCCCTAAATAAAAAAAATTAAATAAAAAGTCTCATGAAATTAAAAAAAAATTATTTACAAATAAAACAAAAATTATGAAAATTTAATTTTTGACTTGACAGGGACAAAATCGCCTCCTACGTATCCCTTGGTGCAATAGAGAACTCAAAGTCACGTAGTTCTTTAGAAAATATTTATGTTTTTTGATTAATTTTAATTTTGAAAATGAATTTTAGAATATCAAACTCGCAACTAAAATATTCTGAATAAATTAATAAGCCTAGGCTCAATTAATTCTATTTATCTATAAAAAAAAATTAAGGAACTAAATAAAATTCTTTAATAAAACAAACACTCAAGTATTTATCTTATGCACGAAAATGAAATAACTCTTTTTTATTTTAAGCTCAAACTAAACCAATTCTAAAGCCAACAGGTCTAAAGTCAAAATTTAAACAAATACTAAATCAAACAAATGAACTTAAACCTAAAGAAATAATTCAAAAATTAATTCTACCAAATAAAATGACACTAACTTAAATTAAAATAAATCTTAAAACTACTTATTTATTTTCAACCTAACTAATTTAATTTTCACTTATCCTAATACTACGTATTGACTCACACACAAACACAAACCCAAACTCTCACACACTAACCTTCCCTTCACACTAAAACACTAAAAAAAAAGGTCTGCATTCTCACCCACACTATCTTACATAGGAGAGAGAGAAAGATTCAGAGAAAGAGAGATCAAGAGAGAGAGCGTGAGAGAATCTGAGAGAGGAGAGAGAGAGAGACCGTGGCCAAGGAGAAACAGGCGAGGCCGCGCAAGCGGAAGAAGGGCGGAGCTTAGCACGGAGGTGCGTGGTGATGCACCGCTCTCGCGCCGGAGGAAAGAGGAAGTGCGCGATCGGCTTCGACTGGTGGCTTTCATGGCGGCGGTGTTAGCTCATTCTTGCGAAGGAAAGGAAATAGATCGGATGCGGTGGAGAATCCGCAGGAGCTGATGCGGCGGTGGAGCGTCGGTAGAGCGTTGGCTTTCATAGCGGAGGAGCGACAGGGATGGAGCAAGGCAGTGTTCTGTCACCCCAAGTGGGGAGCGCGAAACGGTGAACACACAGTGGGGAGAGCTCGCAATTGTCAATGGTGAAAGTGATGGTTCTCGATGGTAGATTTGCAGATTTAGAGGATGAAGGTAATGGTTGGGTTTAGTGATAGTTTCCAATGGTAGTGCATGGCGGAAGGGTGTATGATGATGATGAGGAAGAGAATGAGCTTGTAAGGATGATGATGATGTGAGGCCGTGGTGGTGGGGGAAACCGCTCCTCCCTTTCGCCCCTTTTTTTATTTTTAGATGATAATGATGATACCACTGCTTCTGTTGTTTACCTTTTTCTGCTTGTTGGAATTGAATTGCTTGACCTGTTGCCTATATTTGTTGCTAATTTCTCTGTATCTTCCTTGTATGCCTTGAAATTAGCTCCTGATGTGTTCTCTTTTTTGTTGTCTATTGGAATTTTTTTTTTTTAATAAAGAATCCTCCTCCTCTGCGTGTAAATTATTGATCCCATTTATAGCTCAATCGATCATTTGCCAATTTGGTCAGAATGTCTTGATTGATTGAGCTATTTTCAATTTATGCTGATTTCATGGGATATAACTTAATTTCTTTATCAATCATGCATGCTTCCTCTTTATCTCTTTAATGACTTATGCAGCATTTGACTCTTCCATGATCTCAATTCCTGTAGCTCCCGTTTGTCATTTCTTTTTTCATAGGCATGCATTCTAGGAGAAGCGTGCCTCATTTTTCATCATTTTTTCAAAGAAGACAAAAGTGGGAACGGTAGTAAAACAACGAAAAACAAGTAACCTTTTTTATTTTTTATTTTTATTTTTTAAAAACACTCAACTGAAATAAAGCAAAAAAGAAATAAAAAGCTGAATCCTTTTTTCTTTTATTTTTTACAACTAAAAATAATAATGAGATGGGCTTCCCTCTATTTTTTTCCAACAACAATGAGCTTGTTCTTTTTGTACAATAACAATCAAACAATAATAAAAAATAAAAAAGAAATGGGCTTAGGACTTTTTTATATAATAAAATAGATTGGGAAATTTTTTAGCTTTTGGGTTGGACAAAATTTGGTGTTCACAACGTGGCTTTGAGTTTCTTATTGCACAGAGGATACATTGGCATAGCAAACAACTATCAAGCCAAAATTAATTTTTCATTGAATTATATTCTCTTTTAATTTTACTCCTTTCTTTAATTGTATTTTATTTTATTTTATTCTGTGTATAATTGTGAGTATCTTGGGGAAAACTAAATATTTTTAAAGTTATAAATAAATTTGCATAATAAGCTCTAGAGTAACCGTATTTATACGGATATATTAGGTGCAAGTGAGATTAAGTTTCCACCTTCTCTAATCATAATCAGACTCCAAACCTCAAATCTCTTTTAAAAGACCAGTTTATAAATTTAAAGGTTTTCCAATTTTTCCAAAATTAAAATTGGTGGCGACTCCCATTTTCTATTTTCATTTTAAAATCGGTTGTCATCCTCGTAAGACGCCCTAGGATACGTTGTGACAGGTACCAAGAAAAGTAAACAAGTGCATGTTTGACAATTTATTTTTCTTGTAATAAAATATGAAGTTATATCTTTTTTAGTATTTTTGTATCTAAAAGTAATTTTAACTAATATTATCCAAACAATATTTATTCTCTTATAATCACTTTTGATATAAAAGTTTTTAAACATAAATCATGTTACTACTAACTCACTTTTGATCAAAATCAATTTTGTAAAATCAAATTGGTACTAACTCTAATTTGCAAACTCTAATCTAAACACACACTTATATGACCACGACCCCACCCTTAGTCACATATGTTTTACTTTTGAATTTTTAACCAGCCTATAATATTTATGTCCTTAAGATACCATTCACCTGTTTAATGTTAGAATCATAGTTTTTAAACTTACCAAATGCTCGAACTAAATCAAGGCACTAGACCACAGGTTCCTGGTTCAATAATGGGTAAATAGTTGTACCGGTTGAACCATATATAATTAAACAAATATATAAAAATTAAAAATAAATTAGTAAATATGCTATGGTTAATTATATGCTATAAAAAGTACAAATTATTAAATAATTTAAATAAAATGTAAAATAAAATTTGTATTTTTTTTAGATTTATTATAGAATGTAAACATTTTGCTAGTCCAGGTTTTGCGT
>JAMLFY010000011.1:27657647-27676558 GCA_030441495.1 Dalbergia oliveri
CACGAGCCTTGAAATCCAGCAACTTTCTATGTCATGACCAAAGCCTCCGAATGGTAGTCACAACTCGATTCCATATCACATTTCTCATTTTCCTTCATCATAGATGCAGGTGCTGTGATGTTGTATCCAGCTTCCTTTAAGCCAATAAAAACTTTCTCCATAGGAGTTCGAAGATTCAAGACCTTCTTGATCAAGGGTTCCTCCATTGTCAAAGCATTTACTCGAGCTCCTCCTTCATGATTTGGCATTGGATTGTTAACAATATCTTGGGCTTTGATTCCTCTTGCAGGTCCAATCTTCCACAAGCAATTAGCCTTCTTACTACTATCTTGAAGGCTTCACAATCTTCAATTGAATGCCCGCAACTTCCATGTGGTATTTACAAGTTAAGTTGGGGTAAAGCTGGAAATGGTGGTTCTAATGGATGCGCGCAGGACATGGTGAGAGTCAGGTGAGCATCGAACAATTTTTGAAATAGGTCAGCATTTGAAATGGATAACTTTGGAAAAGGTGGAAGGTTTGGGAATCGATTACGATTCTGGTTTTGGAAATTTGGTCGAGGTGGTGTAGTGTTTGAGTAGTTCTGGGGATGTGTAGTTGGGTTATATGTATAGGTTGGGCGAGTGGTTGGTATGGTCGTATGTGGATGTTATTGACTTGAGGTTGGGTATATGGGATTGTATTTGTGGTTGGAGTAGTTTGGTATGGTGGGTAATAAGGGATGGATGGTATTTGGGATCTTGGGTGTGTTGAGGCATATCTTGGAATGAAAGATTGCTGACCTTGCACATAACTTACTTCCGCCTCTTTCTTCCTTGGTGGCAATCCTCTTCTTGTGTCCTCATTACTCATGGGAAGTTTTCCGGCTTTAGCCAAATTCTCAATCTCTCACCAGCGGTTATCAATTCAGAGAAGTCTTTGTATGCTGCTCCTGCCATTGCCCCAATATAAGGAGATCCTAAAGTCCCCAAAAAGTATGAACACATTTCAGATGGGATAAGTGGCGTTGCACTTGAGCAGCTAAAGTTCTCCATCTTTGAGCATATTGCTTAAAGGACTCATCTTTTCTTCTTTGCATCATGCTCAATTGCTCGCGAGTAGGTGCTATTTCCATGTTAAACTTGTATTGATTCATGAATTGGTCAACTAATTCCTCCGCAGGAAATTTTGGAATGGTCTAATTGGATATACCACTCTAAGGCGGGTCAAGTTAAACTTTCATGGAAAAAGCTCGTAAGAAACTTCTCGTCCTTGGACCATATTGACATTTTTGTGCAGTAACTCTTTAAATGAAAAAGAGATTACCAGTGCTATTATACTTCAAAAATCAGGAACCTTGAAGTCTTTAGGAATTACCTGCATCAATAGAAGGCAAAGCCTCAATCTCCATATGACCATAAGTGTTAGGTCCTTGAATAGCTTTGATTTGCTCCTGAATCTTCTTCATCCATTCTCTCTTAACTTGTCTCTTTTCACCTCTACGGGCTATTCTTAAGGAAAATGGTTTTCTGGATGACAACACGAGGTTGCCCCAAATAGGGGTAATATGCTCATGCCCATCGGTATGAGTGTTCTAACGAATGATAGCCTTCTCGATTAGAATTACCAATGGCATTGTGGGTGGTGGCTGTCCATGAGGGTTATAGAATCTCATCCCATCATTCACCCCTTGGGTAACATTTACAGGTGCATTAATGCCCAGGTATAGTTATCATTGCAGCACTTGGTTGTACCTCAACTGACGTATTCACCATGTCTCGGTTTTGATTAGCCCCCAATAAGTCAAGTGACTCCTTCATGGCTTTCATTATTTCTTCCATCCTTGCTTGGTTATTTGACATTTCATTCAATTTCCCTCTCCTTGCATCAACTTCCATGCTTAAATTTCTTCATGCTTCATCATTGGTTGAGTGTACTCTTCCTGAGTCAAATTTCCTCCGCCATCTTTGTTAGGAGCTCTGGTATTGTGAATACGAGTTATAGATCTCTTCTTCCTTGGGCGCCTAATGATGACGAAGTTTTACCACAAGACTTTTGTATAGTTCTCTTATAGATGTGGACAAAGAAGGAAAAGTGATTTTTTTTTAACAAAAAAAAACAATAAACATTTTAAGCATGTTAAAGAATTTATATACAAAGGAAATAAATTAAAGAAGAAAGTATGCTTCCTTTGTGTCCTACTTGGTGAACTATGAAGGGCCATCCTATGGTCTCTATAGGCTTTCTCCTGTGAAGACTCTCATCAGGTGGATCTATGAATTTGGGATTCTACGGCCTCCAAAGTTAAGAACTATTTTGAAATGTTATCCACAACGGCAGGTAACGTTAGATAAGGACATTCACGAAGAGTCACACTTAGACGAGATTTTCACAATAACCAAATAGGACGTACATCCAATATGGCTACTGCTACACAACCTCTTTCCTATCTCAAGTTTCACTTAGAACCGGGTATAGGGCCCCACTCGTGTGTGATTAATGTGTTACGTTGTGTGAAAGGAACATACAAACCTGGAATCCTAAAACTACCCATAACCAATACCTGCAAAATAGATGATACAAAATAAACAGTCATCTACCCTATGGTTGTCATAAATAAACAAATAAATAAACAAAAAAAAATGTACAAACAAATAAAAGAGTATAAAAAGAAAACAATACAAAATAAAAATCATCTACCTTAGGGTTTTTATAAAAAAAAGGAAAAAGAAAACGTACCTTGAAATAAAAGATGACTTTACAAAGAAAAAGGCAAATAAAGAAATAAGAGATAAAGAAAAAAAAGGTTAATTAAATATGCACAATCAATTAGAAGGCTTGACTCTCAAATTGCGTCCAAGTGGAGTCGCATTTCTCTGGCGCAATCGCAAGGGGATGGCGAAAAATAAAAATTAATGTTGGAAATTGGAGTCGCCACCAAGTTTATTCAAAATGGAAAACACGAAAAAACCATTTATTTTTAAAGAAAAGGTTTTTGTAACCGGATTCGAGTTCGGAGTCGGTTATACATAGAGGGGTAGGGATTGAATCCTACGCAACCCTAGTACACACCGTCCTTAGACGTACCTATTGATTTGTGCAAATTATTAATAACCTTCAAAATATTTATTTTATTTACAAGAAAATTAAAAAAAATCTTTAAAAAAGAAATTTTGGAACATCAACTTGTCACAATTAGAATGTCCAAAATCAGAGTTAACAAGGGTAGCGGCTAAATTAACATCTTTATTTGAAATAATATGACAAGTTGAATACATGGAAATAAAAAGATCTCTTATAAACCATAAAATATTTACAAATAACTAAAAAACTTATTTTTGATATTTTTTACAAAAAGGAAAGAAAATAAATAAATTTTAGGAAAATTTTAGAATCATTAACTTTCAAGCTCAAATGTCCGCAATATTAAGTTAACAAGCCGTAAGGGCTAAATTAACATTTTTTTTCCAAAATTCCCTAAATAAAAAAAATTAAATAAAAAGTCTCATGAAATTAAAAAAAAATTATTTACAAATAAAACAAAAATTATGAAAATTTAATTTTTGACTTGACAGGGATCGGAATCGCACCTCCTACGTATCCCTTGTGCAATAGGGAACTCAAAGTCACGTAGTTCTTTAGAAAATATTTATGTTTTTTGATTAATTTTAATTTTGAAAATGAATTTTAGAATATGTAAATTTTAAGGCTAAATATTCTGGAATGCAGAATTAATAAGCCTCCGCTCAATTAATTCTTTTCTATAAAAAAAAAGGAACTAAATAAAATTCTTTAATAAAACAAACACTCAAGTATTTATCTTATGCACGAAAATGAAATAACTCTTTTTATTTTAAGCTCAAACTAAACCAATTCTAAAGCCAACAGGTCTAAAGTCAAAATTTAAACAAATACTAAATCAAACAAATGAACTTAAACCTAAAGAAATAATTCAAAAATTAATTCTACCAAATAAAATGACACTAACTTAAATTAAAATAAATCTTAAAACTACTTATTTATTTTCAACCTAACTAATTTAATTTTCACTTATCCTAATACTACGTATTGACTCACACACAAACACAAACCCAAACTCTCACACACTAACCTTCCCCTTCACACTAAAACACTAAAAAAAAAAGGTCTGCATTCTCACCCACACTATATCTTACATCCAGTAGAGAGAAAGATTCAAAGAAAGATCAGAGAGAGAGAGCATGAGAGAAGTCTCGAGAGGAGAGAGAGATGAAGCAGGTGGCCAAGGAGAAACACAGGACAAGGCCGCGCGCGCAAGCGGGAAGAAGACCGGCGGAGCTTAGCACGGAGGTGCGTGGTGATGCGCTGAGCTATCAAGGCCAAGGAGAAAAGGGAAGTGCGCGATTCGGCTTCGCTGGTGGCTTTCATGGCGGTGTTAGCTCATTCTTTGAAGGAAAGGAAATAGATCGGATGCAATGAGATCCGCAGGAGGCTGGATGCGGCTGGTGGAGCGTCGTAGAGCGTTGGCTTTCATACGGCGGTAGCGAACGGGATGAAGCACGCAAATGCTCAGAATTTAAAATTCAAGATGGGGAGCGCGAAACGGTGAAACACAGTGAAAACTCGCAATTGTCAATGGTGAAAGTGATGGTTCTCGATGGTAGATTTGCAGATTTAGAGGATGAAGGTAATGGTTGGGTTTAGTGATAGTTCCCAAGTGGTAGTGCATGGCGGAAGGGTGTATGATGATGATGAGGAAGAGAATGAGCTTGTAAGGATGATGATGATGTGAGGCCGTGGTGGGGGAGGGCGCGGCATCCTGCCCTTCGCCCCTTTTTTTTATTTTTAGATGATAATGATGATACCACTGCTTCTGTTGTTTACCTTTTTTTCTCTTGTTGTTGGATTGAATTTGCTGGACCTGTTGCCTATATTTGTTGCTAATTTCTGTATCTTCCTTGTATGCCTTGTGAAATTAGCTCCTGATGTGTTCTCTTTTTTTTATGTCTATTGGAATTTTTTTTTTTTAATAAAGAATCCTCCTCCTCTACGTGTAAATTATTGATCCCATTTATCCAGTTACAAATTGAATATTTGCAATTTGGTTAGAAATGTCTATAATTCTGATTGAGCTATTTTCCAGATTTATGCTGATTTCATGGGATATAACTTAATTTCTTTATCAATCATGCATGCTTCCTCTTTATCTCTTTAATGACTTATGGGCGTATTTGACTCTTCCATGATCTCAATTCAATGCAGCTCCGGATTTGTCATTTCTTTTCATAGGCATGCATTCTAGGAGAAGCGTGCCTCATTTTTCATCATTTTTTCAAAGAAGACAAAAGTGGGAACGGTGAAACAACGAAAAACAAGTAACCTTTTTTATTTTTTATTTTTATTTTTAAAAACACTAAAACTGAAATAAAGCAAAAAAGAAATAAAAAAGGCTTGAATCCTTTTTTTCTTTTATTTTTTACAACTAAAAATAATATTGAGATGGGCTTCCCTCTATTTTTTTCCAACAACAATGAGCTTGTTCTTTTTGTATAACAATCAAACAATAATAAAAAATAAAAAAGAAATGGGCTTAGGACTTTTTTATATAATAAAATAATTGGGAAATTTTTTAGCTTTTGGTTGGACAAAATCTGGTGTTCACAACGTGGCTTTGAGTTTCTTATTGCACAGAGGATACATTGGCATAGCAAACAACTATCAAGCCAAAATTAATTTTTCATTGAATTATATTCTCTTTTAATTTTACTCCTTTCTTTAATTGTATTTTATTTTATTTTATTCTGTGTATAATTGTGAGTATCTTGGGGAAAACTAAATATTTTTAAAGTTATAAATAAATTTGCATAATAAGCTCTAGTAACGTATTTATATACGGATATATTAGGTGCAAGTGAGATTAAGTTTCCACCTTCTCTAATCATAATCAGAACTCCAACCTCAAATCTCTTTTAAAAGACCAGTTTATAAATTTAAAGGTTTTCCAATTTTTCCAAAATTAAAATTGGTGGCGACTCCCATTTTCTATTTTCATTTTAAAATCGGTTGTCATCCTCGTAAAGACGCCCTAGGATACGTTGCAGGTACCAAGAAAAAGTAAACAAGTGCATGTTTGACAATTTATTTTTCTTGTAATAAAATATGAAGTTATATCTTTTTTAGTATTTTTGTATCTAAAAGTAATTTTAACTAATATTATCCAAACAATATTTATTCTCTTATAATCACTTTTGATATAAAAGTTTTTAAACATAAATCATGTTACTACTAACTCACTTTTGATCAAAATCAATTTTGTAAAATCAAATTGGTACTAACTCTAATTTGCAAACTCTAATCTAAACACACACTTATATGACCACGACCCCACCCTTAGTCACATATGTTTTACTTTTGAATTTTTAACCAGCCTATAATATTTATGTCCTTAAGATACCATTCACCTGTTTAATGTTAGAATCATAGTTTTTAAACTTGACCAAGTACTTCGACTAAATTCAAGGCACTAGACAGCAGGTTCCTGGTTAAAATGATGGTAAATAGTTGTTCCGGTTAAACCATATATAATTAAACAAATATATAAAAATTAAAAATAAATTAGTAAATATGCTATGGTTAATTATATGCTATAAAAAGTACAAATTATTAAATAATTTAAATAAAATGTAAAATAAAATTTGTATTTTTTTTAGATTTATTATAGAATGTAAACATTTTGCTAGTCCAGGTTTTGCGTTTCTCTATAATTTTTCAGAATGTTAATATTTATGAAACTTTTTCTTTCTTTCTTAATCAATTATATTGTATGCCCAATGATTAAGTAGCAAGTAAGTTGGGTTCTTATTTGACTTCCTTCTTCATTGTTTATCAAGTATGCAGGCTAATTAAAAAGGTGTTAACATGTTATGTGAAGACCAGCGGAAAGCAGGAGGTGTGGTCATGTTTAGACTCGTATTTATTGCCAATTTTATTTTTATTAAGTGATGGGTTAAGTTTGCTGCCAGTTGTTCGTGTGTTGATCTCCCAAGAAGAGCACTGTGACCACATGCATGGATTGCATTGGCAAACGAAATAACAAGTGGCTGGTAAAAGGAAGTTTAACGCAGTACGGCAACTATGATGGTTGCACCCAAAATTATTTAAAAATTAATTTGAGTTTTATTAATTGGAATTTGAGTATTCTCGTAGACTTAGTGACAATGAGGACGATCCAATGATGAGTAGAAAAAAAAAATTTCTGGGTCGGAAATAATGGTAATTTTAGAGCTAAATAATAAATAGTAACTCCTAAAATAAATTGAGTGTTCGAGGTTAGGGGAACTAAGACTTGGTAGACAAGATAGTGTATTAGGCCCGGCCTGAGTAAAGATATTTTAAGTTTCTGATAGAGATATTTTACCCGTTTGGTAAAGTTTTAATGTGCGATTTTTAACGCCGTAAAAGTGACTTTGTGGTTAAATAACCACTACCAATCACATCTTGCTAAGTGGAAGGCATGGGCAAGTTTTAATCTCCTTTCATTAATTTTAATTTCACCCAAACTAAATCTAGTCTGGTAAAATTTCGACACGCAGTTTATTGCACAACATGAAACTTAGAGAGCAAGTTTCTCCACTCCGTTTAGTCCCTCTAAAAATTCAAGTTGGACAAGCTGGTCCCTACAAAAAAAAAAATCTCAAATTAGCCCCTGTAAAATTAAATTATCGGACAAATTGGTCCTTGAAAAATTAAACTCTCAAATTGGTCCTTGCAAAATTTCAAATCGAACAAATTGGTCCATTCAAAATTGAATAATCAGCCAAATTAGTCTCTTCTGATAAGTCCTGATAAAATTGTTTGACAATTCACTTTTGTAAAGATTAATTTGAGAGATTTTTGTGTGGCTAATTTATCCAACTATTTAATTTTGCACACGAACCAATTTGTCATATTTGAAATTAGAATGACTAAATTGAGGATTTTGTTTAAAATTAATAAAAGGCCAAGATTAAAACTTGCTTACCAAGTTTTAATCCATGCCATCCACTTGGCAAAATGTAGTTCGTATGGTCACTTGGCCACAAAGTCACATTTATGGTGTTAAAAATCGTACATCAAAACTTCCTTAACAGGTAAAATATCTCTACAGAAATATAAAATATATTTACCTAGGCCCAAGCCTAATACTCTACCTTGGCTACCAGGTCTAAGTTATTCCCTGGCCATGAACACCTCGATCCCGATTCTTGATTTACTATTCATTATCAGTCCTAGAAATCACTATTCATCAGGACCAGGAAATTTTTTTTCTCCACTCATCCATTGGGTCATCTTTATTGTAACATCTTGAAGTTATTCCAAAAATTTATTTGGATTTTATTAATGAGAATTTCAAAATTTTGATAAATTTAGTTGTCATGAGAAATGACTCAACTGTTAAAAAAACATGAATAGTATTTTTAGGGCCTACAAATGAATAGTATTTCTAAAATAAAGGTTGGAGGAAGGCCAAGGGTGATCCAGGGCAAGAGGAACTTAGACTTGGAGCGGGATAGAATATTAGATCCGGGCCTATTGGGTCCAAATATTAAGTTTCCTAGGTCAAGTATTTTACCCGTTAAGTGAAATTTCGATATGCGATTTAACAGAAAAAGCAACTTGCTCTCTAAGTTTAAGTGAGCCACTTATATTGAGCCAAGTGGATGACATGGATTAAAACTTGTCAAGTAAGTTTTAATCTTGACCTTTCATTAATTTTTATTTCACCTGGGGGCCAATATTTCATTTATTCGGTAAAATTTAGATTAGTGGTTTCTTACACCACGTGAAGCTTAAGAGCAAGCTTCTGGTAAATGTGTGGCCAGAGAATGGCCACATCTCATTTTACAAAGATCAAACCATGACCACACAAAAACCCTATTTTCTTTATTACAAAGCTATATTTTGTGATAAACATTATTAACGTGTCTTCTTACACCAACCACACAAAATCACATTTCTCATCTCCTTACCCTCAAAATTTTTGAATAGCATCCTCTAAGAATAGCCTCGCCATGTTCTTTCACTCCAAACCCTAACCCAAGCTTTCAAATCCCCAAAAACTTAGCTTACAATCTCTTAAACCATAAATTTCTTTCACTAAACTTCATCTACTCTTCACAATCTTTAAAACTAATTGATTAGAATTTTGATTCATCACCTTTGAGCCATTATATATCTTTGTTATAAAAGGATTAAGGACTATTGGGAAGGGTTTCAAATAAAGAAAAGCACTTGGGGAAGATTTTTCTAAGCAAGGAGCTTTGAAGATTCAAGTGTAGGTTTCTTTGCAGCCTTTTCTTTTCAAAACTATTTATGAAAGATTATTGAATGTTTGAGCTTGAGATTTTATTGTTAGAAAACCCTTTTGTCAAAACAAGTTTTAAGTTGTGTTGCCTGGAAACTTAGTTTTACTGTTTGGTAGTATTTTTGTTTGATTTTTAGAACATACTTATATGTCTTTTTGATTTAGAATACCTAACATGTTAAGGCACTTCGATGATTTTTCTTGAGTCTATTTGAAGACTTTTACTATTTTTAAAAATTCAAAAACAAAGGTTAAAAAGTTGCTATTTGATCATCCAACTTTGAACTTTGGATTTGTCTAAAAATGATCAAATTTTGACTTGAAATTTTTAGTTTGTTGTAGACACCTTAAGGTCCAACCTGAATTTTTAGATAATTTATTAAGTTCATTTGATATAATAACAAAATTGAGAATTCTTATTGTTGGCTGGCATTAGATGGTTATTGACCAGAATTTGTTCAATTTTTGTAAATATAACTAGAAACCCTATTTTGATCTAAAATTTTTATAGGGTCTCATTGACACATTGAATTAGTTCTGAAAATTATTTTACCCTGTTTGTGATGTTTAGTAATTTAACTATAATTTTCTTTAAGGTTAAAATTTTGGATAGAATGCTGGTATGCTAGAATTATGAGTATATATCAACAACTTGATAGCTTGTATACTATGTAAGTTTGTTGATGATGTTATGCACATATAACCGTGAATGCTTATGACAATTGCCTCTACATGAGAGAAAGATCAAGATTATGTTTTTTTGGGCCAAGAAAAGTGAATCTAGTTATGTCAGAAGAACGTAAATCTGACTACTCTTGAATTGAGTTGGGGAAAGTAAACCTGACTAGGAATAGATCTATGTGAGAGTTGGAGAAAGTAAATCCAATGATCATGTATAGGAATGAGCATAGTTCTAAAAAATAATCTATTATTACCCAGGAATAGAATAAGCCACCATAGGTCAATGGTCAAAACAAGTTAAAGTAGCAATTGTCTTAAGTTATTCTTTATGCTATGTGCTAAATGGATTATTTTATTGTTTATATTGAGATCAGTATGTTTAAAGTTTCAATTTGTCAATATGTGTTCTAAATGATAATGTTTGAATAAAATGATTATGATGATATGTTTGTGCACAAGGGAGTGCTCTCCTAGAAATTCTATAATATTCTCATCCTTACGTTGCATGTTTGTACCTTGTGTTATTCTTCAGAATTTTGTAGATGTCATCCCTATGGACCTTCATCGATTTGCTATAGTAGAAGAAGCATTAGGAATACGCGTTCGTTTGCCTAGTTTGCTTCTAGTGCCTCTTTCGAATCTCAAATCTCCATATGGTAGTGTACCGCTTCAAGCATCATCGTAACTGGGCATCATCAGCATGAAGGCAAGGTTAATATCCGATTGAGCAAAGGATTTTTTTTTAAGAATTTAGGAGATATTAGAGATGATTGTACACACTTGTTGACATATATGTGTGCATATATCCTGATGGGCTATTGAAGGCCGCATTAGTACTTTAAACTATCAACCTCAGATTTACTTCACTTTATTTTTATGCTTAATGACTAGTATAAATTAGAAAAATGAAAGTAACACACTTCTAATTATTGTGTTAATTCTCCAATAATACGCGGTAATTAGGAGGGTGTTACACTCATCATCACTAAGTCTATAAAAATACCTAATTTCTAACTAATAAAACTCAAATTAATTTTTGAATAACTTAAAGGTGTTACAGAAGATATTTTACTTAGTATCACATTGACAGGAACACAAAAAATAGAAGCACTTCGCTTCTATTATAAATAAAATGAAGAGAGCGCACCTCACTCATAGTTGATTGAAATAATGGGATTTAAAAAGTCTCTTACTGGGGCCACATAAATGGCCTACAATTATTTCAAAACAGTTAAAAAATTTTAAACAAACTCGAGTTATGACTTGGCCGGTTTATTAAAAATAGGACTGATTCATCAATTTTTCAAAAAACCAGCTGAGTTGGCCACATATCTAGTCCATTTTCTGGCTTGGACCGATGAGATGACTGGTTCACCAGTACACTGGTTGAACTAGTCCGAGTCAATTTTTAAAACTATGGTTAGAATGAAAGAGGGTTCTCTCATAATCAAAAGCACTCAAACCCAAACGTCCTGATGTACAGCTAGAACTACGAGTTGAGAAAAATTATATGAAAATAGAATAAAATTGCACCCCTGCGGTTACATTCCTGTCATGTTTCCTTTTACCAAAACAAGCCAAGGTTAATCCTCTGTACGCTGAGAAAGGCTACTCCTCTGTACACTAACTGAAATGAGCTACATGAACTCCTTCACCCTTCGGTACATTTGAATGTATCAGCTGCACCAAACTTGCAACGCTCTTCCCAATTTTCCGATGATTCGCTGTCATCATCGTCACTGCTATCTTCTTCTTCCTCCTCCTGGTCTATGGCCGGTGAGGATGAATCATGCATACTTTTAGAACGGCATAATGGGGTGGCAAGCAAGCTTACTTGGCCATGGTGAGATATCTCAACAACAACTGTGTCATCATCCTGTGGGAGGGGTTGTTTCCATGGCTCTCCATCAATCCTCATGAATGCACAGTCAGCTGCAGCACCCTTACGAAACTCGAAACGGATTTTACTTGCCTGCATGATAATAACAGCATAGAAACACTGCTTGAGACAAAAGAAGGACGAAAGGGAATTAAAGAAATACCTACTTCCACTTCTCCAAACAAAAAAGTGTAAGAAGATAAAGAAATTTTTCGAAAAAGAAAATGGATGTTGGTATCATCACAAAACCAATTGGTCCTACCTGTGCCAAACGAGTCCCGTGCCCATTTGGTGCAAGCAAAGCAAGACCATGCCATGCGTTTCTGAACCCTACTACCTCAAATAAGCCATCATCCACAAAGGGAATAGTCAGGTCCCTCTGCAAGGCACAAAATTATAAATATCCGATAAAAATCCACTTACAAAGGCCTGCATAAGTTCTTGACTAAAATGTGTCCAAAAAGATACAAACTGCCAAATTCATCTAAAAAATAGATAAATGGTACATCTTCAAAACAGAAAGGATGGAAGTTTGCACTTACACAAATTGATTTCTTTCTATTTGGTTTTCCCCAAGGATTGAGTCCGCCAGAAAAACTGGGCAAGTTGAGGCAAACTACTGACCGTATTCTGCACATGAAGAGAAATTGAGTTACACAATTCATCAAATTATCATAAAAAGTCATAACCATGAATATAGTTATTGCATTTGCAAAAACTGAAAAAATACCAGCGATGCAGATCATTTTTACTTTCTTCTTTTGCATCATTCTCCTCCATAGTTTTATTTCTTTACCAACATATAATAAATCTAAATATGTTACCAAAATTTATATATATTACAAATCTCAATATGCAACTACTAACAATATGCTAGGTAAGGCAAATCTGCAGATCTAGGGCCAGTTATTCTAGCTAGGAAAACCTAGCCTAAAGTAACTGAAGTCTGCTTATGTATAACTTCCCAAAGGAATCTTCATTTCCAAATCAAAATAAATTGATTCAAAATAGAGCCCTCATAAAAGATGCTATGTTATCAGGATAACGGATGTCCACTGAAGTACTAGTAAGTACAATTATCGCTTTTAGTATACAATACATCTATTGAATCAGACCAAGTGCAAGATGGTTCATATTCTGAGATAGTCCGTGAATCCACATTTCTGAACTGTGTTACCTGCGAGGTATCTGCAGGTCTTCCCACTGACCATGCTTTTTCATTATCTTAACCTTTGCCAGCTGAGCAATATTCCTGTGTCAAACATTCCAAATTAGACCAGCCTGATAGAAGACACATTCAGAAAACAATGCAAAGAAAGGCAGAAGTATCCAACAGAAACTAGCATTTATTATAAACCAACAGTGTACCACTGTTAGGGACCCGTTCTTTGGCAGGGTCTATGGAAGGAAGGCCAAGAAAGGGAGCCAGTTGTAAATAATTCTGTTATGATGATAGATTGTAAATAACAATAAGACAGCTGTATGTTCAGCGGGAAAAACAGTTAGCAAGTTAGTTAGAATGTTAAAGGAGGGTTGAGGGTATAAAATGGGGTACTGATCATTGACCTTGGAGATCAGTCATTTCACTGAGTTGGACCTAGAGAGTTGAGAAGCTTTCACTCTTCCTCACATGTATCATGCACAGATTCTTTCCCCAATATTTAGGGTTCCTAGAATACATTGTTTAGGAATTCCTCAGTGAAATATACAGAAGCATTATCATTGATGGTTATTCCTGTCTCAGTTTAGTATCAAATAATCCAAACTATTAACTAAATACTTGAGGATCCAAACTAAGTATAAAGCATGAAAACCAAACCATGTTTCTCACACCAAATACATCTCAGATTCTCAGCATTTCCAATTGCAGTGGTTGAAGACCAAAAACAGTAGGTTTAATCCCAATTTGGTAACTTCTATTATAGCTAAATGTTATTTGTATATATAAATTGTACTTTCTGCCAGAATGAACTCGAGTAATAATAATTTGTGCTTCTTTTAAAAACCAACCGTGATGAAGAATGGAAAAGAGAAGCAAAGAACCATCCTTGTGTGCACCCAAGCCTCATATAGGTACTCTGGTTACAAAAAGAAAGGCACGATGAGCAGGCCAATTAATGACAAATAACAACAGTGTGATAGAAGAGGATGTTTCACCCGTAACTTAGAGCTAATATTCCTCATATAGCATCAAAATCTAATCATATATGGAAGTCATCAAATGATGAACAACTGGTTTATAAACTACAGC
Organism: Dalbergia oliveri; assembly: GCA_030441495.1. Classification (NCBI taxonomy): domain Eukaryota; kingdom Viridiplantae; phylum Streptophyta; class Magnoliopsida; order Fabales; family Fabaceae; genus Dalbergia; species Dalbergia oliveri. Next base: position 27,671,760 of record JAMLFY010000011.1, read on the forward strand.
AAGAGCTGAACAAATTATTTAGTGCAACTTGAGAATTGAAATTGGTCTTGAATGAATAAATTCCAGACATTTATACAGTCTCAACACGGCAGTAAACATAACAACCATACATTCTAAACAACTTCAGATACAGATAACGTGCTAACGAATTTGGAAAAACATGTCATGCAAAACGCTATCAGATATAAAGGTAATTCACAAATAGAAAATTTACTACAGCCATCTATAGACATTTGCACAATTACAAAATATTTTGGCCTTGCAAGTTGTAAGATTATCACTTCCAAAAATCTTGAACAGCTATGGATAAAGAACTAGAAGAAAAAAAGAATAAAAAGTATATATAGCTTCAACACATTAGGTGTTACATGTGACGAATTTGGTACCTGATTATATAACTGGTTTTTAAACTTCTCAGGATGTAACTTTCTCTCAGAATGAAATGCATATGATACTTGGGCATCCATTCCTGCATGGAACACACACATTTTATGGTGTACTCGGTTATACTAACCTAATAACTTTCAAAATACTCTTCTTCCCAGATCTGATCCTGTCCTGAGGGCACCTGAACGGTTACCCAACTTCTGCAACTTAGAACTCTTTTTCCGATGTACATATTATCAAAATTTTCAGGAATGCAATGGCCACCAACCCATAGAGGGTGCATTTGTTTCACATTTTTAAAAAAGTGATTATGAGACTTGAATTTTATATATAACTTTGAAAGTTGAAAATTGAATTTTTTTTTTAAAGCTATGCTTTTTAGCTGCTAAAAAAAGTTGAAAATTGATTTTTTTTAATTCTTAATTTTTTTTAAAAGATTACTCAAATATACAAAAAGTTATGTTTTTGGGGTGAAAAAGTAATCTTCACCCCAATAAATCCCAAACAAATGCCCCATAATCAATTTTAAGACAAGTTTGATTTTCTTACCCATGCTAAAATAGTTCCAAAATCCCCACGGTAAGTGTGGTAACCCTCCTGAAAACAGACAACAAGCCACAAATAAGCATCAATAGAAGTATGGAACAGAACATTCCTTTGAAAAAGGAAAATAACAAGGACTAGAAAGCAAGATGTGCAGAAGATAAAAAACGAAGTCTCCTGATTTTCATATTTTGAGTCTTTTCCCATTTTCTGACACCAACAAAACAACATTAAATGCAGTTCATTTATGCTTCTCTGAATGTCAAGAAATATCAATCAACAAAATTCTTGTTACTTCTTTTATATTCATGTGATTACCTGAACCATTAAATGATATTTCTGTCGTAGTAGGCTCATATGATTGTTATTTTAAGACATTTCCTGAAGATTCTATGAATGTCTACCCCATCAAAAAGATTGTCATGTCCAAGTCATGGATAAAATTTATTCAGTGGACAATCAGAAGTCATATTCTTGAGAGTCCAGAGTCCAGATATATCAGCACTAATCTTTTGCAAAACAGAACACTAAGTTGACTCAAATTATAATAGCAAGGATTAACTTATTTTCAGTAGAGGGTCTATAGCTTTGGACAACTTCACAAGCATCATTCATTTTTTTTAATCACCTTTATGGTATTTCCAGGTGTACAATGTTAATAAATTACCAAAATTAGAATTTAATATTCCACATAATAATTCATGGATATCAACAAATGAAAAGAAAGAGCAAAACTAAGACCTACCATATTTAGTTCATCTGTTGAAGAGACCCGATGAAATGCATGCATACCATGAGGCAGCTCAAGAGGTGCAATAGGGTCACAAGAACCTTCTTTCGGAGCCCTCATTCTCATTATAATATGCCAACTGAATCATTTCCATAATTTAGAAATAAAATTTCAGTACTGTTGAAATTGTGATGGTTAGATAGGGAATGAAGAAGAGAGAATAGATATTTTCAATAATATGAAAGTATATTTGATATGTTGTAATGATAATCCTACTTATATGCCAAAGATAAAACTTAAATATAATAATAAAATCAATTTAACATCAATCGAAGATATATTATTATATATTTATTCTTAACACTACCCTCAAGCTAAAGTTTACTAAGATTTATGTTTGTTACTATTAAATCCTTGACAAATAAAAAATAAATAAATAAATAACAGGTTAGAAAAGGATAGTTGTGAAAGGAAACAAGGCCAAACTTCTAGCAAACCCGTCTCATGGGACTAGACTACTGGGAAAGCCATCATATGGGGCCAGGTTGTGGGAAAGCCATCTCACGGGGCATTGGGCCAGGTTGCTGGAAAAGCAATCTCACGGGGCTAGGCCGTTGGGAAAGCCGTCTCACAGGGCTAGGCTGCTGGGAAAAGCCGTCTCACAACTATCGCCCCTCAATGCTATGTTGGTATTGGACATAAACACAGATAAAAATGGCAAGGGACATCAAGAAACAACCCATATAACAAGGTTAGGAAGTGTCAAAAAGTAACATTAAAAACTAGGGGCAAAATCCGAAATAAAAAACAACCGATGTTGATGAAGAGGACGGATGCAAAAATGAGGCCAAATCCAACAAGAGGGTGGTGATGCGATTTGGTCGTGGTAAGTGATGGGAGACGTCGTTGGGCACACCCTCACGCATAGTTGGAGTGGTGGCGGATGAATAGGAGCATTAGCACTTGCAGAGGCACGTGGCAAAGTCGAAATGCAACGGGACCGTCACGGTTTGGCCGTGGGGAGAGACAAGTGCGGGGGTGGGATTGGCGAGAATCAATGCCAAAAAAGTTGTCGACAATGGAGGTAGGCTACGGATGGGTTTTACGGCTGCTGGAATCGACACACAACAGAGGGAAAAATCGGCAAACCAAAAAGAGGACAAGGTTGGCTGGAAAGTGGTGGACAGCAAGTAGAAAGGTGTTTGAGGTTACCGAGAGTGACAACACGATTGGTAAGGGGACCAGACCGAAAACTGAAAAAGCCACCGGTGAACAAAATCGTTGGCTATTTGAGGTAGAATAGAAGAAAATTTTAAGAATTTCAATAGTTTAATTTTGGAAGCATACTAAAGAAGTTCCAATCTTTCAATAGGAACTTGGTTGTGGAAAAGGGCAATCCAGGTCATGAAGGATGGTATCACTCCAATGCCATGTTAAAAAGTGGGTGTTAGTTAGGGAAGGAAGAAAAGAGATAATAGAGATTCTCAGTAATATGAAAGTATATTTGATATGTTGTGATATGTTATACTACAAAGAGCTAATCTCACTTATAAGCCACTGATAAAATCTAAGCCACAAAAGTAGCAACAACAACTAAGTCTTACCTACTAATTGGAGTTGGTTACATGGATTCTATAATATATCATATTCATATTAAATCTATTAACATTTAAATCCCTTTTGATTCTAAGCCAAAGATAAAATCTAAACATAACAACAAAATCAATCTAACATTAATCTTAATCAAACTAAAATATAATAAGATATTATTTATTCTTAACAAGCACTAAAAGAAAAAAAAGAAATTTATTAGTTACAAAAGATGCCAATAATATTATATTCTCTATCTTATCTTTGTATATGCATCAAGTTCCTCTTTGGAAATGCTAGACATACACAAGAAAGTAGAATAGCCAATATCCATATCCACATAAGCAAGTTTTAGAAAACCACATTGATCTATTTGATTTCTTTGAACTGAATGCAACTTTGGTAGCCATCTCATTTCTAGACTCTTGAATTGAAGTAAAGTTCCACAGATGTTGTTAATAGTGATAGATGAATCTTGTTTGCAAGTTTGCATCCATATGAGAGGTGTCACTACTTTTGAAAACTCCAACAAATAGAGGAAATACCTGTCTATTTTCATTTCCTTTGCAACTTTTACGTGATTCAGGAACAACACAACAGACTGGCAGTCAGTGGCAGGATTTTTCTTTCCCTGTGAATGCAACAAATCATAATAAATTTATGCGCTGATTCCAGCCCAGAGCAAAGACAGAAAGGGAAATTCACTCGGAACATATGAGTTGATTAAATTAATATCAATCTTGTAAGTTGTCTAACATCTAATATGACCACACCCATATGCAACATATGATTAGAGTCATTCTTCTATCCTCCATGGAGGAAGAAATTCGTACTCCATGAAGCATCTTTGCTTTTAACTTTTCATGTGAAAGAGAGAGAAAACAAGACTAAGAGAAGATTTAATGGTGGATATGTGTTGTGGAGGAAAAAACTCATTTACTCCAAGGAGGATATAAGAATTTTCCAACTGATTAGAAGCACATTTGGTAAAATGTCTAGGACTGACCATAAAAAATTCAACAAAAATGAAAATTTATACAAATGATCATAATAAGGTAAAGAAATGCTCAACTCTATGAATTCATATCCAGATTGAAATTAAAAATATAACCAGAATGAAAACTGATCCGAGTGATCATCAAATTTCTAGATTTCAGCACATTGATGGTATAGCAAATATAATACCCATCCAAATGCAAAGGGGAGATTATTCCTGTCCCCAATGGCACTGTTGCAATTGGTGGTGAGTGAGGCAATTTGAGGTTGGATACCACTCCAAGAAGCCAGCCAGCAGTACCATCACCACCTGCAACCTGATTTTCTGGGAATATGTTAGAGATAAAGAATAATTGAGGATTATTAGACACTAAAAGTACTGAAACATTAGTCTTTCTTTCACCCATTTTAGTTTGTACAAGTACAAGAACAATGAACAAATATATAGAGTAAAGATTCATTTTCGTTCTTGAAATTTTATGTGTGTTTCACTTTTGTTCCTAAAATTAAGAAATTGCAAAAATTTATTCAAAATACTCCTTTTGGTAATTCA
>JAMLFY010000011.1:27677058-27727058 GCA_030441495.1 Dalbergia oliveri
ATGAAATGCAACTTGGAAATTTAAACATGAGTATGCAAGTCCATTTATTCATTCTTAAAATTTTAGTGATGACATAGAAAGTAAACATGATTATGCAAGGCATAAACTTAAACATGGATGCAAGTTTATTTGATTTCTTTACTAGAGCTCCTTCAAGACTTTATAGAAATACAAATTCAATATATATATCTTAACAAGACAAAGTGAGAAATACATCTTTCAAATTCTAAACTCAAGATCATAAAATCATCATAAAAACATCATTCTTTAAAGTTTTGCATCAAGTGGAACTTTCAAGCTTTAGAGGCCTAACTTGTGATGGATTCACAACCCACCTTCAAGGTCCTCATCATCAAGCCATCATCTTAGTCCCACCTAGGCCATATGGCCGAATTGGTTAAAGAAAAATGAAGAGGAAAACCAAATGAAAAGCTAAGGAAAATCCATAATTTTAACATTTTGAACTAAAAACACACTTAGCAAAGCATAGAAATAAACTTAGAAACTACTCCCTACCTAATCTGATTTGAAGGAAAGGAAGAGAACTTGGTTTCTTGGAGTGAAATGAAAGAAAATATTCTTGAAAACTTGAAGAAAGAATTCAGCCAAGAAGAGGAGGAAATGAGAGCTTTTGGTGCTTTGGAAAAACTAGAAATGTGTACAATTTTGAGCAAGCATCTAAGACTCCTTAAGCATGCCTATTTATAGAGGATTTAAGTTCATGTATGGACAAGAGGAGGAGGCATAATTTTCGGATTTTTCATGGGGAACAAAGGGAGGAAAACCATTTCTTGTTTAAAGCATGTTTTATGCCATGTTTTAGGGAATTTTTTGGCATTTTGTTTTAGTGCATTATTTTGCAATAATTTTTATGATTATGGCTGAATTATTTCGTGCATTACAGCCTCATGGAAGAGGGTTTTGTGTGTTCCATGTATTATTTAGGTGTAGGTAAGGTATTCATGCAATTTAGAGAATTTACGGTTAAGGGCTTAGGTGAATTAGTAAGCAATTTGAGTGTTTTTAAGCAATTTTAGGTTCTAATCAATCTAAATAAATAATTTTGACTCTAGATTAGTAATTAGAATTTAATAAGCTTTAATTTGAGCCTAATATTGCTTAGGTTTCGCTAGACGAATCAAAAAATCTCAAAATTTGCAAAATTGCACAAAGACGGGCAAAATGGTCATTTCGCTTAAAACCCGAGACCACCTGAGCTTAACCAATGGTCAAACATAGCTTAAAAACTTGTTTTAAAACATTTTAGTGAGGTTCGGGCTCTGGCATGCAAATTGGAGTTAAAACGGGCGTTTTGGTCATTTCGCGCATCGGAGCTCAAAATTAAGATTCTTTTCCTCTATTAACACACATAACACAAACAATCCCTTATTTTCATCAAAACATCCCCTTGAGGATGGGTGGGGCCCACGATCCTCATTTTGAGTAAAATAACCTTAGGGGCATTTTGGTCATTTTACACGTAGAAATCGGGGTTTGACTCTCGCACGAATTGCTCCTAACCTTTCTTCTAATGTTATATTCCTTTGTTGAGGATTGTTCGGTCTTGAATTATATGAAAAATTACCTAGGGTAATTCGGTAATTTCTAAACGACATTAAAAATTACAGTAAAAATTGGGGTGTTACATTTTCTCCTTCATCTTTTATTTTATTCCTATATTTGATTTGTTTTACTATGTTAGTTTGGAAAACTCTCTTTTACATGTTTATTTCTTTCAGTTTAGAAAGTTCACTTCTAAAGTCACTAATGCTATTTCCACTGCACTTCAAGCTCATAACTTGATAGCATCTTAAGTAAGTTTTTTAGAAATCAAATATAGAAAAAGAATAAAAACACGATTCAACCCCCTTCTCATACACTTTCTTACCTACAAGTGGCATCAAAGCTTAGCCTCTAAGGGGTTGAGCATTCTAACGTTTTCATAGGACAAAGGTGAAGGATAGATGACACAAAATATTCATATAGCAGAAGGACACCCCATTAATAGACTCCATTCTTTGATAGTCGGGAATATGCCTACTAGAGAAATCAAATGGAGCTATTCATAAAATATACAAGTCTTGACTTGTGGGAGATAATACAAGAAGGAGATTTTGTTCCAAGGGAAGAAGTTCCAAGAACAAATGATGCACCCTCAACATCAAGAGAAATCGCTCGGAGTAGGTGGACAGAGCAACACAAGACCAGAGTTCAATCGAACTCAAAAGCCAAGTACCTACTCACGTGTGCACTAAGCAAAGCTGAATATGACAAATTATTTCTTGTGACACGGCAAAAGAAATATGGGACATATTGCATATGCTGCATGAGGCACTGATCAAGTTAAAGGGACTAAGACCAGGATGCTGGTTCATCAATATGAAATATTTAAAATGACAGATCAAGAAAATATTGATGAAATGACCACAAGGTTTATGCATATCATAAACTAACTAAAGGGTTTAGGCAAGGGATACACTAACTCTGAAATGGTTAGAAAAATCTTAAGAAAACTCTGCCAAATGGCTGCCCAAGGTCACAGCCATTACTTAGGCAAAAGACCTTCAAACTCTTGGCTTACATTCACTCATTGGGTCACTTAAAACCCATGAGGTTGTGCTACTGAAATACATGGTGAATCTAGCAAAAAGAGCAAGTTATGGTATTAAAGTCGTCTCATCAAAAAATAATAAAACTAAGGCAATGAAAGTTGTTGAAACCTCTAATGACGAGGAAGAAACTAATAATGAAACTGAAGAAGGAAATGGAAATGAGCTTTCCATGCTTGTAAGGGAAATGTCCAAAGTTTAGAGAGGCAAAATGAAGAAAAGAAGAGACATCAACCTTAGAAAGATAGAAAGGCATGCTGAAGCCTGAAAGTGTCATTTGCTATCCCTATGAGGAGAAAAGACATTTCAAACCAGATTGTCCTAAACTCAAAGGCCCACAGAAAAGGTTTGTACCCAAGAAGAAAGGCATGCTGGCTACTTGGAGCAAATTTGAGGAAAACAATGAAGAATCAGAAGATTTGGAGGTGATGGATGTTGCCAATCTATGCTTCATGGCTAGATATTCATAGAGGGTGAATTGAGCTAAATAATATTGATCTCTCCTACAATGAACTTTTATCTTTATATGAAGAAGTGCTTGAAGACTCTCAAACTCTTTCTTCACATTATCTCAATCTCAAAAAAGAACATAAGAAAACTATTTTGGAGCTCAAAATGGCCAAGACAAAAGCCTAGAATCTAAGGCTTGAAAATGAAGAACTGAAAGGAGAAAACAAAGTTTTAAATGTAAAACTCAATGCCTTAGAATCCAAAGTTACAAATAAATATGAACACACTCAAAAGGTCATAAGCTTAAAGGTACTTCAAAGCTTCTTAAATTTGACCTAGAAAAAATGGTAAATGGATCAAGGAATCTTGATCTAATGCTCTGAAGGTATGAATTGGGATATGAGGAAGAATTTGATGAGAAAGGAAAATCAATTCTCTTCAAGAAAGAAAAAAGAAAAGTTTGTTGTACTATCTATTTTAAGAAGAGACATCCACCTGATAAATGCTTCATGAAAAAAGTCTGTCAAAAACGTTGGACAACCTTCTCCTTAGACTAACTCAAAAAGACCCAAGAAAATTTGGGTACCTAAAATAAAAAATGTGTTTGTTGGGTTGTCTAAGAATGCATGTAAAGCATGATAACAAGTGGTACATGGACAGTTGCTACTCAAGGCACATGTCCAGATCAAGAAATGGTTCAGAAATTCTGACCAAAAATTCTGGATAAGTAAAATTCACAGATAGAGGTAAAGCTAAGGTCACAGGCATAGGAGATGTTAGTAAGGATGATTTTCACCAAATTTTTGATGTCTTTCTAGTTGATAATTTGGCTCACAATTTATTAAGTATTGGCTAGTTTTGACACCAAAGTTTTTATGTTATCTTTAATGCTCACACTTGCAAGGTAGTAAGTCTATATTTAGAACATGCTATTCTATCTGCTAAGAGGCATGACAACACATAAGTGTTATTCATGGATGATCTGAGAAATCAAAATATAAAATGTCTTGCATCCTTCATGGATGATAAGTGGTTATGGCATAAAAAGCTTGGACATACTCATATGAAGTTAATTTCTAAGCTCTCAGAAAAAGCTTGTTAAAGGCCTTCCAAAGATCAGATTTGACAAGGATTCAACTTGTGATTTTTGTGAGAAAGGTAAGTAAACCAAAGCTTCTTTCCATAACAAGTATGTAGTTTCAACCACCAAACCACTTGAGCTTTTACATATGGATCTCTTTGGACCAACCAAGACTGCCAGTCTTGTTGGAAAGAGATATTGCCTTGTAATAGTGGATGACTACTCTAGATTTACATGGGTTATCTTTCTAGCTTCTAAGGATGCGGTGATTGAATGATTCAAAGTTTTTGCAAAACGTGTTTGTCCTGAAAAGATTCTCAAATCAGTTCTATCAGATCTGATCATGGAGTAAATTTGAGAATAATTTTTTTGAAGAGTTTTGTGAAAACATGGCATTCTTCATGAGTTTTCTCTCCTAGAATTCCTTAACAAATGGGGTAATTGAAAGGAAAATAGAAGCTTGCAGGAAATGGCCAGAACCATGCTTTTAGAAAGTGGTTTATCAAAAGGCTTTTGGAGAGGCTTAAATACCTCTTGCTATATACAAAATAGAATCTTTCTAAGGCCAATCCTCAAGAAAACCCCTTATGAGCTATGGAAAGGTAGAAAACCCCACATATCATATTTTTATATTTTTGGTTCATTATGTTTTATTCTTAACACTAGGGACAAACTTGTAAATTTTGATCCAAAGTCTAATGATGGTATCTTTCTAGGCTACTCTTCTATTTCTAGGGCATAGAGTATACAACAAGAGAATGCTATGAGTAGAAGAGACCATACACATCAAGTTCAAAGAGCTCATGAAATACCCTGATGATCTTGAAGAACTAGAAGAAAGTTTTGAAAAAATGCTTTTAAAAGATACTTCTGATAGCAAGATGATGAAAGCCAAAGCTTCAAAAGTGAGCTCCAGAACATAGGTACTTCAGAAAGCTTGCTTGAATCTCTCAGAAATATGTCAAACCGCACTTTCATCTACACCATTGAACCTAAATGTATTGAAAAAGCTTTGAGTGATCAAAGTTGGGTGGATTCTATGCAAGAAGAACTGGACCAGTTCAAGAAAAGCAAAGTCTAGACACTTGTTGAAAGACCAAAGAATAAGACCATCATTGGTACAAAGTTACAAAGTGGGTGTTTAGGAATAAGCTCGATGAAATGGGAAAAGTCATTAGAAATAAAGTAAGATTAGTTTTAGAAGGTTATAATCAACAAGAGGGAATTGATTATGATGAAACCTTTGCACCAGTAGCTAAGTTGGAAGCCATCAGAATGCTTCTTGCTTTTTTGCCTTCAAGGAATTCATTCTCTATCAAATGGATGTTAAATATACTTTTCTAAATGGATTCCTCTTTGAGGAAGTTTATGTGAAGCAGCCTCTTGGTTTTGAAAGTGAAGACCATCTCAACCATGTCTTCAAGCTAACGAAAGCTCTGTGATTTGAAACAAGCTCCTTGAGCTTAGTATTATAGATTGAGTGTAACATCCCCCAAGTACAACGTCATCCTTAAGTCATGACATTATGCTTAGGAGTTGTTACTTATAAATTGGCCGACCTTTCTTAGTTATCTATAGCAATATTGATCGAGTCGAGTAGTAACTAATTCGTGGTTCTACTAAATATATACAACAAATACACAAAACATTTATTTATTTCATAAGTAAATACAAAAGGAAGCTCTTTTATGAGCTTGAATACATACATGTTCCCTACTTCGTTTACAAACATATACACACCACTAAGTACAATATAATAAAAACACTAACTACTAAACTACTACGATCCGATTCCTTTAGTGTAGCAACCTCGTAGTCCTCTGGATCAACCTGGAGGCGACACGGAAACACAAAAACGTAGGGGTGAGAATTACACAATTCTAGGATAACTCCCAGATACACAATCATAAATGTCATCGTCATCGCCCAGCCACTTTGGTTATTAGAAAAATATGATCATGTAATGTAAACTAAAGATTCATTTAAAGTTTCAAAATTATATTTCCGAAGTGGGTAGCTTTTATTATTCAATCACTTAATATACACACATAATACTACTCAATAGCATAGTATTACATTTTGAAATATACGTGCCCTCAGGACATGGAGGGACTTTTTCTTTCATGCCCATGAAAAGAGACTTTCCGTGCCCATTAAGAGATCTTTTGTGCCCAAAAAAAAAGGGGACTTTTGTGCCCATTAAAAAGGATCTTTCCGAAAAAAAAAAAGGGGACTTTCTCGTGCCCTTTTACTCATTTAAGGGGACCTTTCTCGTGCTCTTCACATAATATAGGGGACTTTCATTTCTCTACTTAAAACATGTACCATCATCAAATTCACATATAAACAATCAATCACAAGTGATTTTCATTCATTTCTCATAAACCAAACCTTAAAGTCACTATCATGCATTCATATACCATAGACTTGGAATAGATATCAAACTATCACAAATTTCCAGTCATTCTCACATTAGCACTTTGGCAGAGTTATTGTTCTGGGTGCAACATTTAATTGCCATATCAAACAACTATTCCAAGAGCCACAAAATTCTGTATGACACTATAATGTGTCTAGGACAACCTATAAAAATTTCAGGCAATCAGAGTTACATAACCACTTCAATAAAATAGGAAAATCTGGTGGTCAGAAGCCACAAATTCATAGTCCAGACTTGTGTTCTCAAAATATTTAGCCCTAGAATTCGATGAAATCATAGTACAAGAAAATTCATAGAGATATTTCAACATGTCATTAGTCTTGTGTAAAAATTTCAGGAGCTATCTCAATCAATTGCTGTGATTAAAAATTCGGGCAAGTTTGTCACTTCAGTCTCAACAATTCAATCAGCAGTCACAATTTGGTTTCTAATATTTTTGAGGCATCAAACCTTAGAATTAACCCCTAAGAAAATTCGTATGATTAGTCTAAGAGGTTAACACAACATATAATTTTCATGGTTCATGAAACCACCCACAAAATTTCCAGAAAATTCGTGAAAACTTCTGATTCAGAACAGAAATAAGTCCAACAACCTAGTTCCAATTTCACTTGAGAGAAAAACCCATTTTAAAACCATCCAAACACAACACAAAAATTCATACATCAATATCAATATGTTAACCATCAATATCATCAAAATTTTCAGAATTAGGGCAAGCCAAAACAGAATTGAAAAATTTCACAAGAAAGGCAGCAAACCCTACTTGTGATGCTTGAAGAGTTCTAACTCCAAAAGATGCTCTAATTGATTTCTCTTCACTACAAGGACTCCAAATCAAGTCACAAACCTCCCTTAGATAGTGATGTATGATGGCTCAAAGTGGGAAAAAGTGATGGATTAAAATTCTAATCGGTTGTATTTGTGGGGTTTGGGGTGTAGAACAAGTTTTGTGAAGGGAGTTTTGGGTTTTACCAAGTCTAGGGTAGTGTTTTTGGGGTTGAAATGCAAGTTTGGCTCATGGAAATGAAGGTTTCTGGTTCCTCCTTGCTCCTGGCCGAATTTTGATGTATTTTTTTGGGAAGAAATGTGACTAGGCTTCTTTAATAAATGCAATGGAAGATATTTAGTGAAGTAATCATCATTTATGTGACAAGGCAACAATGGATGGCTAAGATTTAATCTTGGATTCCAAGATTAAATCTTGGCCTTCACATACTCTAAAGAGGTGGATATTATCCATTGGTTATGATGGAAATATCTTTCGTGTTGGAAATCATACACCGAAATCTCACCGAACGGGTAAATGCCGTACCCGATTAAACCGATATTGTCCGAAAATTAATTCTAAGCATAAAATTGCCATTCCCACACATTTCTAATCTTATTCTCATATTTTCCTAATTTCGGGCCCTGGGGCTCGAATCTAGGGTTTAAGCGTCCACAGGTGGGGCGGTAAGGTTACTATTCACCGGCCCGAAATTTTTTTTTTTTGGACAGGTCCGTTGGGCCGCCTCATCATTGCTAAACTATTAGATTTTTGAAATTAAGATTAATAAAGCTCAAATTAATTTTTAATTAAATTTTAGGGTGTTACATTACCACCCACCTTAAAAAGAATTTTGCCCTCAAAATTCCTTTGAAAACAATTTTCAAAAGACAAACTTTCATAAATCAAACAAGGAATTCACACATACCATTCAAAAAATTCAATCAAATTCTAAACGTTCCTACCTTAGGTCGGATTCTTAGGTGATGATGTCTCAGCACTTATGGTGAAGACCCTATTGTTGCGGCTTTGTAGTTGGCTTTGAATTCCTGTTTGGACACTCCCTCATTATGTGTCCTGGCTTTCCACAGCGATAGCATACGTTCTCCCAGCCAAGCAAGGTCTACCCCATGGTTCTTCCCACATTTTGGACAATCTTGGCTCGTAATTGGCCGTTGTTGTTGTTTACCTCCATACATTGGGCTGAAACAGCTTCCTTTGGGGTGGGGCCTCCTCATCATCTTGGTCTTCAGGTGCCAGTCTCTTATTAGAGGTATTCTTAGCAGATTGGATGATTGCCAACTTTTTGTTAGAGTCCTCTGCACGCCTACACTTATTTACCGAGTCGCATAATCCCTGATCTCCAAAAGACTCACTACCTCAATATCTTCACGTAACCCTCCTTCGTACTTCATGCACTTCCAAGCTTCATCAGGATTATGCCGATAGATGGTGGAAAATTGCAGAGCTCTTCGAACTTTGGTGTGTACTCTGCTATACTCATGGACCCTTGTTTGAGTGCCATGAATTCAGCTCTTTGCATTTCTCACTGAAGCAGGGAAGTACTTGTGATAGAAAGCTTCCTTGAAGATCTCCCAAGTGACTTCATTTGAGAAGCTTCGAACAACCCTGGGTACCAACCCACCAAAACTCTGCATCTGCTTCCATCATGTAAGTAGCAAAGGCCACTTTTGGATTTCCGTACATGGAAAAGGAGAAAATCTTCTCCATAGCTTTAATCCATTCTTCCTCTTTGTTTGGATTAAAAGCTCCTCGAAATGGCGGAGGGTTTGCTTTCCTAAACTCAGCGAACTTCTGGTATTCCATGTCCACTCCTACTCCTCTAGGATTCCCAATTGGATTTCCTTCAGCATGTCGATCCAACCATTCCATCATCCTATTGGCTACTGCAGCTTGTTCTCTCATAGCCTGCCATTTCACGAAAGGTGTCCATCATTCTAGTGTTATTTCCGCTCCGCTCCTAGTTTGCCGATTTGAAGTCATCAATTCCTCACACCAAACAAGAATTATTGAGTTGATCAGGCTCAATACCAAGCTAAGTGTGGCAGCAATCCACAACATTCAAATTCAGTCATACACATATATAGAATTATGATGCATGACATTTACTAAGGAAGCATAGCAGTCCATTCCTCAAGGTCCTACAAGGACGAACCTCTGATACCATAATGTAACATCCCCCCAAGTACAACGTCATCCTTAAGTCATGACATTATGCTTAGGAGTTGTTACTTATAAATTGGCGGACCTTTCTTAGTTATCTATAGCAATATTGATCAAGTCGAGTAGTAACTAATTCGTGGTTCTACTAAATATATACAACAAATACACAAAACATTTATTTATTTCATAAGTAAATACAAAAGGAAGCTCTTTTATGAGCTTGAATACATACATGTTCCCTACTTCGTTTACAAACATATACACACCACTAAGTACAATATAATAAAAACACTAACTACTAAACTACTGCGATCCGATTCCTTTAGTGTAGCAACCTCGTAGTCCTCTGGATCAACCTGGAGGCGACACGGAAACACAAAAACATAGGGGTGAGAATTACACAATTCTCTAGGATAACTCCCCAGATACACAATCATAAATGTCATCGTCATCGCCCCAGCCACTTCGGTTTATTAGAAAAATATGATCATGTAATGTAAACTAAAGATTCATTTTAAAGTTTCAAAATTATATTTCCGAAGTGGGTAGCTTTTATTATTCAATCACTTAATATACACACATAATACTACTCAATAGCATAGTATTACATTTTGAAATATACGTGCCCTCAGGACATTAAAAGGACTTTTTTTCATGCCCATGAAGAGACTTCCCGTGCCCATTAAAGAGGATCTTTTCGTGCCCAAAAAAAAAGGGGACTTTTCTCATGCCCATTAAAAAGGATCTTCTGTGCCCAAAAAAAAAGGGGACTTTTCTCGTGCCCTTTACTCATTTAAGGGACCTTTCGTGCCCTTCACATAATATAGGGACTTTCATTTCTCTACTTAAAACATGTACCATCATCAAATTCACATATAAACAATCAATCACAAGTGATTTTCATTCATTTCTCATAAACCAAACCTTAAAGACACTATCATGCATTCATATACCATAGACTTGGAATAGATATCAAACTATCACAAATTTCCAGTCATTCTCACATTCCAGCACTTTGGCAGAGTTATTGTTCTGGGTGCAACATTTAATTGCCATATCAAACAACTATTCCAAGAGCCACAAAATTCTGTATGACACTATAATGTGTCTAGGACAACCTATAAAAATTTCAGGGCAATCAGAGTTATATAACCACTTCAATAAATAGGAAAATCTGGTGGTCAAAGCCACAAATTCATAGTCCAGACTTGTGTTCTCAATATTTAGCCCTAGAATTCGATGAAATCATAGTACAAGAAAATTCATAGAGATATTTCAACATGTCATTAGTCTTGTGTAAAAATTTCAGGAGCTATCTCAATCAATTGCTATGATTAAAAATTCGGGCAATTTTGTCACTTCAGTCTCAACAATTCAAACGGCAGTCACAATTTGGTTTCTAATTTTTTTGAGGCATCAAACCTTAGAATTAACCCTTAAGAAAATTCGTGTGTTTAGTCTAAGAGGTGACTACAACATATAATTTTCATGGTTCATGAAACCACCCACAAAATTTCCAGAAAATTCGTGAAAACTTCTGATTATAGAACAGAAATCAGTCCAGCAACCTAGTTCCAATTTCACTTGAGAGAAAACCCATTTTAAAACCATCCAAACACAACACAAAAATTCATACATCAGTATCAATATGTTAACCATCAATATCATCAAAATTTTCAGAATTAGGGCAAGCTAAAACAGAATTGAAAAATTTCACAAGAAAGGCGCAAACCCTACTTGTGATGCTTGAAGAGTTCTAACTCCAAAAGATGCTCTAATTGATTTCTCTTCACTACAAGGACTCCAAATCAAGTCACAAACCTCCCTTAGACAGTGATGTATGATGGCTCAAAGTGGGAAAAAGTGATGGATTAAAATTCTAATCGGTTGTATTTGGGGTTTGGGTGTAGAACAAGTTTTGTGAAGGGAGTTTTGGGTTTTACCAAGTCTAGGGTAGTGTTTTTGGGGTTGAAATGCAAGTTTGGCTCATGGAAATGAAGGTTTCTGGTTCCTCCTTGTGGCCGAATTTTGATGTATTTTTTGGGGAAGAAATGTGACTAGGCTTCTTTAATAAATGCAATGGAAGATATTTAGTGAAGTAATCATCATTTATGTGACAAGGCAACAATGGATGGCTAAGATTTAATCTTGGATTCCAAGATTAAATCTTGGCCTTCACATACTCTAAAGAGGTGGATATTATCCATTGGTTATGATGGAAATATCTTTCGGTGTTGGAAATCATACCCAGAAATCTCACCGAACGGGTAAATCCGTACCCGATTAAACCGATATTGTCCGAAAATTAATTCTAAGCATAAAATTGCCATTCCCACACATTTCTAATCTTATTCTCATATTTTCCTAATTTCGGGCCCCTTGGGGCTCGAATCTAGGGTTTAAGTCCTGGTGGACCCGTGGGGCCGTAAGGTTACTATTCCGGCCCAAATTTTTTTTTTTTTTTGGACAGCTCGTTGGGCCGCCCTCATCATTGCTAAACTATTAGATTTTTGAAATTAAGATTAATAAAGCTCAAATTAATTTTTAATTAAATTTTAGAGTGTTACATTACCACCCACCTTAAAAGAATTTTCAAAATTCCTTTGAAAACAATTTTCAAAAGACAAACTTTCATAAATCAAACAAGGAATTCACACATACCATTCAAAAAATTCAATCAAATTCTAAACGTTCCTACCTTAGGTCGGATTCTTAGGTGATGATGTCTCTTCAACACTTATGGTGAAGACCTACTCTGTTGTTGCGGCTTTGTAGTTGGCTTTGATTCCTTTTGGACACTCCCTCATTATGTGTCCTGGCTTTCACAGCGATAGCATACGTTCTCTCCAGCCAAGCAAGGTCTACCCCCATGGTTCTTCCCACATTTTGGACAATCTTGGCTCGTAATTGGCCGTTGTTGTTGTTTACCTCCATACAGATTGGGCTGAAACGCTTCCTTGGGGTGGGGCCTCCTCATCATCTTGGTCTTCAGGTGCCAAGTCTCTTATTAGAGGTATTCTAGCAGATTGGATGATTGCCAACTTTTTGTTAGAGTCCTCTCACGCCTACACTTATTTACCAGAGTCGCATAATCCCTTGTCTCCAAAAGACTCACGCTGCCTCAATATCTTCACGTAACCCTCCTTCGTACTTCATGCACTTCCAAGCTTCATCAGGATTATGCGTAGATGGTGGAAAATTGCAGAGCTCTTCGAACTTTTGTACTCTTGCTATACTCATGGACCCTGTTTGAGTGCCATGAATTCCAGCTCCTTTGCATTTCTCACTGAAGGGGAAGTACTTGTGATAGAAAGCTTCCTTGAAGATCTCCAAGTGACTTCAGTTTGAGAAGCTTCGAACAACCCCTGGGTACCAACCCACCAAAACTCTGCATCTGCTTCCATCATGTAAGTAGCAAAGGCCACTTTTGGATTTCCGTACATGGAAACCGAGAAAATCTTCTCCATAGCTTTAATCCATTCTTCTGCTTTGTTTGGATTAAAAGCTCCTCAAATGGCGGAGGTTTGCTTTCCTAAACTCAGCGAACTTCTGGTATTCATGTCCACTCCTACTTCCTAGGATTCCCAATTGGATTTCCTTCAGCATGTCGATCCAACCTTTCCATCATCCTATTGGCTCCTAGCTTGTTCTCTCATGGCTCTGCCATTTCACGAAAGGTGTCCATCATTCTAGTGTTATTTCCTACTCCGCTCCTAGTTTGCCGATTTGAAGTCATCAATTCCTGTCACACCAAACAAGAATTATTGAGTTGATCAGGCTCAATACCAAGCTAAGTGTGGCGCAATCCACAACATTCAAAATGAGTCATACACATATATAGAATTATGATTCATGACATTTACTAAGGAAGCATAGCCGTCCATTCCTCAAGGTCCTACAAGGACGAACTCTCTAATACCATAATGTAACATCCCCCCAAGTACAACGTCATCCTTAAGTCATGACATTATGCTTAGGAGTTGTTACTTATAAATTGGCGGACCTTTCTTAGTTATCTATAGCAATATTGATCGAGTCGAGTAGTAACTAATTCGTGGTTCTACTAAATATATACAACAAATACACAAAACATTTATTTATTTCATAAGTAAATACAAAAGGAAGCTCTTTTATGAGCTTGAATACATACATGTTCCCTACTTTGTTTACAAACATATACACACCACTAAGTACAATATAATAAAAACACTAACTACTAAACTCCTAATCCGATTCCTTAGTGTAGCAACCTCGTAGTCCTCTGATCAACCTGGAGGCGACACGGAAACACAAAAACATAGGGGTGAGAATTACACAATTCTCAGGAGGATAACTCCAGATTCACAATCATAAATGTCATCGTCATCGCCCAAGCCACTTCGGTTTATTAGAAAAATATGATCATGTAATGTAAACTAAAGATTCATTTTAAAGTTTCAAAATTATATTTCCGAAGTGGGTAGCTTTTATTATTCAATCACTTAATATACACACATAATACTACTCAATAGCATAGTATTACATTTTGAAATATACGTGCCTCAGGACATAGAAGGGGACTTTTTCATGCCCATGAAAGAGACTTTCCGTGCCCATTAAAGAATCTTTTCGTGCCCAAAAAAAAAGGGGACTTTTCTAATCCTTACTCATTTAAGGGACCTTCTCGTGCCCTTCACATAATATAGGGGACTTTCATTTCTCTACTTAAAACATGTACCATCATCAAATTCACATATAAACAATCAATCACAAGTGATTTTCATTCATTTCTCATAAACCAAACCTTAAAGACACTATCATGCATTCATATACCATAGACTTGGAATAGATATCAAACTATCACAAATTTCCAAGTCATTCTCACATTCAGCACTTTGCAGAGTTATTGTTCTGGGTGCAACATTTAATTGCCATATCAAACAACTATTCCAAGAGCCACAAAATTCTGTATGACACTATAATGTGTCTAGGACAACCTATAAAAATTTCAGGGCAATCAGAGTTATATAACCACTTCAATAAAATAGGAAAATCTGGTGGTCAAGAAGCCACAAATTCATAGTCCAGACTTGTGTTCTCAAAATATTTAGCCCTAGAATTCGATGAAATCATAGTACAAGAAAATTCATAGAGATATTTCAACATGTCATTAGTCTTGTGTAAAAATTTCAGGAGCTATCTCAATCAATTGCTATGATTAAAAATTCGGCAATTTTGTCACTTAGTCTCAACAATTCAACAGGCGCAGTCATAATTCGGTTTCTAATTTTGAGGCATCAAACCTTAGAATTAACCCTTAAGAAAATTCGTGTGTTTAGTCTAAGAGGTGACTACAACATATAATTTTCATGGTTCATGAAACCACCCACAAAATTTCCAGAAAATTCGTGAAAACTTCTGAATTCCACAGAAATCATTCAAGCAACCTAGTTCCAATTTCACTTGAGAGAAAACCCATTTTAAAACCATCCAAACACAACACAAAAATTCATACATCAGTATCAATATGTTAACCATCAATATCATCAAAATTTTCAGAATTAGGGCAAGCTAAAACAGAATTGAAAAATTTCACAAGAAAGGCGCGGAAAACCCTACTTGTGATGCTTGAAGAGTTCTAACTCCAAAAGATGCTCTAATTGATTTCTCTTCACTACAAGGACTCCAAATCAAGTCACAAACCTCCCTTAGACAGTGATGTATGATGGCTCAAAGTGGGAAAGTGATGGATTAAAATTCTAATCGGTTGTATTTGTGGGGTTTGGGGTGTAGAACAAGTTTTGTGAAGGGAGTTTTGGGTTTTACCAAGTCTAGGGTAGTGTTTTGGGGTTGAAATGCAAGTTTGGCTCATGGAAATGAAGGTTTCTGGTTCCTCCTTGCTGCTGGCCGAATTTTGATGTATTTTTTTGGGGAAGAAATGTGACTAGGCTTCTTTAATAAATGCAATGGAAGATATTTAGTGAAGTAATCATCATTTATGTGACAAGGCAACAATGGATGGCTAAGATTTAATCTTGGATTCCAAGATTAAATCTTGGCCTTCCACATACTCTAAAGAGGTGGATATTATCCATTGGTTATGATGGAAATATCTTTTGTTGGAAATCATACACCGAAATCTCACCGAACGGGTAAATGCCGTACCCGATTAAACCGATATTGTTCGAAAATTAATTCTAAGCATAAAATTGCCATTCCCACGCATTTCTAATCTTATTCTCATATTTTCCTAATTTCGGGCCCCTTGGGGCTCGAATCTAGGGTTTCAGCTATCCTGGTGGACAATAAGCAGGTAAGGTTACTATTCAGGCCAGAAATTTTTTTTTTTTTTTGGAAGGTCAATGGGCCGCCCTCATCATTGCTAAACTATTAGATTTTTGAAATTAAGATTAATAAAGCTCAAATTAATTTTTAATTAAATTTTAGGGTGTTACATTGAATGCCTTCTTGTTGAAGAATGGGTTCAAGAGAGGTAAAGTTAACACTACTTTTTTTACTCTTGAATAAGGTAATGACTTTTTGCTCGTTCAAATATATGTTAATGACATCATATTTGGTGCTTTTGATCATTCTCTTTGTGAAATGTTTTCAAAATTAATGCAGAGTGAATTTGAGATGAGCATGATGGATGAATTCAAATTCTTCCTCCTTAAATAAAACAACAAAAGGAAGGAGCCTTGATCCATCAAGAAAAATATGCAAAGGAGCTTTTAAAGAAATTTAATATGGATCAGGTTAAACCAATGAGCACCCCATGCATCCATCTCAAATCATTGATGCTAAAGAAAATGGTGACAAGGTTTAGAAAGTAATTATCGTGGAATGATTGGTTCACTATATTTACAGCTAGTAGACTAGATATTCAATTAAGTGTGGGTATTTGTGCTGATTTCAATATAACCCAAAACAATCACACTTAAATGCTATTAAGAGAATTCTTCGATATTTATCAGGTACTACTAATCTTGGCTTGTGGTATGAGAGGGTACTTCTTGTGAGATTGTAGGTTATTGTGATGCTGACTTCACTGAGGAATTAAGAGAAAAGCACCAGTGGTTATTGCTGCTTCTTTGAAACCAGTTTGATCACATGGTCATGCAAAAAGTAGAATATAATTGTGCTCCCTACTATTGAGGCTGAATATGTGGCTGCCGCAAATTGTTGTACCTGAATCCTGTGGATAAGGAACTAGCTAGAAGATTATCACTTGAGGTATTCAAAAATCCCTATCTTCCTGATAACACTAGTGCTATTAATCTTGCAAAGAATCCTACCAAGCACTCTAAATCCAAGCAAATTAATGTTAAACATCATTTTATACGTGATCATGTTCAGAAAAGGGATGTTGAGTTAATGTTTGTGAAATCCTAAAGACCAGTTGTTAGATATATTTACAAAGCTATTAGCTGAAGATCAGTTTTGTGTTTTGAATAGGCTTTTAAACTTAATTGCTTTCAATTCTGCATAAGCTTTCATGCACAAACTATCTTTGGATACTCTCTATTTTGTCATAAACTACCAAACTGAAGCCTAATAAGGAAGAATTCAATTCACAAGATTGGGAATGAATTTGAAGATCAGAATTCAAAAAAGAAGATGGTAGTTTAGAAAATATATGAGATGGTCAAAGGAGATATGAGAGCAAAAATTTGAGGTTTTTATGAGATCAGAGGATTCTGTATGAAAGGTGAAACCTATGAATTATATGTGATGAGTCTTGGATAGGTCAGAAAGTACATAAGTGAAGCTCAGAAAGTAATTCCCTCAGAAAGTGATCTCAATAGTCAGAAATATCTCTTTTTGAAAGGGATAAAAAGGCGGAATAATTCCTACTCTTTTGGGTTTTCTTTGTCCCACGTCGCTTCATCTTTAGTCAGTCACATTACATCACATAAATAACCCCCACACCTCACACGCATCACCCTTTTACCATTGTCTTCATCCTCAAACACTCAACCTCAACCATTTCTCTCCTATCAAATATCTTTTTCCTATAACCGCAACTCTCTTCTCTCAAAACTCTCTTATAACCGTAACTTCAATCTTCTTCAAGCTTCAACCTTTTTCTACTTTACCCTATCAACGTCTAAAGGCAAGCACTCTGACGGTCGCATCGCTAACATGGGAACACTTCACATATTTGATGAACTTATGCATTACGATCACTATGAATAGAACTTCTCTCAATGACTAATAGCTCTTGGCAAAAGACTAACATAGGAATTGACGACTCAGATACTCATCCTGCTAGAAGTAATCACTTCAGGGATGGTAAGGGTTTTTAACCTGACTGATTGGGTCTTTCCTGGGATGGTCATTGCCTTCTACTCTCAATTGGTCCAAATATCTAACTAAATGGTGACCTGTTATATCAGAGGTGTTGATATAGAGCTAAGCATAGTCGATATCTCCAACATCATCAATGCTCTTGATGAGGGTTTTAGGTGCTCCTCTAGAGAAGATTGGTTTATAACTCTTAGAGTCTCAGAAGAAGTATCCAGATGTCTCATTGGTTCTACTAGATATCATCTTAATGAGATCACTAGGCCTCTTGAACTCTGTATTAGGAGGTCTTCATCGTTATCCAGTTCTCTACTTCCAAGATCGGAAAGCACGTACCTTCTGGTGAAGATGGGCTGTATACTGCTCTTTTGTTTGTTAACAAAAAGAAGGGTAAATTTTCCTAGACTAATCTTTAACTATATGCTCAGTTTCATATTCTCTGAAACTTGCCATTCCTTATGGGATTCTATTGACCAAAATCTTTGAATACTTGCAATACCCATTGGAAAATGAGTGGTATGAGTATATGGAAGGACTGGCTACTCTCTGAGCTCTTTTAAGACCATATGAAGACCAACCGGTGTTATTTATCTGGTGTCAATAAATAAATCTTGAGAATAAAAGATGCAGCTCCTAAAAGGCAGTTGAAGAGAATGAAGGAAGAGGAAGAAAAAGGAAAATCATTCTTCTTGAGGCAGCTTTACAAAGAGGCCTGAGATAATTATCAGATATGGGAGCACACCCTGTAATTGCTGTATGGCCTCGAATTCTGAAAATGACACATGCTTAGAATCTTCTGATTAGAATCCGCTTCCAAAAAGGAAATATCCTCAAAGAATAAGTCGTAGATGACATTACTAAGAAAAGCTCACCTCAAGTAGATGCTCTTCTCCTAGATCATGTTAGGACTAAACCATCTTCAACATAGGTGCTGAGCTTCTTCAAGCCAACCAGCACCAGGGGCATAGCCAAGCTTTATAGAAGTACAAGTGCTACTGTGAGAACAACGTCTAATCAACAACCGGCTCGGAGCAGATGAAAGCCTTGTCACGATGACATTAAGCTCTTCTGCTATAGATTTTCGTGAAGTCAAGCATTAGGGCTAATGATGGCATTCTTGGTTTCCAGCACACCTCCTTTTTTGATGTCAAAAAAGGGGAGAAGAAAAGAGAATAAAATCTAATATTGAGAAAATAGGGGGAGTATGCACTAAGGGGGAGCATATTCAGAGATCTTTTGCATATGCATCTCTTTAGCATCTTTATAAGAACAATTCTGTTTCTTGTGGTTTTTAATTCTATTTTAGTTCTTCATGATTCACATTCATATCAGTATGAAAATGCTTTTAAAAAGTAATATCTTATTTTGTTTGCTCAAACTATGCTGATACATCCTACATATAAATATGAGCATAAGCTTTTGAAAACATGTTTGAAAAAAGAAAATCCTGAAGAAGGATAAATCAAGATATAATATCATGAGTATTACTTGCTAGTTATTCAAGCACGTATATCCTTAGAAAGTTTTTTATGACTAAAAATCAAGCTGGTTATGTTATAAGATCTTAAATGATAATATTCGGTTAAATACCTTTGATGTATCTTAGAAAGTACTCTAGTAATTTCAGGATCTTCATAAACAACAAAATCAACTTTGATTTCAAGTACTTAAGGCTATAAAGTCTTTTTTTTTTCTAATCTTAAGCCTGTGGTGTGTTGAAAGAATAGCTTTTATCATGACCTTTTTCAATTCTATTTCTTTGAATATCTCGTTCAAAAGATTTTTTTAAATTGGTTTGTCATCATAAAAAGGGGGAGATTGTTAGTTCAGAACCCTTCCAAGAAGTGTTAACAATGTTTTGAATGATAACAAAGTCAATTTAAAGAAAATGCTTTAAAGAACGACTAACAGGTGTCTTGAGTTTCTTGAAGAATTAAATAGGTTTTATCATTTGGCATATCAAGGCTTAATCAAACGAGGATATATTTTACTTTGCATGTGCGAACATGTTTTATCTCATGTTAGGAGATATGAACTGAAAAAGAAGTAAAAGTTATATCCTTATTCAAGCTTAAAATAGCTAACGATCTGAAGAAGAAATCAACGTTGCAAGAAATCAAGATCTGGGACTTCAAAATGTAGCACAAGACTTTAGAAAGTAGTACATGACTTCAAAAAGTATACCTGAAATGAAGATATCTATCAAACACTGAAGCCAATGTGTTCTACTATCTTCAATCATCATGATCACAAACCTTTCAACATCATAAAGCATGGATTGAAGATTTGAAAACCAAAGAAGCATCAAGAAAATGATACCGCACATCAGATAGTTCACTTACAATGATATTGTGCGCTCTACAGAAAAGGAGGGAAATTTGCACACTCGAAATTCAAAATTTGTATTTGAAAAGTCAAAGCCCAGTCAGAGCTAGCGTGTCATCTCTTTTGTCACCACGATCAACTACCTCAGCTTCTAGAAAATAAGGTTTAGAAACCATGTTTAGAAAGTAAAAGTAGTTTTTGAAGTAACATCAGAAACTTCTATCTCACAATGGCTTTTGCAACAGCTCTAACAAAAAGACAGGCTACTCTTCTAGATTGCCTTTCCAAGACATAAATGGATGATCAACTCATGTCACTTAGAGATCTGATCAAGAGGCAATGGTTCAGGGAAGACCATCTATAAATAGAGATGCTGCGCTTTCAAGGAATACGATTTTTGACGTGGTATAAAGAGCAAAAACTTTGCGAAAATTTATCCGTGTTTTCTTGTAAAGTTCATTTCTTTTAGTAATCATTTTCCTTGATTGTAAAATTCTTTTTTCTACATTCTTTTAGTGTTCATACATTCTTCCTAGGAAGAATACTTATAAAGAAGTCATTCAAGTGTTTTCCTAGAACTTCCATTGTAAATCTTATAGACACTTGAGTGTAGGTTAGTTTAAGTTGCAAACCTAAACACAAACCTTGTATCCTTGATCCAGGAGTGATCAGTGTAAGCTTAGCTTGGAGAAGCTAGTCAAAGACTACTTGCAATGTGAAAGTAAAGGTATTTTGCTGGTCTCTGTTTAGCTTGGAGAGGCTATTGAAAGACTACTCGGTTTAGCTTGAAAAGGCTGGTGAATAACCTTGGTTTGTGATTGTAGGGGTTGTCTGCTGAGTCACGGTGAGAGCTTGGGAAGGCTATTGTAAAGACTATCTTGTACTTTCTTTGGCGAGATAAAGGTTTTAGTGGAACTCAATGGTTGTTGAGAACTAGATGTAGGAAGATTGGGAACCAATATAAAAACTCTTGTGTAGTATATCCCTTCTCCTTCATCTCTTACTTTATTCCTATATTTGATTTGTTTTATTGTGTTAATCTTGGAAAATTCTCTTTTATACATTTATTTCTTTCAGTTTAGAAAGTTCACTTTTTGAAGTCACTAACGCTTTCGCTACACTTCAAGCTCAGCTTGAAAGTATCTTTAGTAAGTTTTTCAAAAATCAAAAGCACGATTCAACCCCTTTCTTGTGTACTTTCTTATCTACAAAAAAGAGGTGTGCTGAACTCAGGTGACACCATCATTAGCCCTTGTGCCTGACTTTGGAGAATCTCCAATAGCAAGGCTTTATTCCTTCTTGATTGAGTGCCTTGAAGAATTTGAAGGAACAACTCTTCATGTCTATGAAGTTGTGCTCCAAGCTCTCTCTCCAGGCTAACATATCCAGTCTTGAGGCCACATCCCTGATTGTGCAAAAGAAGTTGGACCTGAGGAGAACTAGTTAAAGGCTCTGATGAAGGTGGTATGGAGGTGGATTGTTCTGGTGTAGGTGGGGTAGCCTTGGGTGTCAGCTCAGGTATGTCTAGGGCTAGTGTCCTGAGACTTTGGCGATTCAACATCAGCATCAAGCATTTAAGCAAGGTGGTGAAGTGGATGGTGTAGGTAGGGAAGAGCATGAGAAGGGTGGGTTGAATCATGCATTGTCTCTTTCTACATCTGAAACATTTAAAGACATACTATCAAGCACAAAGCTTGAAGTGTGTAACATCCTCCCAAGTATAACCCATCCTTAAATCATGGCGTTATACTCGAGAGTTGTTACTTATTAATTAGCGGACCTTTCTTAAATATCTATAGCAAGCTCAATTAACATGTATGATAACTAAGTGAAATTCTATTAAAAGATATAATAAAGAAACACAACATTTATTGAATACATAGCTAAGTACAACAGGAACTCTTCTAAGAGCTTTAATACAATATGTTCTCTATTTCATTTACATACATATAACTCCAACTAAGTCAGTAAAATAAAAATATCAACTACTAAGCTACCTAATCCCACATTCTTTCACGTAGCACATCGTTCTTTGGATCAACCTGAGGTGACACTAAACACAAAAACACATAGGGTGAGAATTATACAATTCTCAGGGGCAACCCCCAATTACACACTCATAATGTCATTGTCATCGCCCAAGCCACTTTGGTTTATTAAGAAAATATGATGATGCAATACATATTAAAGATTCATTTTAAAGTTCAAAAATCATCCCTCCGAAGTGGGTAGCTTTTAATAATCAACCACTTAATACAAATATAAAAATGTTTCAACAAATAGTAAATCATCCTAGGCAGCCAATTCAGAATAAGATGAGTATGCATATAATACATGTAGTGAACTTATCTTAATGTGACATGGTTTCACTTATGGCCATAGAAATCAAATCAGTGCATTTTTCTTTATCGACATAGGAAAGATTTAGTTTATACCAACGGGTATTTGTCATGGACAACTCCATAATAGATAGTTTATACCAAATGATATTTATAGTGGATCACACCACACAAGGGAAATAGATTGCTTATGAGGACTAAGCTCATTCTATACGTGATCATCGAACTTCATTTTTTTTCATTTCCAAATCATACACAAATCTATTCATAGAAACATCTACCAACTCAAAATATCTTTGGAGAAGTTCCTCTTTTTCCCTTCCCCTATAATATCTCTATGGAAGTTCCTCTTTTTGCCTTCCCTCATTCAACCTAAGTTTTGTTTCTGTTTTGTCCATATGTCAGAACATGCATGATTGAAGTTTATACATTCTCTTTTCTTTTTCCAAATGCATCTATAAAGCACATATAGGCATTCATTCACAATGAAATTTCAATCATGCCTCATAAACCACTCTTTATTCCTTCTAACATGCATTTATATGTCACAAGTCACATGGCCAAATAGTTAACATCAAGTATTCATGTCATACTAGAACCAAAATGCTATTACATTATCAATTCAAGTCTTGGGTTCATTTCTAGCAATTGGACAGATTTCACACTATTGTAACACGAAATTTGCTTATCAAACAATCAATTCAGAGCCTATAAAAATTACCCAAGACACTTCAATGTGTCCACAAGGTTCCATAAAAATTTCAGAGCTTTAAGATCCCTAACTATGTTAACAAAATTAAACAAATTTGGTGGTCAGAAACCACTCAACCTAGCTCAAAACCTGAAATTCATAATTTTTTACCCTAGCAAATGATTGAATCAATTCAAAATAAAAATCATAGTTACATTTATAGATGTTATTAACACTCAGTAAAAGTTTCAAAGGAGAGTTCAATTATTTGCTATGGTAGAAAAATTAGACAAATTCACAGCTTCAAGACTAGAAATTCAGGCAGCACATATATAATCTCGGTCCATGATTTTTTTTTTAGGTAGTAGAAGTTCAAAATAAGGCTCAAGAAAATTCATGGAACTAGCCTATGGTGTATCTTCAACATATATTTTTTCTAGCTCATAGAATACCCATAATTTCCTCAGAAAATTCATGAACAAATACTGCCTATACAAAACTGAAATTTCAGGAAGCATGTTTCAACTTCTCTTTAGCAAAAATGATTTTTCACAGACCAAACTACTCCACCAAAGCAAATACATCTATATATGTGTGTAATCACACCATGGAACTAGAAAATTTCAATTTCCAATAAGCCAAAACCAAGACAAACAGAAAATGAACAACAAGGTAACAAGAACCCTACTTTTGGTGTCTAATGGATCCTTGGCTCCAAGTTGCTCCAAGATTGATCCCTTCCACTTCAAAGCTCCCAAATCAACCTCAAATCCTTCCTAAATCAGTGAAGGGTGAGATAGCAAGGTAAGGATTGATGAGGAAATGAAATTTCAATTGGTTAGTTTGATAGATTATGAGGAGTAGAACAAGTTTTGTGAAGAGAGTTTGTGGTTTTAGTGACTTTGAGCTTAGGTTTTTGAAGCTTGAAGTTTGTTAATGGAGGTTTGAGAGAAAAACAATGGAAGGGCTATATTTTATGCCTCTTGGCCTAAAAATGATGATGATGGGGTGATAAGGTTGGTGGCTTTGTTTTTATCTTGAGTTTAATGTCATAATTGTGTAGTCAAAGTATGTATTTCTTTCTTTAAAAGAAAATAATGAGATAGATGGCTAGGATTTGTTTTGTTGGTCAAAGAATGAATCTTGTTCATCCATTTGGCTCAAGATAAGTGGCTGACTTTAACTTGAGGAGCAAGTAGCTTTTCGGTGTTAAAATCGCGCATCGAAATTCCATCGAATTGATGTGATATTGGCTCCTGAGTAAAATATAATAAATGAAAGGCCACGATTGAAACTTACTTTTCAAGTTTCAATCCTTGTCACCCACTTAGCATAAAGTGGTTGGTAAAGGTTACTTGGCTACCAAGTAACTTGTACAGTGTTAAAAACCGAAAATCAAAACTATCGACTAGGTAAAACACTTACCGGGTAATCAAACATTACCCAAAAATTAATTCTAGGTATAACTTTTCATTCCTTATCATTTCTAACCTTAACCCTCTCTTTTCTTAGTCTCGGGCATTTCCTTATCCTAAATCTAGGGTTTTGGTTGTCCCAACGGTTAGTGGGGCCTGCAAGGTTACTATTCACCCTGGCCCGAATTTTTTTAACATGTTCGTTGAGCCATCCTCATCGTTGCTAAAACTTTTAGATTTTTGAATTTATGACTAATAAAGCTCAAATAAATTTTTAAATAATTTTAAGGGTGTTACAAAGTGCGCAGAAAGCATATTAGTTGTTTCAGAAAGTAAATTTTTGAAGCATAGAAAGAGTGACAGAACAACCAAAAGATATATATATATATATATATCAACAAATATTAAATTATATAGCATAACACAGAAAGTAAAAGAGATCAGGGATAAGAAGAAGTGACACAAGTATTTTTATAGTGGTTCGTCAAAACTACCTACATCCAGGTACTCAACATATGTTGAAGTTCTACTAAAACATCTTTCTCAAACTAAAGAAGAACATGGATAGTCTTTACATTAGCCTTCCCAAGCTTTCACTTATGACTAGTGGACAATCCCTACTATCACAAGTTGAGTAGTTATTCACTAGCCTTTCCAAGCTAAACCTTGAGTAGTCTTGCACTAGCCTCTCCAAGCTAACCCAATGATAAGTAGAAAACTTTTCCTGTCTTGAAAGTAGTTATTCACCAGCCTCTCCAAGCTAAACGAGTAGTCTTGCCCAGCTTCTCCAAGCTGACCGTGACAAGTAGACAACCTCTATTGTCACGTTGAAATTAGTTATTCACCAACCTCTCCAAGCCCCAACCTCTCTAAGCTGACTCCATGAGTAGTAAGAACACCTTATTGTTGCGTTGCAAGTAGTTTTGCATTAGCCTCTCCAAGTTATCTCACACTGATCATTACTAGATCAAGGATACAAAGGTTTGTGTTTGGGTTGCCACGCAAACTAACCTACACTCAAGTTTTCATAAAATATACATGAATAATCCTAGGATAACTTGAATGACTTATTTCCCACAACTCTTCCTAGGAAGAACATATATCTATTCAAGAACGTGGAAAGAAGATTTTTACAAGCAAGGAGACTAATTACATGATGTTATAATGAACCTTGTTGGACATGAAGAGAGACTTGGATAGAGTTTCCTCTCTAGTGCAGTATCAATCTTGTTAACGTTGAAGCACAACATCTCTTTTTATAAATAGTCTTCTATTGTGACCATTGCCCCTGATAGAATCTCCAAGTGATACGTGTTGATAATTTATTTGTGTCTTGGAAAGGCTAGAAGAGTAGCCTGTCTATTATCAGAGCTTTTATAGAAGCTATTATGAGATATGACGTTTCTGATGTTACTTCAAAAGCTACTTTTACTTTTTGAACATGGTTTCTGAACTCTTTCTTCTAGAAGCTGAGTTGTTCGATCAAGTTAGTGGAAGAGATGACCAGTTTGAAATAGGGTTTGACTTTAAATTTGAATTTCAAAATTCAAATTTCCCTCATTTTCCAGTAAAGTTAGATGCTCACAGTGAAATGAGCTTTCTGAAGTGCGGAATAGTTCCTTGATGATTCTTTGGTCTTTTGGTCTTCAATCCAAGCTTTATGATTTTGAAAGATTTGCGACCATGATGATTGAAGATTGTGCAGCATGTTGTTCTAGAGCTTTCTTGATATCTTCGTGTTAAGCATAATTTTTGATATCTAGTCGTACATTTTGAAGACTCAAAATTTCATTTCTTGAAGTGTTGATTTCTTCTTCCAATCATTAGCTATTTTAAGCTTGTATAAGGGTATAATTTTACTTCCTTTTCAGTTCATATATCTTAACATGAGATAAAACATGTTTGCACATGCAAAGTAAAATATATTCTCATTTAATTAAGCCTTGATATGCTAAACGATAGAACCTGTTTAATCCTACAAGAAACTCAATATAGCCATTAGTCGTTCTTCAAAGCATTTTCTTTAAATTGGTTTTATTGTCATTCAAAACTCATTATCACTTTTGGAAGGGTTCTGAGCTAACAGATGGAACTTCAGTGGTGGTAGTAGGTGCGAAGTAGGAGCAGAAACGAACAGGAGGAGGGAAGCGGAGCTTCTTTAGCTTGAGGAGCACTTATTTTGGATGTCTTATCCTCTTCCTTTTCCACTGTAGTTATACGAATGGAAGGAGGAGGTCAAGGCACCATTAGAATAACTGAATTTTGGTTCTTTAGGTTCCTCAACTAGTTCTTCTATGATAGGCTCTCAACTTGGTTTCTCAATGATTGGCTTTTCTCTAAAGAGCTTATTCATTCTAGCATTTTCATTCTACAACAGACTTTCCTCTTCTTCAAATGATGATTCTTCTTCTTCTTTTATTCTTCTTCATCTTCTTCAAAAGAGTTGATGAAGATAACCTTGTAACCAGCTAGTTGATACCTTGTAATTTCTTTTAGAAGATAAAGATCCTTGTGTCATGCTTAGGAACGTTCTTAAGCTTGAGATCAATATCTCTTCTTCTAATGGTTCTTGTTGGTTTACCAAGCATCTTTCTGACCCTTTTTGGATCTCATCATCTGAATCTAAAGAGTCATTTTTAGTTTCTGAAAGAGGTGGTGGCATTCGTGGTTCTTGTCTTTGCATCCTCTCCTGTCTCATCTTTGTTCTTTTTTCTTTCAAATGAGCTTTAACAGAGCATGTATGGTCAAAAGAAGAGAACATCCTGATGCTTATGTAGTTTCTGATGCTAAGAGAAACCTTAAAACAGATTCATCAGCATATTGCTATACAAGGTTTCTTAAGCTCATTAGGGATTAATCCTAAATATTATCAATCATAGATGAGCTTTCGACTTGAGCTGTGAAATTTTCTCATAAGATTAGAGCATGAAGAAACTGATTTTTACAAAGCAAAAACTTGAAACATACGCTTTTGCTTTTTGTGAAAACATGTTCATTGATATAGACATTAACACATTATATGCCATATAAGTACAGAATACTTTGAGAGAGTTTTGAAGCTCACAAACTGATCTTAGTTGTATAAAAAACATATAGGAGCAAGTTTCTAAGGTCTTATCAGAAACTATTCACAACTAAATTTCGATCAAGTTATACAAAGCTTTTAAGACCTTTTCATACGTATGAGAGAATGTGTTTCATAAAAAGATATAAGTGCATCATACACATCGAAGCATATCGTATAAAAATGAGTATCAAAGCAATAAAAGGATGATTTTGAGCTCTAAAAAGATACTTCTCAGTGCTAATCACAAGTACACATGTGAGCTACATATCCTAGCGTGCTAAATGATAAGCAAAAATAGACCATACATAAAAGATAAAAAGCAAAAATCTATCAGCAAGATATATGATTAGCTAAGTATAAGTAGGCATCGATATGTATCAGGGCTTTAAAAAAAATAGCATTTAAAACAAATATGTATTAGATTCAACAGATATAACATAAGCATGATTTTTTTTTATCAATAAAAAAATTTGTATAAACCATGATAAATTGTCTGTCAAAAGCATAAAGAAAAAGAATGCATGCTAATCTAAAGAAAATTTCTCTAAGCTCCCCTTCAGCATAAGCTCCCTGAATTCCATAGCACTTGATTTTCTTTATCTCTTCTCCCTTTTGACATCATTAAAAAGGAGGTGTGCAGGAAATTAGAAACACCATTTTCATCATTGTAGAATCTCTTGATTAGTCTAAAGAATCTGAAGTTGGTCTTCATTCTGCTAGCTGGGCACCGTGCTCTATAATGGTTGCCTCAGGCCGATCCTTAGACACCATAGGATAATCGGATAAAGCTGAAAGTTTGCTAGAGTCTCGGTTAAGGATAGAGGCGGTAGGTTGATGGGTGTTGGAGGCTTCAGGAGATAGCTCAGGAATGTTTAGGGGTACCGTCTCCCAGATTTAGGCGATTCAGCTTGTATATCGGGCATGTGTACAGGAGGTGGAGAGGATAACATGCCCACATTGGAGGTAGTAGGAGCAGAAATGGGCTTATGAATTGAAATAACAATAGTTTCAAGCATTTGAGTTAAGGCAAAAGCGAGCTTCTTTACTAAGAGAGGTACCAGCATCTAATGCTATCCTCTTCCTCTTCTATCTGAATGAGATGGAAGGATGAGGTTGAGGCACCAAAAGGATTATAGCTGATTCCTGTCCATGTGCTTCTTCTGCTAGCTCTTCAATGATAGGCTCCAAGGAAAATTCTTCATAGATTAGCTCCAGGAGTGGAGAAGAGTTCATTAACAAAGAAATTGAGTTCGTCCACTCCTTCTTCTTCAGGTTGTTTCTGAGGCAATTAACTTTGTTATGGATTTCATCAAATCATTTATTGTCATAAAGTCATCATTGTCACCTGAAGAAGTTACTTTGGACTCCATAATTGTTATCCCTAGGGCCAGTCTGGTTTAGTGAAGATACTAGATTTCGACACCATTGTCCCCTCACGAGGAGCAGCTGGAATGGGTATAGAGGTAAAGA
Source organism: Dalbergia oliveri (assembly GCA_030441495.1). Classification (NCBI taxonomy): domain Eukaryota; kingdom Viridiplantae; phylum Streptophyta; class Magnoliopsida; order Fabales; family Fabaceae; genus Dalbergia; species Dalbergia oliveri. The sequence goes on from JAMLFY010000011.1 coordinate 27,706,182, forward strand.
CAAACTGCGAGTCATAGGTTTTGTTAATTGTTCTTCAATGACAACAAAAGGCTCAGGAATAGTAGCCTTTCTTCTACTTTTGCTAGAGCCATGAATCCCTTTTACCTGTTGTAGTTCTCTTGCTTCTTCAAGCCTCCGATTTTCTTGAAGAATTCTCTGTTCTTTAAGAATTATTTCTTCCACTTCTTCATCTTCAGAGGATTTAGAGATTGTAGCTACCTCTAAAGTTTGTGAGCATTACTCATGTCTTTCAGAATGGGTGCTGCTTTGCTTGCTTTCTTAGGTAGACTTTTGAATATTGGCTCACAGACTTTTCTTTGAATAGGAAGCTTGTCAGGTTTTCCTTGGGGTAGCTCACTTTCTGGGACTCATCTTAGCTTTAGAGAATTTGGTTGACTGTGAAACTTCAGCTTTTTTTCTCTTATACAGCCATCATTTTCCCTTCCTCTTGGGCTTAAGAGGAGATTCTTGAGATACAATTTTCTCATACTCATTATTGCTGCTTATGAGCTTTCAAAGTTTTCAAGAAGAATAATCTTCTTTTTTGTCACCTTCTTTTTCTGCAAGGTCCTTTTCTTTTCTTCAGCATGAGATCCTTTAGCATCCTTGATCAAAGAGCTGGTCTTTCCTGGAGCTTGTCTTCATGGGCATGGAATGAGACTTCTTTATAGTTTTGAAGGAGCTGATTGAAAAGTCTATGGCTGTAAGGTATTCAAACCACTCTTTAGCAAGAGGATATCTAAAATGTTAAAAGATCCTTGTCAGGAGCATTCCATTGGGAACTCCAGGAGTTCTTCTTTTCTCCTTGGTGATTGCACCAAGCATGTAGTCTATTATTATTCGGCAAATTTACTTTTCTTTTAGATAAAAGGCAGAAAAGTAGCATATAATCCATTTCTAAAAGAACATCAGTGCTTCCTTGCCTAGGAAGGATAGTGAATTGGACTACAGTAAAAACCTTTCTTGCCTGATACTGAGCATAAATGTTGTGATGTCGCCAGGATGATATTTTGTTAAATCAATGAGGCATTTTGAGACATCTTCTTCGCTCACTCCTAGAGATTTGAACTATTCCTCATGAGCCAAATAGTTTACTCTAGTGGACGGAACCCTAATCACTGTAGATAAGTCAATAACCCAAACTCCATACAAGTGTTCCTGATGGTGGCCTTGAGAGTTTCGATTTCTTTAAAGAAAGGCATAGAAAGTTCTAGGAAATGCTCTGTAGAGATATCCAAGAAAGTACTCCCACCCTTGAAAGGTAAAAACTTCTGAGAATCTAAACTTGGTTCACAAAGTCATTTAGCCTTTTCCCAGGAGCTATTATTCTTTGGGAGAAATTTTCGTAGTTTTCCTGATGTTTGCATTGTTAAACATGATAAATGGTACCTTTTTTCAGAAGAATGATTTAGTTTTTTTCTTTAGCCATTTAGGTAGAGATTGTGAAGTTAGGGCACAAAGATTGAGGCTTGAAAGAGAAGATAGTAGAGAAATGAGTCTTGAAGGTGTAACACCCTAACTCTTAACCTCATACGCTCGAGTCGCATTCCGGTTAGTTATTAGTTGTCACGCCTTTGTTTCAGATCTTGACTTACCTTTCTTTAAAATACGAGTATAAAAAAATACGACTAAATTTTTCTTTTTGAACTTAAGACTTAAAATACGAGCCGTGTGCGCATAGATACCGACTATTAAATGTAAAACATAATAATCAGATATACGTCATCATAACAACCATGAATAAACCATAGAATAATCACAACATAAATTATAGTAGTGTATTATAATCATAACATAATAATGGTGTCCTTATAAATATAAGGACACCTAGGGTATCAATTACACCAAACAAGCTTTAACTAATGCAAAACAGAATCTTAGCAAAGCTAGACTAGTCTTCATGCTTTCGCTTACCCCTGATTGACTAGATGACGTGATTCCTACGCGCCTCAAGGAAGATCACGAATATCCGCATCAATCCCATTTGGAGATGACACGGGAGGAAAATAAAAGGGGTGAGAATACTTATACAAGATCCTCGGAGGGCTCCCCGACTTTAACATACGTGTCATCGTCGCCCCCAGCCACTTGGGTTTTATTATGAAAAAGGTGTGCATGCATAGGTTCAGTTTTAATTTCTTAAATGCTATTAGCCAAAGTGGGTTTCTTTTAGCATGAGTCTTGATGGTATGAATGCAGGATATTTTATGTATGCATGGCAATGCTTAAGCATGGCAGTTCACATCCTCAACATTTATCACTTAAACACAAGCACTAATGGAACAACCACGAAACATATGCAGGTGCGTCTTTTTACTTTATCATAATTGAACTCTTCGAGTTCCTTTCTTAACTTTTTCCACCCTCATCATGGTTACCAAAATCCACCCAACCTACCACCCCGGCAATTTTCTCATCGTCACCAAAACTCCAAATACACCCATCGCCTAGGAATGAGCTCATCCTAACTAGCCATCGCTAGATTCATATGGGGAAAAAGAGGGGAATCACATCTCCTTCTTGGATCACCCCATACAACCCTTAACTCGGGAAGTCATAATGGGATCATTTCCACTTTATCATATCTTTTATGGATGCAACATGAGCATACAACCATAGAACATCATATAACATCCTCTATTCATACCTCATAATCTCATGCATTTTAAACATAGCGTACCACATCATCATAGCAACATGCCACACATCCATACATTCTCATACTCATGGCATTTAAAACATTCACATACATCAAAACAATACTCACTCGATCTCATTCTCACATCACACCTTCTATCTCATGGTGTCTTATGCCTTGACCCTTAGGTGTTTTAAGTGTTCCAATTATCCTAACATCCATTATGAATCTTTATCACTCCTAGGGATCATTACCCATAATTTCCTCTAATGTTTATGCTTACTAACATAACCATACAACACTTCATCATCCGGGAAATTTCGTCTTATGATTACGGGTCCTAGAATCTCCGTCTTTGACCCTTTCTAAGTTCCGTCTTCGCCTAAAGCTCTATAATCAACTCCTAAACCAATTATGAGGGATTCCTACACATATCTGCTAATTATGAACCATTTTTCTTAAGTTCAATTATGCTGGAACAGAATTTATAATTTGTGCATCTAAGTGTTCTAGAATTCACGTCTTAAGCCCTTTTTAGTTACTTGTTCTTTCCTAACTTCCCTAAATCATTCCTTGCTTCACTCAAACATAATTTTACACATTTTAACACCATAAAACAGAATTTATACAATGGCCAACTGCACAAGACAAAATAAAAAACATAAGCATCAAATAATCACATAATCTCATGATTTAAATGCATATAAGTTGCTAGTTTTTCTTGGAATCATTTTAGGAACTCAAAAATCTTTTAGAAACTAATTAATCTCATTGAAATCACATAAATGTGTGCTAGGTCAGTAGCTAAATCACTTAGCTCAAGGAATAGATTTAAAACATAGAACTTTGTTCATAAGGTTCTTTAAATACACCTAAGCTTAGAAAAATTCCAAGACGTAGACTATGGATACTTATGATTAGATGAACTCATCTCAAGTCCATCATCATCATCACAAGGCCGAAATGGCATCCTTGAAATGCCTCCATTTTCCAAAACTTTATGCAAGATACTTGGGCAAGTCTTTGAGCTTTAAGATATTTAAGTGATGACATAAACTTAAACATGATATGCACTTATTTTACTCTTCATTAGAAGATAAAGTGAAAGCATAAAATAAATATGAGATGCAACCTTATTATTATCTTTAAAGATTAAGTGATGACTTGAAATATAAACATGAATGCAAGCTTGGAAATTTAAACATGATAATGCAAGTTCATTTAGTTATTCTTGAGAGTTTAGTGATGGCATCAAAATAAATATGCTATGCAAGGCATAAACATAAACATGAGTGCAATTTCATTTTATCTTAACTAGAGCTCTTATAAGACTTTAAAGGACCATCATAACCTCAACCCAATATGTACCTTAACAAACATAAAGTGAGCTTTAGAGTTCTTAGCACCAAGTCTTCAAAGAAGTCTTTGGTTTTGAACTTCATCATCAAGCTCAAGAAAATAGACACAAGCTCAACACTTTGTCTAAATAAACATACAAAGAACTAAGTCATATTCTTTATTTTATTGCTCATGGGCTTCAATCTAGAGTAAAACTCTTAGAACGGCCGACCAACTTTAAGGTTGGCAAGGGTAAGCTTAGAGCTCTTTGAAAACATAGGAATAATTTTCTTAACAAAACTTTTGTGATCTATTTAGCATTTTAAACAAACTTTGCTCAAACAAAAGAAGAGGAAACCGAAACCATTCAAGGAAAAACGAAGAGAAAATCGAAACCTTTGAGGAAGAAAAGAAAGGAAAACTAAAAGCATAAGCAAGAAAAAGGAAAGAAAAACACAAGCATGTATGGTCCAAGACCAAGTTGTTTCAAACTTTAGAGGTTTCTCACATGGCATCACAAGACCATTATCTTGAAACCTTATCATCAAGCTAAAGTTTTTCTCCAAAGGCCCTAAGGCCGAAATGAAGAAAGGAAAAAGAAAGGTTTGAAAACCAAGAGAAAACTAGAACTTTTCTTGAGAAAAACAAGTAAAACTTTGAAAACAAACCCACCTAAGGAAGTCTTTGAAAAGGATGAAAGAAAGCTTGATCTTTGAAGGAATGAGAAGACAAAATCTTCTCTTGGAGGAGGTGGAGGATTTGACCAAGGGGAAAGTCAAGGAGGATGAATTTTCCTTGAGCTTGTAAGCTTGGAAATGGGAAGTTTGAGTGCTTAAGAGATAGTTTGAGATGAGTGTAACACCCTAATATTTAACTCAACGCCTAAGACGTATTAAAATTAATTATTAGTTATTACTTCCTTTTTAAAACTCGTTGTAAAATTACTTAGCGAAAAATACGGGTAAATTTTTTGAAATACAATACGTAAAGCAAAGTGCAAGCCATCGCGTACATCGTAAATGAAATGTAAAGCGAAGAGCAAATAAATCATGCAATAAAAATCAAGTAAGAACACCTTAATCATGAAAACACCCATCATAATATTAATTACCATAGTTTAGTACATAACTGAAATAATAACATAAAGTCATACCCACATAAGAATGGGCAGAGCTTGCAGTACATGAAACATAAAGAACAAGAAAGAAAATAGGAAACATAAACTGCTAATACATGGAAAAGCCCTCAAAAGATACTACCAGCTAAAAGCAACCCTCCCTCTAAAAGCCTACAGAAGATGTTACACCTCGGAACGGGAGATGTAGCCCGCAATTGGAAGCTCCCACCGCCCAACAAAGAGGGTGTGGGCATGCGGATCAGCGGAGCGATGTGGCCTCCTCGCGAGGTGCCTCTGGGCTGACGTACACGCCTCATAGGCCTCGCGAGACCGTGTCCTGTAACGCCTCAATTTTTACTTAATTTTTACCGTCATTAGAAATTACCAAATTACCGTAGGTAAATATTATATAAAATTTGAGATCAAACAATTCTCAATAAAGGAATATAATGTTAGAAGAAAAGTTAGGAGCAATTCGTACAAGCATTTCAAACCCCGATTTCTGTATGTGTAAAATGACCAAAATGCCCCTGAGGTTATTTTACTAGAAAATGAGGATCGTGGGCCCCACCCGTCCTCAAGGGGATGTTTTGAGGATAATAAAGGATTGTTTGTGCTATGTGTGTTAATAGCAGAAGAATCTCAATTTTGAGTTCCGACGCGAAATGACCAAAACGCCCTCCGCTTTTAATTCAATTTGTGCCGACTAGTCCGAACCTCACTAAAATATTTTAAAAGGTGTTTTTAAGTTATGAATGACCTTTGGTTAAGTCCGGATGGTCTCGGCAATTTTTGGGTTAAATTACCGTTTTTGCCCCCTCGTTGTAGTTTTGCAAATTTTGAGATTTTCGATTTGTCTAACGAAACCTAAACAATATTAGGCTCAAATTAAAGCTTATTAAATTCTAATTACTAATCTAGAGTCAAAATTATTTATTTAGATTGATTAGAACCTAAAATTGCTTAAAACACCCAAATTGCTTAGTAATTCACTTAAACCCTTAACCGTAAATTCTCTAAATTGCATGAATACCTTGCCTACACCTAAAAAATACATGGAACACACAAAATCCTCTTCCACAAGCTGTAATGCACGAAATTATTGAGTAATAAGTCAGAAAATTATTGCACAAAAATCCAAAGAATGAAAACAAAGAATCATGAAAACATGGAAACATGATTCCATGTTTTAAGCCACCAAACAAAATGATTTTTCTTCCTTATTTTTTTCCTTTAATTTTGGTCAGATTTCTTTCCTTCCTTTGTCCATTTATGAGCTGCAAAATCTCTATAAATAGGCATGCTTGAAGATAGTTTAGATGCTTAGTTCATAACTTACACAAATTCTAGTTTTGGGAGCACCAAAAGCTCTCATTTCCTCCTCCTCTTGGCTGATTTCTTTCTTCAAGTTTTCAAGAATATTTTGCTTCATTTCACTCAAGGAAACCAAGTTCTCTTCCTTTCTTTCAAATCAAATTAGGTAGGGAGGTGTTTCTAAGTTCATTTTATGCTAAGACAAGTTATGTTTCTAGCTCAAAAATGATGTTTTCATGAGCTTTCTTTTAAGTTTTCATTTTCAGTTTCTTCTTCCTTTCTTTTTAAAGTATTTCAGCCATATGGCCTAGCTTATGATGAGACCATGGTTTGATGATGAGATTCTTGAGTGTTGGTTGCAAAGCTTTCACAAGTTAAATCTCTAAAACTTGAAGGTTTCACTAGTTTCTAAAGCTTCTAAAATTTCAGTTTCTTTCCTTATTTTCCTTTCATGGTTTCGGCCAAATGGCCTAGGAAGGAATGAAATGATGGCTTGATGATGAGGACCTTGAATATGGGTTGTAAATCCATAACAAGTTAGGCCTCTAAAGCTTGAACATTCCATTTAATGAAAAACTTTAAAGAATAATGTTTTTATCTTGAGGTTTGAATATGAAATATGTATATATTTTTATATATATTTTGTCTTGCTAAGATACATATATTGGGTTGAAATCATAATTCTCTTAAAGTCTTGAAGGAGCTCTAGTAAAGAGATCAAGTGAACTTGCATCCATGTTTAAGTTTATGCCTTGCACAGCCATATTTATTTTATGTCATCACCTAAAAATCCTAGAGCTCAAAGACTTGCCTATGAATCATAAGCGAAGAAATGTGATAATTGGAGTTAAAGAATTTATTCTTTAAGAAGTCTTGAGAATTGGAGCTTATAAAAAAAAAAAAAAATTCTTCTCCCTCAGGTCCTGTGCGGACTACCGCGCTCCGGTTGCTTAAGATTCTCCCTCTTCTGGTCCTATGCGGATTACCGTCTCCAGTTTCTTGCATCATGTTTATATTACAAGTTCTTGCATCATGTTTAATTTTCAAGTTATCACCTTAAATCTTAAAGATAAAGAAATGGAATTGCATATCATGTTTATAATTCCAAGCTATCACCTTATAAAGATAAGATTAAAATAAGGTTGCATAGCATGGTAATAATTCAAAGATGTCACCTAAATCTCTAAAGCTCAAGACTTGCTCCTTTTATCTTAAGTGAAAGATTTAACTATGAACATTCTTTCAAGTTATAAATCGGTCCCATGATTAAGTTAGGCTTCTTTCAAGTTTAACAAAAAGAATTAGTTCTAAAAGAGTTTTAAAACTTTGTGAGAATTTTATGGGAAGCTAGTAATTTTATGTGTACTTAAAATGTGATTTGATGCTTATTAAGACTTTGGTGTCATTGATTGATTCCTGGTTTGTATGTTATAGTTGTTGTTGCAAACAATGAAAACTTATGCATGAAATAAAGACATATTCTGTTACCTGGAAGAAAGTGTATTACTTAAGAGTGCAATTTGGAAAGATTCTGGCTAAGGAAAGATTTGGTATTTAAGCGTGTCCATTGTGACCCACCTCTCTTTCCTGGAATCTCCAGATGCATGATTATAGTTGATATATATTATTCCAAAATAAGACTGTAAATAAGAAAATGTTAGAATTATTATGAATTGCGATTTGTAACATGCAAAGACTTATTGGTGACTTAAAATTTATAAGAAAATGATCCTGGACCCATCAAACTATAGGTGGTGAAGAGGTGATTCTAGCCCCCTAACCCTGTTCTCTCAAAAGGGTAGAGTTAGGACTTTAACTTATCAAAAAGGATAAGTATATGCTAGTGACGACTAGTAAGGTATGAGCTCATAACCTAGATTACTCCCAAAAGGGTGGAGTATAGGGTGGCCCAAGGAAAATAATGAGGATGATAAGATTTTAAAGTCACCTAAGGTACTAAAGAAATAAATTATGTGCACCATGTCCATGTGTAGCTATTATGATATTCTTCTGTGCATAACATACATGAGTTGATGATGAGAAATATGATGTTCTTCTATGCATGTTATATTAATGATGATGATGAGGAATATGATGCAATGATAAAAGAAAAGTTCATTATAAATATGACATGTTAAGATTATGATGCATTATAAGACGCATAATTAAAATTGGTCGAATCTCGGCAAAAGTATTTTCTGAACTTAAAATTTAATCTTCGTATGTTCACTATTTTATAATAACCCCGAGATTCCTGGAGACTTTGATGATGACACCGTAGAAGGAGATACCTACTGAGAATTCTTTAGTAAGATTCTCACTCCCTTTTCTTTATTTCCGTCATTGTCTTCAGATTAAATGGCGACATTCGTCCTGTTCGTTGACACCCCTACTTGGGAATTCCACTATGATCTGGTGCATCATTCGTATCACTTTGAAGGAAGGTGCTCGGTTCGTGTTTTTATTTACGTAGGTCGTCCATTTGCACATCCTGTCCCAGTTATCATTTTTCTCCTACTTCTCCCTATGGCGATGAAATGGTTTTCGAACATGCACGTCCACTTGATGAAAGAATGTTACGTTCTTATCCCGCCTCATCTGCCGTCCATGGTTTCCAGAGTATAATCCACGAACGAGATATTCTGAAATGATCCTTCAGAGGACCCTCCTACTCATGCTTATTCTGAGAGCTCTGCTCCTCTCCCCACGTGTAAGAGAGGGTAGTGAGGAAAGGTTCAGCCGAGGTTAGCAAGAAGACCGTCCATGCGACCCAGCCTGGTGCATCTCGTGTGCCCCCTTCCGAGGAAGCTCGTCAGTGGATCGGGTTTCTTCCCGTTTCCAAGACAGTGGCCCTAGAGAGTTTTAAGTAGTCTTAAGAGTGTTATGCATTTGTTTAGAGTAGCCTTCCTGAGCTTTAAGGTTATCTAGTTTAAGGTTATCTAGTTTAGGGGCATGATTTCCTTATAAATAGTTTCCTATGGTGTGAATATATAAGATATGATGTATGAACTTAACTCACCTTTTGAGTGAGGTTATTGTATATATGTTGTGATGTGCATTATGGATGTTATGTGATGGAGCCAATATGATATATTTAGATTCTTAAATGTCTTATTTTACTACCGCTTAATCGTTTATGTTATGCGCGCTCATGATTTCAATTATGTTTAAAAAAAAAAAAAGGGCTCGTAATTTCACTAAGTATTTTCAAAATATGATGAAAGAACCAAAGCAAAGAGTAAAGTCTAGTCATTAATCAAATTCAACCTAGGTGTATTTGGTTAATTACTAGAGTGTTACATGTCCTCGCTACCCTCCGATGGCCAAGGGCACCAAAGGGGCAAAATCCTCCGAATAGGGATCGGCGGGGGAGTCCTCAGGTCCCTCCCGCAAGGATATGAGGGCACGTACTCCGGATAGTCACGCACCTGAAGATGATGGTCGGCCCGGCTCTGCCCGTCACGGGGTCGCGTCCTCTCGAAGATCAAATCATCACCGACGGGAGAGGTTGGGGTGAAGTGAAAGCTAGAGGAAAAGCAAATGGGCGTCCCATGTATGCAAAAATGTGCATGGCACAACGACCGAAATGGTAGGACTGATGTCTGGGTCATAGTGCACCTCCCATATCGGGGTGTCAATGAGATCACGAACGATGCCATCGCGGTCTGAGACGTAACGGAAAGAGAAACAAAGAGAAAAGGGGTGAGAATCTTGCTAAAGAATCTCAGGAGGGAAACCTCCTATCCTAGTGTCATCGTTTACGTCCCCAGGAACCTTGGGTTTATTTATAAAAAGGTTATACATGCAAAAGTTCATTATGAGGTTTTCATAAAATATAATTATCCAAGGTCCGTGTCTTTTATGATGAATCTTAATACATGTATGAGGCATAGCAGAACATGAATGCATGGCAATACATAACAACAATAAAACATATCATCAACAATTAAATCACATATATGTGGCATGTAACTTCTCATGATCAACATTTCGCTTTCATAAGCAAGATACTTCTCATCTTTTCTCATTTCTCAAACTTGTGACATCATGATCTTTAAAAACAATAGTAACCGACCCCTGATACTAGGCTATGAGCTCATACCTTAACTAGTCATCACTAGTTCTTACTTATTCTCTTGATAAGCGAATCATAATCATAAAAACAACAATCCCGACTCCCAGAAGTATGGGCAGGGGACCTAAGGAATCACCCATCATGGGACTTTCTTCCTTCTTCTTAAATGCATCAGTTGGTTAAGACCAAGTGACTTTGTCCGCTTTGGTAGGCTAATGTCGATGCCCTCACGGTTTACCTTCTCTCACCGTAGCAGGAGAAGTACGTCTTAGTCTGCGAAACGCATCATCTGGTTAAGACCAATGACATTGTCCGCTTCGGTATGGCCCCACGACCATACCCTCCATGGGTTTCCTTTCTCCTCACCGTAGCAGGAGAAATGCGTCTCGACATGTCACATATAAAATCTTTCTTTTCAAAACTTTCTCAAGTCCCTCAAATTTGATGGAAATTCGGAAGCATAACGACTACAGCGAATTTCCTCAAATTTGAGTCATGCCACATAACTCATTCACACATATCATTCTCATGGAACTTCTCAATTAAATAAATCTCTAATTCATAGGAGCATACTCTTCTAACTCATTCATATTTCGAAATCTCATGCATCTCAAACATAATGTATCACGTTATCACAACAACATGTCTCAAATACACATATAGTCTCATGCTGATGATATTAACATATTCACATCATTATGAGTATACCCACCCGGTCTCATGCTCACATCACGCCTCCTATCTCATGGTGTCTTATGCTTTGGCCCTTACGGGTCTTAAACTTGTGTTCCAATTATCCTAACCTTCAATATGGATTTTTATAACACCTAAGGGATCATTACCTATAATTTCCTCTAAAGTTTATGATTTATAACATAACCAAACAACTCTAGTTATTTTGGGCAGAATTTTGCCTTATGATTAGGGTCCTAGAATCTCCGTCTTTGACCCTTTCTAAGTTTCGTCTTCGCCTAAGGCCCTATAATTAACTTCTAAACCAATTATGAGGGATTCCTACACATATCCACTAATTATAAACCATTTTTCTTAAGTCCAATTATGCTGGAAAAGAATTACAAATTTGTGCATCTAAGTGTTCTAGAATTCACATTTTAAGTCCTTTTTAGTTACTTGTTCTTTCCTAACTTCCTAAATCATTCCTTGCTTCACTCAAACATAATTTTACACATTTTAACACCATAAAAAAGAATTTATACAGTGGCCAATTGCACAAGGCAGAACCGAAAACATAATCATCATATAATCACATAATCTCATGATTTAAAAGCATATAAGTTGCTAGTTTCTCTTGGAATCATTTTAGGAACTCAAAACTCTTTTAGAAACCAATTAATCTTATTGAAATCACATAAATATGTGCTAGGTCAGTAGCTAAATTATTTAGCTCAAGGAATAGATTTAAAACATAAAACCTTGTTCATAAAGTTCCTTGAGTACACCTAAGCTTAGAAAAATTCCAAGACTTAGACTATGGGCACTTATGATTAGATGAACTCATCCAAGTCCATCATCATCATCACAAGGCCGAAATGGCATCCTTGAAATGCCTCCATTTTCTAAAATTTTATGTAAGATACTTGGGCAAGTCTTTGAGCTCTAAAATATTTAAGTGATGGAATAAACTTAAACATGAGTGCAAGTTCAATTTATCTTAACTAGAGCTCTTACAAGAATTTAAAGGAACATCACAACCTCAACCCAAATATGTATCTTAACAACATAAAGTGAGCTTTAGAGTTCTTAGCACCAAGTCTTCAAAGAAGCCTTTGGTTTTGAACTTCATCATCAAGCTCAAGAAAATAGACACAAAGCTCAACACTTTGTCTAAACAAAATACAAAGAACTAAGTCATATTCTTTATTTTATTGCTCATGGGCTTCAATCTAGAGTAAAACTCTTAGAACGGCTGACCAACTTTAAGGTTGGCAAGGGTAAGCTTAGAGCTCTTTGAAAATACAGGATTAATTTTCTTTAACAAAACTTTTGTGATCTACTTAACATTTTTAGCAAACTTTGTTCAAACAAAGGAAAAGGAAACCGAAACCATGAGGGAAAGGAAGAGGAAACTGAAAACTTGTGAAGGAAAAGGAAGGAAAAATGAAATCATGAACAAGAAAAAGAGAAAGAAACACAAGCATGTATGGTCCAAGACCAAGTTTTTCAAGCTTTAAAGGTTTCTCACAGACATCAACAAGTCATTATCTTGAAACCTCATCATCAAGCCAAAGTTTTCTCATGAAAAGGGCTCTTGGCTAAAAAGGAAAAGGAAAAGGAAAGCTTTGAAAACCAAGAGAAAGCTAGAACTTTTCTTGAAAAAACAAGCAAAAACTTGAAACAAACCCCTACCTAAGGAAGTCTTGAAGAGAGGAAGGAAAGCTTTGTTTCTTGAGAGGAAAGAGAAAGAAATCCTTCTTGGAAACTTGATGAAGAACTTGGCCAAGGAGAGAGGAAGCTCTTTGTATTTAGGAAGAAAGCTTGAAGTTTGCTCAAGTGTGTAAAGGATTCTAAGGGCTTTCAAGCTAGTGTATTTATAGAAGATTGAGAGCTCATGGATGGCCTTAGAGGAGGAGGAGTGGCTGACGGCCTCTTGACCATTTGGGGAGGAAAATATCTTACAAGGTATGGCTTTGAGTATGGGTTCAAGCATGGTTGAGTATGGGCATAAGTATGGGCAAGGCATGGTCTTTGAGTGAAGAAAAATCAACATGTGGTGAATTATAGGGGTAAGGCTTTGGCTAGAATTTTCCAGCCAAGGGGGAGAATAATTTGCTCATGTAATTGTGGTTTAGTGATGTGTTTAGGTGTTTTTTGATTAAGGTTTTGATTAGGAGTTTGTAAGAAAGTGTTTAGGTGAGGTAATTAGCTAATTACCTAATTAAGGTTGTCAAGACTTGATTAGGAAGGTAATCTTGCTAGATTAACAATTAAAAACCATTCTTTTAGTCAAATGAGGTATGGGCACAATTCCTTAATTTAAGGAATTGGATAGAGAAAATACTATTGAATTAAAGAATGTAATTAGAGTTTAACTAAGCAATCTTAGGTCCTAATTAACCTTAATAAATTATTTTGACTCTAGATTAATTATCGAAATAAATTAATCTTCGATTAGAGCCTAATATTGCTTAGGTTTGCTTAATTACGTCATTAGGCCCACTGTACACTGTTCTAAGGGCAAAATGGTAATTTTACACTAAAACTGCCAAGACTACCGTGCCGACTAACCAAAAACCACTGAAAAACATCATTCCAATCTTTCTGAAAAGTTTTAGGCTCAAACGACACCATTACCCGCGTAAAACAGCAAGGGTATTTTGGTCATTTTCAATCGAAAGTTCAAAAAATGAGATTTTCACCTTGGATATCAAACATAACAGATGTGGTCCCCTTCAACATTGAGTTGACCTATTCGAACTCAGGTAAAAATGACCTCGGGGTATTTTGGTCATTTGTACTCAAATAGAAAAATCGGGATATAGAGGGAGTAGTGGTTTATGGTTGTTTGTAGTGGTTTGTGGTGGTGGGATGTTATCTTTGAAAGGAAGAAGAAGAAGTAGAGAAAGAACTCTTGGAACTTTAAGAAAGGAATTCTTTGAAGCTTTGAACAAATGAGCAAAACATCACAAGTTTTCCTTAATGCCTATATATAGAAATTTTGCAACACATGGAGGTACATCCAAGGGGAGTGACCTCTTTGGCAAGGAAGAAAATATCTCTTACAAGGCATGGCTTTGAGTATGGGTTCAAACATGGGTGAGTATGGGCATAGGCATGGGCAACACATGGCCTAAGCATGGTCTTTGGAGTGAAGAAAAATCAACATGTGATGGAAATTGGGGGAGTGTTTTCAGCCATAATTTTACAGCCAAGGGGAGAATAATTTGCTCATGTAATTGTGGTTTATGATGTGTTTAGGTGTTTCTTTGCTTAAGGTTTTGGTTAGGAGTTTGTAAGCAAGTGTTTAGGTGAGGTAATTGGCTAATTAAGGTTGTCAAGACTTTTAGGAGGGTAATCTTACTAGATTAACAATTAAAAACCATTCTTTTAGTCAAATGAGGTATAGGCATAATTCCTTAATTTAAGGAATTGGAGAGAGAAAAAACTATTCAAAATTCCATGACTAGGAATCTTGAATTAAATAATGTAATTAGAGTTTAACTAAACAATATTAGGTCCTAATTAACCTTAATAAATTATTTTGACTCTAGATTAATTATCGAAATAAATTAATCTTCGATTAGAGCCTAATATTGCATAGGTTTGCTTAATTACGTCATTAGACACTTGTTCACGTTTTAGGGGTGTAACGCCTCAATTTTTACTTAATCTTTACTGTCATTAGAAATTACCAAATTACCGTAGGTAAATATTATATAAAATTTGAGACCAAACAATTCTTAATAAAGGAATATAACGTTAGAAGAAAAGTTAGGAGCAATTCGTACAAGTATTTCAAACCCGATTTCTGTACGTGTAAAATGACCAAAATGCCCTAGGTTATTTTCTCAAAATGAGGATCGTGGGCCCCACCCATCCTCAAGGGGATGTTTTGATGATAATAAAGGATTGTTTGTGTTATGTGTGTTAATAGAGCAGAAGAATCTCAATTTTGAGTTCCAACGCGAAATGACCAAAACGCCCCGCTCGTTTTAACTCCGATTTGTGTGCCGATTGAGTCCGAACCTCACTAAAATGTTTTAAAAGGTGTTTTTAAGTTATGATTAACCATTGGTTAAGTCCGGATGGTGGCAATTTGGGTTAAATTACCGTTTTGCCCCTCTTGTGAGTTTTGCAAATTTTGAGATTTTCGATTTGTCTAACGAAACCTAAGCAATATTAGGCTCAAATTAAAGCTTATTAAATTCTAATTACTAATCTAGAGTCAAAATTATTTATTTAGATTGATTAGAACCTAAAATTGCTTAAAACACCCAAATTGCTTAGTAATTCACTTAAACCCTTAACCGTAAATTCTCTAAATTGCATGAATACCTTGCCTACACCTAAAAAATACATGGAACACACAAAATCCTCTTCCACAAGGCTGTAATGCACGAAATTATTGAGTAATAAGTCAGAAAATTATTACACAAAAATCCAAAGAATGAAAACAAAGAATCATGAAAACATGGAAACATGATTCCATGTTTTAAGCCACCAAACAAAATGATTTTTCTTCCTTATTGTTTTTCTCTAATTTTTGGTCAGATTTCTTTCCTTCCTTTGTCCATTTATGAGCTGCAAAATCTCTATAAATAGGCATGCTTGAAGATAGTTTAGATGCTTAGTTCATAACTTACACAAATTCTAGTTTTAGGAGCACCAAAAGCTCTCATTTCCTCCTCCTCTTGGCTGAATTCTTTCTTCAAGTTTTCAAGAATATTTTCTTTCATTTCACTCAAGGAAACCAAGTTCTCTTCCTTTCCTTCAAATCAGATTAGGTAGGGAGTTGTTTTTAAGTTTATTTCTATGCTTTGCTAAGTGTTGTTCTTGGTTCAAAATGATGATTTCATGGATTTTCTCTAGTTTTTCCATTTGGTTTTCTTCTTCCTTTTCCTTTGAACAATTCAGCCATATGGCCTAGGTGGGACTAAGATGATGGCTTGATGATGAGGACCTTGAGGGTGGGTTGTGAATCCATCACAAGTTAGGCCTCTAAAGCTTGAAAGTTCCACTTGATGCAAAACTTTAAAGAATAATATTTTTATGATGTTTTTATGATCTTGAGTTTAGAACTTGAAAGATGTATTTTTCACTTTGTCTTGCTAAGATATATTGGGTTGAATTTATATTTCTCTAAAGTCTTGGAGGAGCTCTAGTAAAGAAATAAAATGAACTTGCATCCATGTTTAAGTTTATGCCTTGCATAACCATGTTTACTTTCTATGTCATCACTAAATTCTCAAGAATGAATAAATGAACTTGCATATTCATGTTTAAATTTCCAAGCTTGCATTTCATGTTTAAATTTCAAGTTGTCACTTAATCTCTAAAGATAATAAAGAAGTTGCATCTCATGTTTATTTTATGCTCTCACTTTATTTTATAATGGCTAAAAGAGTCAATGCATGGCATGTTTATTTTATGTCATCACCTAAAAATCCTAGAGCTCAAAGACTTGCTTATGAATCATAAGTGAAGAAATGAGATAATTGGAGTTAAAGAATTTATTCTTTAAGAAGTCTTGAGAATTGGAGCTTAAAAAAAAATGTAATTCTCATCTCCCTCAGTCCTATGCGGACTACCGCGCTCCGTTGCTTAAGATTCTTCTCCCTCTCCTCCTGGTCCTATGCGGACCAAGCCCAGTTTCTTGCATCATGTTTATATTACAAGTTCTTGCATCATGTTTAATTTTCAAGTTATCACCTTAAATCTTAAAGATAAAGAAATGGAATTGCATATCATGTTTATAATTCCAAGCTATCACCTTATAAAGATAAGATTAAAATAAGGTTGCATAGCATGGTAATAATTCAAAGATGTCACCTAAATCTCTAAAGCTCAAGACTTGCTCCTTTTATCTTAAGTGAAAGATTTAATTATGAACATTCTTTCAAGTTATAAATCGGTCCCATGATTAAGTTAGGCTTCTTTCAAGTTTAACAAAAAGAATTAGTTCTAAAAGAGTTTTAAAACTTTGTAAGAATTTTATGGGAAGCTAGTAATTTTATGTGTACTTAAAATGTGATTTGATGCTTATTAAGAATTTGGTGTCATTGATTGATTCCCTGGTTTGTATGTTATAGTTGCTGTTGCAAACAATGAAAACTTATGCATGAAATAAAGACATATTCTGTTCCTGGAAGAAAGTGTATTACCTAAGAGTGCAATTTGGAAAGATTCTGGCTAAGGAAAGATTTGGTATTTAAGCGTGTCCATTGTGACCCACCTCTCTTTCCTGGAATCTCAGATGCATGATTATAGTTGATATATATTATTCCAGAATAAGACCTAAATAAGAAAATGTTAGAATTATTATGAATTGCGATTTGTAACATGCAAAGACTTATTGGTGACTTAAAATTTATAAGAAAATGATCCTTTGGACCCATCAAACTATAGGTGGTGAAAAGGTGATTCTAGCCCCCTAACCTGTTCTCTCAAAAGGGTAGAGTCAGGACTTTAACTTATCAAAAGGATAAGTATATGCTAGTGACGACTAGTAAGGTATGAGCTCATAACCTAGATTACTCCCAAAGGGTGGAGTATAGGGTGGCCCAAGGAAAATAATGATGATGATAAGATTTTAAAGTCACCTAAGGTACTAAAGAAATAAATTATGTGCACCATGTCCATGTGTAGCTATTATGATATTCTTCTGTGCATAACATACATGAGTTGATGATGAGAAATATGATGTTCTTCTATGCATGTTATATTAATGATGATGATGAGGAATATGATGTAATGATAAAAGAAAAGTTCATTATAAATATGACATGTTAAGATTATGATGCATTATAAGACGCATAATTAAAATTGGTCGAATCTCGGTAAAAGTATTTTCTGAACTTAAAATTTAATCTTAGTATGTTCACTATTTTATAATAACCCTAAGATTCTGGAGACTTTGATGATGACACCGTAGAAGGAGATACCTACTGAGAATTCTTTAGTAAGATTCTCACTCCCTTTTCTTTATTTCCGTCATTGTCTTCAGATTCAGATGGCGACATTCGTCTTGTTCGTTGACACCCTACTTGGGAATTCCACTATGATCCGGTGCATCATTCGTATCACTTTGAAGGAAGGTGCTCGGTTCGTGTTTTTATTTACGTAGGTCGTCCATTTGCACATCCCCCAGTTATCGTTTTTCTCACTTCTCCTATGGCGATGAAATGGTTTTCGAACATGCACGTCCACTTGATGAAAGAATGTTACGTTCTTATCCCGCCTCATCTGCTGTCCATGGTTTTCCAGTATAATCCACGAACGAGATATTCTGAAACTGATCCTTCAGAGGACCCTCCTACTCATGCTTATTCTGAGCTCTGCTCCTCTCCCACGTGTAAGAGAGGGTAGTGAGGAAACAGTTGTTCAGCCGAGGTTAGCAAGAAGACCGTCCATGCGACCCCAGCCTGGTGCATCTCGTGTGCCCCCTTCCGAGGAAGCTCGTAGTTATTTGGTTTCTCCCCCGTTTCCAGACAGTGGCCCTAGAGAGTTTTTAAGTAGTCTTAGAGTGTATGCATCCAGCTTTAGAGTAGCCTCCTCAGCTTTTAAGGTTATCTAGTTTAAGGTTATCTAGTTTAGGGGCATGATTTCCTTATAAATAGTTTCCTATGGTGTGAATATGTAAGATATGATGTATGAACTTAACTCACCTTTTGAGTGAGGTTATTGTATATATGTTGTGATGTGCATTATGGATGTTATGTGATGGAGCCAATATGATATATTTAGATTCTTAAATGTCTTATTTTACTACCGC
Source organism: Dalbergia oliveri (assembly GCA_030441495.1). Taxonomy (NCBI): domain Eukaryota; kingdom Viridiplantae; phylum Streptophyta; class Magnoliopsida; order Fabales; family Fabaceae; genus Dalbergia; species Dalbergia oliveri. The sequence goes on from JAMLFY010000011.1 coordinate 27,725,113, forward strand.
TTAATCGTTTATGTTATGCGGCTCATGATTTCAATTATGTTAAAAAAAAAAAAGGGGCTCGTAATTTCACTAAGTATTTTCAAAATATGATGAAAGGAAGCAAGCAAAGAGTAAAGTCTAGTAATTAATTCAGATACCTGCCAGGTGTATTGGGTTAATTATTAGGGTGTTACAAGGGCAAAATGGTAATTCTGCACTAAAACTACCCGGGACCCACCGAGCCCAACTAAACGTCAAAAACCACTCAAAAACATCATTCCAAACTTTCTGGAAAGTTTGGGCTGCAGAGGCACCTTTACCCGTGTAAAATGTAACATCCCCCATGTACAATTCCATCCTTAAGTCATGACATCATACTCGAAGTCGTACTTATTAGTTTGTGTAACACCCTAATAATTAACCGATACACCTAGGTATCTGATTAATTACTAGACTTTTCTTTGCTTCAGTTCTTTCATCATACTTTGAAAATACTTAGTGAAATTACGAGCCATTTTTTTTTTTAAAAAAAATAATTTAAAATGTAAGCCGCGTCTAACGTGAATGATTTAGCAAAATTTAAAATACACATAGGAATTTAAAAATATCACATCATAATATATTGGCTACATAATATAGCATCCATAAGCACACCATAATACATATACATAATAACCTCACTCATACATTCCCGTCTTAAGCAAATACATCAAACTAGAATACATAAGACAACATATGCACTTAAAGTAAATAGCCTTAAAAGCTAGGAGAGCTATCCTAAAACTAGGGTATATGATCACACTCAAATCTATTAAGAACTTTCTATGGCCACTGCCCCTGAAATGGTGGAATATATCCTATCCTGACGAATTCCTTTAGAAAGGACACACGAATCCTTAGGCTAAGGACGCATAGATGGCCTTCGTGCCAATCTTGGATGCACCAGTTTCCTCGCTACCCTCTCACACGCGGGAGTAGAGGGAGCTCTCCGAATATACATGAGTAGGAGTATCCTCTGATGGATCGTCTCAGAATACCTCGTTTGAGGGACATAATCGGGAATACCATGGACAGCGATGTGGTGGAGTAAGAACATAGCATCCTTTCATCATGTGGACGGGCGTGCTCAAAAACCATTTCGTCACCATACGAGAAGACGGGAAAAATGATAACTAGGAACGGGTGTGCAAATGGACGTCCTACGAAACAAAAACATGAACCGTACACTCCCTTCAAAGTGATATGAACGATGCTCCGGGTCATAGTGAAATTCCCATGTAGGGGTATCAACATAGGAGGAATGTCACCATCGGTATCGAAGACAATGACGGAATAAAGAAAAGGGAGTGAGAATCTTGCTAAAGAATTCTAAGTAAGGGTACTCCTTTCTCCAGTGTCATCATCAAAGTCTCCAGGAATCTCGGGTTATTATGAAATAATGAGCATGCTAAGATTGATTTATAAGTTCGAAAATATACTTATTTCCAGAGGTAATAATTAATCATCTTATAATGCATCATAAACTTAGCAAGTCATGTTTATAATGAACTTCCTTTCATATATAATAACATAGCTATGCATAAGACCACATCATATTCCTCATCATCATATCATAAATACTATGCATAGAAAAACATCATATTTCTCATCATCATCTCATAAATACTATGCATAGAAGAACATCATAATCACATAATACGTTACTTAATTCCTTAGGTGACTTAAAGTTACTTTCATCATCATTTTCCTGGGCCACCCTATACTCCACCCTTTGGGAGTAATCTAGGTTATGAGCTCATGCACTTCTGTCGTCACTAGCATATATTATCCCTTTTGATAAGTTAAACCTCGACTCTCTACCCTTTGAGAGAACGGGCTGGGGCAAGAATCACCTTTTCACCACCATTTATAGTCTGATGGGTCAAAGGTATCATTTTCTTATATGTTTAAGTCACCATTAAGTCTTT
>JAMLFY010000011.1:27727558-27755395 GCA_030441495.1 Dalbergia oliveri
AAACACATCATATTGGCTCCATCATATAACATCCATAATTACATAACACATAGATAGTTTGCCTACCAAAATAGAAATAAGACTAGGTGTAGGCAATCTAACAAAACATAAATAATATATGGATGGAAGGACATCCATTAATGGCACCTAGTAATAACACTCCAAGGAGAAGAGATCAATATCTAAAATATACGAGTGAAACTAGCAGGATCAAAATCAGGATCCCTTAAGCCTCAAGATGATTCATTCAACGTTTTCCTTCCCTTTCTGAAGACGAGATGGAAAGAAAAATAGGGAGTGAGAAACTTATAAAAAGAATCTCTGGGGTACTCACCTCATGATGCATTGTGTCATCATCATCGTCCCCAGGAACCTTGGGTTATTATGAAATAATGAGCATGCTAAGATTGATTTATTAAGTTTGAAAATATACTTTCCAAGGTTCGTCGTTTAATCATGCTTCTTATAATGCATAATAAACTTAGCATGTCATGTATATAATGAACTTTTCCTTTCATATATAATAACATAGTTATGCATAAAATCACATCATATTCCTCATCATCATTTCATAATACTATGCATAGCAGAACATCATATTTCTCATATCAGCTCATAAATACTATGCATAGCAAACATCATATTCACATAATGCATTTACTTAGTTTCTTAGGTGACTTAAAGTTGCTTTCATCATCATTTTCCTGGGCCACCCTATACTCCACCCTTTTGGAGTAATCTAGGTTATGACCTCATACCTTACTAGTCGTCACTAGCATATACTTATCCCTTTTGATAAGTTAAAATTTCACTCTACCCTTTTGAGAATCGGCTAGGGGCAAGAATCACCTTTTCACCACCTATAGTCTGATGGTCCAAAGGATCATTTTCTTATATGTTTAAGTCACCATTGAGTCTTTGCATGTTATATCATAATCCAATTCTCAATTCATAATCATTATAACCTTTTTCATTTATAGTCTTATTTTGGAATAATATATACCAACTGTATTCATGCACCTGGAGATTCCCAGGAAGAGAACTGGTCACAATGAACGCTTAAGTACCAAATCTTTCCTACCAGACCTTTCCAAATTACACTTTTACAGGAATATACTTTCTTCCAGGACAAGGGTAAATTTTTAAATAACAAAGAATATTTCATATTTCATGCATAAGCATTCTCATTGTTTGCAACATCAACTCTAACATGCAAGCCAGAAATCATTCAATGAAATCAAATACTTAATAAGCATCATCATAAATCCTTACGAAAAGCGTCTTAATAACCGAAACTCTAGAATTCGGTAACCTCAATTATCAAACTAATTAATTATGCATCTAAGGGATTAATTACCATCATTACCATTAATCATAAGCCTTAAGAACATTATTAAACCATATGAGGCAGCATAGGCAGTAAATCATATTTAAAGCTTTACGGTTGCTTTATGTAGCTAATTTCACTTCTAACATGCATAGAATTATTCATAATTATCACAACTTCAAACATATCAAATCATAGTAATACTAACTCAGATCAATGGTTGAATCATGAACCTCACATAATTGCTTAATATCTCATTTTAAGTACATGCAAGATATTAGTCTCCCTAATATCATTTCAAGCCTTAAAACTCTTTTAGAAACTAATTCTTTTTGGTAATCTTGAAAGAAATTATAGAACCAACTCAGTAGCTATTTAAAAATCACTTTAGGCCTACCTTAATCATGAGGTCAATTCATACATTGAAAGAATGTTCATGATTAAAATGCTCACTTAAGATAAAAGGAGCAAGTCTTGAGCTTTTAAAGATTTAGGTGATACTAGAATCATAAACATGCTATGCAACCTCATTTTAATCTTATCTTTATAAGGTGATAACTTGGAATTGTAAACATGATATGCAAATCCATTTCTTTATCTTTAAGATTTAAGGTGATGACTTGAAAATTAAACATGATGCAAGAGCTTGAAATATAAACATGATGCAAGAAACTGAGCGCGGTAGTCCTCACAAGACCAGGAGGAGAAGAGAATCTTAGAAAGGGAGCCCCCAGTCGCACTTGATCGGTGAGGGAGAAGAGAATTCTTATTACATCTTATTAAGCTCCAAACTCAAGACTTCTTAAAGAATGAATTCTTTAACTCCAATAATCTTAAGGAAATTGAAAGTGATACTACCATTTTCCAACTTTGCTTGTGATACTTGGGCAAGTCTTTGAGCTCTAGGATCTTTAGGTGATGACATAAAATAAACATGTCATGCGTTGATTTTTTTAACCATTATAAAATAAAGTGAGAGCATAAAATAAATATGAGATGCATCCTCTTTATTATCTTTGAAGATTAAGTGACAACTTGAAATATAAACATGAAATGCAAGCTTGGAAATTTAAACATGAGATATGCAAGTTCATTTATTTATTCTTAAGAATTTAGTGATGACATTAAAAGTAAACATGGTTATGCAAGGCATAAACTTAAACATGGATGCAAGTTCCTTTTATTTCTTTACTAGAACTCTTCCAAGGCTTTAGAGAAATATGAATTCAACCCAATATATATATCTTAGCAAGACAAAGTGAAAAATACATTTTTCAAGTTCTAAACTCAAGATCTTTATTTTTACATCATAAAAACATCATTCTTTAAAGTTTTGCATCAAGTGGAATTTTCAAGCTTTAAAGGCCTAACTTGTGATGGATTTACAACCAACACTCAAGGTCCTCATCATCAAGCTATCATCATATTCCTTCTTAGGCCATTTGGCCGAAATCATTAAAGAAAAATAAGGAAAGAAAAACCGAAATTGTAAAGCTTTAAAAACTAGTGAAACCTTCAAGTTTTAGAGGTCTAACTTGTGAAAGCTTTGCAACCAACACTCAAGAACCTCATCATCAAACCATGGTCTCATCATAATCTAGGCCATAAGGCCAAAATGTTTTTAAAAGAAAAGGGGAAAACAAAACCGAAATTGAAAGCTAGAAGAAAGTCCATGAAATCATCATTTTTGAGCTAGAAACATAACTTGTCATAGCATAAAATGAACTTAGAAACAACTCCCTACCTAATTTGATTTGAAGGAAAGGAAGAGAACTTGGTTTCTTTGAGCGAAATGGAAGAAAATCTCTTTGAAAACTGAGAGAGAATTTGGCCAAGGAGGAGGAAGAAAGAAAGCTTTTGGTGCTCCTAAGAACTAGAATTGTGTAAGTTATGATCAAAGGCTTCTAACACCTCTTCAAGCATGCCTATTTATAGAGATTTTGAAGCTCATAAATAGACAAATGAAGGAGGAAGGCTGATGGATTTTCATGGGGAACAAAGGGAGGAAAACATGGATTCAAGACAAGTTGTATGAATTTAGGGAATTATGTCTCATGGTGACATTTTGGCATTTTGTTTTAGTGTATCTTTGGGATTATTCTGATGCATAATGGCATCAATAATTTCATCCATTACAGCCCAAGGAGGAGACATTTGTGAGTTCCATGCATTATTTAGGTGTAGGTAAGGTATATTGCAAATTAGAGAATTTGCAATTAAGGGCTTAGGTGAATTAGTAAGCAATTTAGGTGTTTTTAAATAATTTCAGATTCTAATTAATTTAAATAAATAATTTGGACTCTAGATTAGTAATTAGAATTTAATAAGCTTTAATTTGAGCCTAATATTGCTTAGATTTCGTTAGACGAATCAAAAATCTCAAAATGCAAAACTTAAAGAGGGGCAAAATGGTCATTTTACTTAAAAATTGCCCAAGACCACTCTAGCTTAACTAATGGTTAATCATTGCTTAAAAACATGTTTGAAAACATTTTAGTGAGGTTCGGGCTCAGTTACGCAAACGAGAGTTAAAATAGCCGGGGGCATTTTGGTCATTTCGTGGTCTAAGCTAAAATTAGGATTATTCTCCTCTATTAACACACATAACACAAACAATCCCTTATTAGCATCAAAACATCCCTTGAGGATGGGTGGGGCCCATGATCCTCATTTTTGAAATAACCTAGGGGCATTTTGGTCATTTTACACGTACAGAAATTCGGTTTTGCAACTCTCGCACGAATTGCTCCTAACCTTTCTTCTAATGTTATATTCCTTTATTGAGGATTGTTTGGTTTCTAATTATATGAAAAATTATCTAGGGTAATTTGGTAATTTCCAAACGACAGGAAAAAAATTATAGTAAAAATTGGGGCGTTACCCTTATACATCCTTGAACTTAATAAGTTCTTCAAATCTGCAATGTACTGGGCCACATTCATATTTCCTTGGACAAGTTGCATAAACTCAATGTCCTTGGCATTTTTGACCGACTCTGGAAATACTTCTCATAAAAATGGGCCTTAAATAGTTCCCAATCAATGTCCATGTCGGTCGCCTCAGGAGCCTTCGGCACCTGTCCACCAAAAGCCGGCATCACCTTCAAGCATATGGGTAGCGAAGGTGACCTTCTCTCCTTGAGCATGAGACTAAGCAAAAACCTTCTCAATATTCCGAATCCATTCATCTGCAATATTTGGATTGAGGGTCCCTTAAAAATTGCGGGTTCGCCTTACGAGTCCCAAAATGAGCATGTTAGGAATCTCATGGCCTTGATTCGCATTAGCTTGGCGATCTTGATCCATTCGATCCATCATCATTCTCATTGTCCTTGGCATATTGGAGTGCTTCGGTTCGTTGTTCCTGCTTATTCCGTGCGCGTTCCCAGTCGTTGTCGACATGCCATTGGTCCTATACACACAAAACAGGCAACACTGAGGTGACGTGCTCAACATTCCATGCAAGTGAGCAAGTTACCATGGCACGTGCAACATACAGTGGTCATGCATCTATAAGCCTCAAGCTCATCCTAATGATAAACATATACACATGACATTTCTAACGTAGTATGCTTTAGAAGCATAGTCAGTTCAATCCTCAGGCTCGTGAGAATTTGAATCTTGATACCAAAATGTAACACCCTAATAATTAACCAAATACACCTAGGTTGTATCTGATTAATTACTAGACTTTACTCTTTGCTTCAGTTCTTTCATCATACTTTGAAAATACTTAGTGAAATTACGAGCCATTTTTTTTAAACATAATTGAAAACGTGAGCCGCACATAACGTGAACAATAATCGAAATAAAGCGAATAACGTGCAGATATAGCATGAAAAACACATCATATTGGCTCCATCATATAACATCCATAATTACATAACACATAGATATTTTGCCTACCAACAGAATAAGACTAGGTGTAGGCAATCTAACAAAACATAAATAATATATGGATGGAAGGACATCCATTAATGGCACCTAGTAATAACACTCCAAGGATAGGGATAGATTCTGAAATATACGAGTGAAACTAGTAGGATCAAGTTCAGCTACCTGAAAGCCTCAATGTGATTCACGAACGCTTCCTTTTTCTAAGACGAGATGGAAAGAAAAATAGAGGGAGTGAGAAACTTATAAAAAGAATCTCAGTAGGGTACTCACCTCATGATGCATTGTGTCATCATCATCGTCCCCAGGAACCTCGGGGTTATTATGAAATAGTGAGCATGCTAAGATTGATTTATTAAGTTTGAAAATATACTTTACCGAGGTTCGTCGGTTTTAATCATGCGTCTTATAATGCATCATAAACTTAGCATGTCATGTTTATAATGAACTTTTCCTTTCATATATAATAACATAGTTATGCATAAAATCACATCATATTCCTCATCATCATTTCATAATACTATGCATAGCAGAACATCATATTTCTCATCATCATCTCATAAATACTATGCATAGTAGAACATCATATTCACATAATGCATTTACTTAGTTTCTTAGGTGACTTAAAGTTACTTTCATCATCATTTTCCTGGGCCACCCTATACTCCACCCTTTTGGGAGTAATCTAGGTTATGAGCTCATACCTTACTAGTCGTCACTAGCATATACTTATCCCTTTTGATAAGTTAAAATCCCGACTCTACCCTTTTGAGAGAACGGGCTAGGGGGCAAGAATCACCTTTTCACCACCTATAGTCTGATGGGTCCAAAGGATCATTTTCTTATATTTTAAGTCACCATTAAGTCTTTGCATGTTATATCATAATACAATTCTCAATTCATAATCATTATAACATTTTCTCATTTATAGTCTTATTTTGGAATAATATATACCAACTGTAATCATGCATCTGGAGATTCCAGGAAAGAGAGGTGGGTCACAAATGGACACGCTTAAATACCAAATCTTTCCTAGCAGAACCTTTCCAAATTACACTTTTACAGTAATATACTTTCTTCCAGCAACAAGGGTAAATTTTTAAATAACAAAGAATATTTCATTATTTCATGCATAAGCATTCTCATTGTTTGCAACAGCAACTATAACATGCAAGCCATGAAATCATTCAATGAAATCAAATACTTAATAAGCATCATCATAAATCCTTACCGAAAAGTGTCTTAAATAACCGAAACTCTAGAATCGGGTAACCTCAATTATCAAACTAATTAATTATGCATCTAAGGGATTAATTACCATCATTACCATTAATCATAAGCCTTAAGAACATTATTAAACCATATGAGGCAGCATAGGCAGTAAATCATATTTAAAGCTTTACGGTTGCTTTATGTAGCTAATTTCACTTCTAACATGCATAGAATTATTCATAATTATCACAACTTCAAACATATCAAATCATAGTAATACTAACTAGATCAATGGCTGAATCATGAACCTCACATAATTGCTTAATATCTCATTTTAAGTACATGCAAGATATTAGTTTCCCTAATATCATTTCAAGCCTTAAAACTCTTTTAGAAACTAATTCTTTTTGGTAATCTTGAAAGAAATTATAGAACCAACTCAGTAGCTATTTAAAAATCACTTTAGGCCTACCTTAATCATGAGGTCAATTCATACATTGAAAGAATGTTCATGATTAAAATTCTCACTTAAGATAAAAGGAGCAAGTCTTGAGCTTTAAAGATTTAGGTGATACTAGAATCATAAACATGCTATGCAACCTCATTTTAATCTTGTCTTTATAAGGTGATAACTTGGAATTATAAACATGATATGCAAATCCATTTCTTTATCTTTAAGATTTAAGGTGATGACTTGAAAATTAAACATGATGCAAGAGCTTGAAATATAAACATGATGCAAGAAACTGAGCGCGGTAGTCCGCATAGGATGTAAGAAGAGAATCTTAAGAATAGCGGTAGGAGTCGCACTGGACCGTGAAGGGAGAAGAGAATTCTTATTACATCTTATTAAGCTCCAAACTCAAGACTTCTTAAAGAATGAATTCTTTAACTCCAATAATCTTAAGGAAATTGAAAGTGATACTACCATTTTCCAACTTTGCTTGTGATACTTGGGCAAGTCTTTGAGCTCTAGGATCTTTAGGTGATGACATAAAATAAACATGCCATGCGTTGATTCTTTTAGCCATTATAAAATAAAGTGAGAGCATAAAATAAATATGAGATGCATCCTCTTTATTATCTTTGAAGATTAAGTGACAACTTGAAATATAAACATGAAATGCAAGCTTGGAAATTTAAACATGAGATATGCAAGTTCATTTATTCATTCTTGAGAATTTAGTGATGACATAAAAGTAAACATGGTTATGCAAGGCATAAACTTAAACATGGATGCAAGTTCATTTTATTTCTTTACTAGAGCTCTTCCAAGACTTTAGAGAAATATAAATTCAACCCATATATATCTTAGCAAGACAAAGTGAAAAATACATCTTTCAAGTTCTAAACTCAAGATCTTTATTTTTACATCATAAAAACATTATTCTTTAAAGTTTTGCATCAAGTGGAATTTTCAAGCTTTAGAGGCCTAACTTGTGATGGATTTACAACCAACACTCAAGGTCCTCATCATCAAGCTATCATCATATTCCTTCTTAGGCCATTTGGCCGAAATCATTAAAGAAAAATAAGGAAAGAAAAACCGAAATTGTAAAGCTTTAAAAACTAGTGAAACCTTCAAGTTTTAGAGGTCTAACTTGTGAAGGCTTTGCAACCAACACTCAAGAACCTCATCATCAAACCATGGTCTCATCATAATCTAGGCCATAAGGCCGAAATGTTTTTAAAAGAAAAGGGAAACAAAACCGAAATTGAAAGCTAGAAGAAAATCCATGAAATCATCATTTTTGAGCTAGAAACATAACTTGTCATAGCATAAAATGAACTTAGAAACAACTCCCTACCTAATTTGATTTGAAGGAAAGGAAGAGAACTTGGTTTCTTTGAGTGAAATGGAAGAAAATCTCTTTGAAAAACTGAAGAGAGAATTCGGCCAAGGAGGAGGAAGAAAGAAAGCTTTTGGTGCTCCTAAAAACTAGAATTGTGTAAGTTATGATCAAAGGCTTCTAACACTCTTCAAGCATGCCTATTTATAGAGATTTTGAAGCTCATAAATGGACAAATGAAGGAGGAAGGCTGATGGATTTTCATGGGGAACAAAGGGAGGAAACATCATTCAAGACAAGTTGTATGAATTTGGAATCATGTTTCATGGTGACATTTTGGCATTTTGTTTTAGTGTATCTTTGGGCAATTATTTTGATGCATAATGGCATCAATAATTTCATCCATTACAGCCCAAGGAGGAGAAATTTGTGTGTTCCATGTATTATTTAGGTGTAGGTAAGGTATATTTGCAAATTAGAGAATTTACAATTAAGGGCTTAGGTGAATTAGTAAGCAATTTGGGTGTTTTTAAGCAATTTTAGGTTCTAATCAATTTAAATAAATAATTTTGACTCTAGATTAATAATTAGAATTTAATAAGCTTTAATTTGAGCCTAATATTGCTTAGGTTTCGTTAGACGAATCAAAAATCTCAAAATTTGCAAAACTCACAAGACAGGGGCAAAATGGTCATTTTACTTAAAAATTGCCCGAGACCACCCGAGCTTAACCAATGGTTAATCATAGCTTAAAAACACCTTTTAAAACATTTTAGTGAGGTTTGGGCTTAGGCACGCACGGAATTAAAACAGCCGCAGGGCGTTTTGGTCATTTGCGTCGGAGCTCAAAATTAGGATTCTTCTCCTCTATTAACACACATAACACAAACAATCCCTTATTATCATCAAAACATCCCCTTGAGGATGGGTGGGGCCCACGATCCTCATTTTCTGAGTAAAATAACCTCAAGGGCATTTTGGTCATTTTACACGTACAGAAAATCAGGGTTTGCAACTCTCGCACGAATTGCTCCTAACCTTTCTTCTAATGTTATATTCCTTTATTGAGGATTGTTCGGTCTCAAATTATATAAAAATTACCTAGGTAATTCGGTAATTTCCAAACGGAAAATTATAGTAAAATGGGGCGTTACACTTGCATACTCATGTTTAAATTTCCAAGTTTGCATTTCATGTTTATATTTCATGTTGTCACTTAATCTCTAAAGATAAGAAAGTTGCATCATATTTATTTCACGTTCTCACTTTATTTTATAATGGCTAAAGAATCAACGCATTACATGTTTATTTTTATGTCATCATGAAAGATCCTAGGACTAAAGTATTGCCCAAGTATCACAAGCAAAGAAATAAGATTATTGGAGTTAAAGAATTGATTCTTTAAGAAGTCTTGAGTTTGGAGCTTAATAAGATGTAATAAGAATTCTCTTCTCCCTTCACCAGTCTTGTGCCCATTACCGTCGTTCCTTCTAAGATTTCTCTCCTCCACTTGGTCCAGGCGGACTACCGTCACTTCAGTTCTTGCATTCATGTTTATATTTCCAAGTTATCACCTTATAAAGACAATATTAAAATGGTTTGCATACCATGTTTATAATTCTAGCTATCACTAAATCTCTAAAGCTCAAGACTTGCTCCTTTTATCTTAAGAGAAAATTCTAATCATGAACATTCTTTCAATGTATAAATCGGCCTCATGATTATGGAGGCTTAAAGTCTTATAATTTCTTTAAAGTTTAACAAAAAGAATTAGTTACTAAAGGAGTTTTGAAGCTTTGCAAAAATTATACGGGAAACTAGTACTTTATGTATACTTGAATGTGGTTTTATGCAATTATATGAGGTTCATGATTCGGCTACCTATCTAGTTTAGTACTACTGTATTATGATGGTTTAATATGTTTGAAGTTGTGATAATTATGGTTTATTTCTAAATAATGATTCTATGCATGTTAGAGATAAAACTAGCTTCCCAAAAAATCTAAAAGCAAGATTTCTAGAACTCTAGAATGAAATTTGTGCGTTCTGTCCAGAACCTTTACCAGCCCTAAGAATCAAGTACTATTGTGTTTATATAAGGGAGAATGATTCATAATTGGTTTAGTAATTGATTTTAGCACCATAAGGAAACTTAATGAGAAGGGTTAAAAATGCAACTTCTAGGATATTGAAGCCTTAAATATAACTTGCTGCCTATGTTGTCCCATATAGTTTAATAGTGTTCTTAAGGCTTATAATTATGGTAATGATGATAATGAATCCTTTAGATGCATGATTAATTAGTATGATAATTGAGTTATCCTCACTCTAAAGTTTTGATGTTTAAGAAATTTTCTAAGAATTTATGATAATAGTTCTTTGAAGTTTGAAATGATAAGTCTATGAGCGATTTGATATGATTAGTATTTGATATCATTGAATGATTCTGGCTTGCATGTTATAGTCTCGTTGCAAACAATGAGAATGCTTATGCATGAAATAATGAAATATTCTTTATTATTTAAAATTTACCCTTATTGCTTGGAAGAAAGTATATTACTATAAAAGTGTAATTTGGAAGGTTCTGTGAGCAAAGACTTGGTATTTAAGCGTGTCCATTTATGACCCACCTCTCTTCTTGGAATTCTGATGCATGATTACAGTCTGGTATTTATATTATTTCAGAATAAGACTATAAACGAGAAATGTTATAAATGATTATGAATTGAGAATTGTATTATGATATAATATGCAAAGACTAAAGGTGACTCAAAATATATGAGGAAATGACCTTTGGACCTATCAGACTATATGTGGTGAAAAGGTGATCCTAGAGAAATGATCCTTTGAACCTTTCAAATGATAGGCGGTGAAAGGTGATTCTTGCCCCTAGTCCGTTCTCTCAAAAGGTAGAGATAACGAAATTTTTAATTATCAAAATGGATAAGTATGTGCTGGTGATGACTAGCAAGGTATGAGCTCATAACCTATATTACTCCCAAAAGGGTGGAATATAGGGTGGCCTAGGAAAATGATGATGAAAGTAACTTTAAGTCACCTAAGGAATTAAGTAATATATTATGTAATTATGATGTTCTTCTATGCATAGTATTTATGAGATGATATGAGAAATATGATGTTTGTAACACCCTTAAATTTATTTAAAAATTAATTTAAACTTTAGTAGTCATAATTTTAAAAATCTAATAGTTTAGCAATGATGAGGATCGCCTACGAACGTTTAAAAAAAAAAAAAATTTCTGCCGGGAATAGTAACCTATGGGCCCCATCTGCCGTCCTGAAAGCTAAAACCTAGATTTGGGCCCGAGATGCCCGAAATTAGGAAAACATGGGAATAAGGTTAGAAATAGGTGGGAATGATAATTTTATACTTAAAATTAATTTTGGCAATATCGGTTAATCAGTACGTGTTTACCCGTTCGGAGATTTCGGTGTGTGATTTTTAACATTGAAGACACTTCCATCACTACAACTAAATAATACCCACCTAATCAAGACATGTGGAAGGCCAAGATTTAATCTTGGAATCCAAGATCAAATCCTAGCCATCCATCATTGCCTTGTCACCTAAATGATCATTACTTTGTTAAATATCTTCATGTCATTTATTAAGCAAGCCTAGTCACAAATTCTTCTCCTCCAAGCCAAACAATTTCGTGGTCAGCAAGAGGAAGAAGAGAACAGCCACCATTTTTATTTCCTTGAGCTTGTTCTTGAGTTCCAAGCCCAAAAACTCCAAGCTAGAGTTGTTGGATCATCAAAAGTTCTTCACTAAACTTGTTCTACACCTCAAACTCCAAACATCTAACCAATTAAAATTTCAAAACCTCATCATATTCACCTCATCCATCACTGATCAGAGGAGGGTTTGAAGGTGTTTTGGGAGTCTTGGAGTGAAGGACTCTCATCTTGGAGCAAGCTAGAGACAAAGAGAGACTAGCCTTCAAGAGGGGTTTTGCGCTTTCCTTGTGAAATTTTTCAATTCTGTTTTGGCTTGCCCTAATTCCGAAAATTTTGATGATATTGATGGTTAACATATTGATATTGATGTATGAATTTTTGTGTTGTGTTTGGATGGTTTTAAAATGGGTTTCTAAAGTGAAATTGGAACTAGGTTGCTGGACTGATTCTGTTCTGTAATAAGAACTTTTCACGAATTTTCTGGAATTTTGTGGGTGGTTTCATGAGCCATGAAAATTATATGTTGTAGTTAACCCTTAAACTAAATACATGAATTTTCTTAGGGGTTAATTCTAAGGTTTGATGCCTCAAAAAATTAGGAACCGAATTGTAACTATTGCTGTTGAATTGTTGAGACTGAAGTAACAAGATTTCCGAATTTTTAATCATAGCAATTGATTGAGATAGCTCCTGAAATTTTTACACAAGACTAATAACATGTTGAAATAACTCTGTGAATTTTCTTGTACCATGATTCCATCGAATTCTAGGGCTAAATATTTTGAGAACACAAGTTTGGACTATGAATTTGTGGCTTCTTACCATCAGATTTGCCTATTTTATTGAAGTGGTTATATAACTCTGACCCCTGAAATTTTTACAGGTTGTTTTAGACACATTGAAGTGTCATGTGAAATTTTCCTTAAGGTTGGAATGGTTGTTTGGTATGGTAATAAATTGTTGTGCCTGGAACTTCAGTCAGGATAATGAGATGTGGAATGGCTAAAATTCTATGATAGTATGTGCATATCTTACTGTGTATGTTTGAAACATATGGGGAAAAGAGAAACAAGGCTTAGAAGAATTGAGAGGGAAGGCAAAAAGAAGGACTTCCCTAGAAAAGTTATGAGTCATAGACGTATCGCTAGGCATAGACCTGAGTGATCTGAAATGGAAAAAATGAAGTTCGTATGATTCAAGAGGAATGAGCTCATGTCCTAGCAGTTATGGTCCTGTGAAATTGTGAAGTGTGAATGTATCTCTATGAGAATAAGCCTTCCCTATGTTGAGAAAGTTGAGAAAGATATGAGGAATGGAGTTTCTGATTGTACATATTATTACTCGATCGATTATGGTGATATTATCCTTAGTTCCCCGTACGGTTTTCAAGATTTCTGTATGATTTTGTATGAATATTGTATATGCATGAATTGCTTATGCCTACGTGTGTAGTATATGGGGGAAACTACCTACTGAGAATTTTATAATATTCTCACCCTATGTGTTTGTTTCCGGTTGCCTCCAGGTTAAGCCAGGGATGGGATGCTGCTATGCAAAGGAGTGTAGGATTGCTGGAGATAGCAGTTACTATTTTATTCTGTTGTACTTAGTGAAATGAGTATGATGTAAATGTATTAGAATACAAATATGTACTAAAGCTCATAGAGGAGCTTCCTTATGTATTTTTAGTTGTATGATTAATAAACTTGATGTTTACTTGTAAGATGTTTTAATAGAATTATGCTTAGTTATCTCGTACGTAAATCGAGCTCGTTATAGATAATTAAGAGAGGTCCGTCAATTAACAAGTAACATCTCTCAAGTATGATATCATAGCTTAAGAATGGGGTTGTACTTAGGAGGATGTTACAATGTTCTTCTATGCATAGTATTTATGATATGATGATGAGGAATATCATGTAGTCTTATGCATAACTATGTTATTAATTGTGAAAGGAAAAGTTCATTATAAACATGACATGCTAAGTTTATGATGCATTATAAGACGCATGATTAAAACCGATGAACCTCGATAAAGTATATTTTCGAACTTAATAAATCAATCTTAGCATGCTCACTATTTCATAATGAAACTCGAGGTTCCTGGGACGATGATGATGACACAATGCATCATGAGGTGAGTACCCTACTGAGATTCTTTTTATAAGTTTCTCACTCCCTCTATTTTTCTTTCCATCTCGTCTTCAGAAAATAGAAAGAAGCGTTCGTGAATCACATTGAGGCCTTCACCTGTAGCTGAATTTGATCCTGCTAGTTTCACTCGTATATTTCAGATATCTATCCCTATCCTTGGAGTGTTATTACTAGGTACCATTAATGGATGTCCTTCCATCCATATATTATTTATGTTTTGTTAGATTGCCTACACCTAGTCTTATTGGTAGGCAAACTATCTATGTGTTATGTAATTATGGATATTATATGATGGAGCCAATATGATGTGTTTTTCATGCTATATCTGCACGTTATTCACTTTATTTCGATTATTGTTCACGTTATGTGCGGCTCACGTTTTCAATTATGTTTTAAAAAAAATGGCTCGTAATTTCACTAAGTATTTTCAAAGCATGATTAAGGAACTGAAGAAAAGGAGTAAAGTCTAGTAATTAAAGATATACCTAGGTGTATTGGGTTAATTATTAGGGTGTTACAAGAATCATGTAAACATGAGTAAGGGCAGTAGCTAATTTATCTTGCCCATAAAAAGGATTTAAAACATAGAATCATGTTCATAATGCTTTCTAAGTTCACCTAAGCTTAGAAAAATTCCAAGACATAGGCTATTGACACTTATGATTAGATGAACTCATATCAAGTCCATCATCATCATCACAAGGCCGAAATGTACTCATGGAAAGCTTCTATTTTCTAAAACTTTACTTGTGATACTTAGGCAAGTCTTTGAGCTCTAGAGTATTTAGGTGATGACATAAACAAACATGCTATGCACTTTATTTTACTCTTTATTACAAAGTAAAGTGAGAGTATAAAATAAATATGAGATGCAACCTCATTATTATCTTTAAAGATTAAGTGATAACTTGAAGTATAAACATGAAGTGCAAGCTTGGAAATTTAAACATGAAATGCAAGTTCATTTATTTATTCTTGAGAACTTAGTGATGACATCAAAAGTAAACATGATATGCAAGGCATAAACTTACACATGAATACAACTTATTTTATCTTAACTAGAGCTCACACAAGACTTTAGAGGAACATTAATAGCCTTAACCTAATATGTATCTTAACAATATAAAGTGAACTTTAGAGTTCTTAGCACCAAGTCTTCAAAGAAGTCTTTGGTTTGAACTTCATCATCAAGCTCAAGAAAATGGACTAAAAGATAAATATCAACACTTATCAAGGCAAACATAAAATGAACTACTCATATTCTTCATTTTATTGCTCATGGGCTTCAATCTAGAGTAAACTCTAGAATGGTCAACTAACTTTAAGGTTGGCAAGGGTAAGCTTAGAGCTCTTTGAAAACATATGATTAATTTTCTTAAACAAAACCTTTAGTGATTACTTAACATTTTTATCAAACTTTATACAAATAAAGGAATGAAAACCGAAATCATAGAGGGGAAAAGGAAAAGAGAACCGAAATCTTGAGTAAGGAAAAGGAAACCGAAATCATATATGGTCCAAGACCAAGTTTTCAAGCTTTAGAGGTTTCTCACATGGCATCACAAGACCATTATCTTGAACCTTCATCATCAAGCCAAAGTTTTTCTCATCACAAGGCTCTAAGGCCAAAATGAAAAGAAGAATAGAAGAGCTTTGAAAACCAAGAGAAAACTAGAACTTTTTGAAAGCAAACAAAACTTTGAAAATAAACCTCTACCAAATGAAGTCTTGGATGAGATGAAAGAAAGCTTGGGTTTTGATGAAGTGAGAAGACAAAATCTTCTCTTTGATGGTGATGATGATTCGGCCAAGGTGGAAGCACAAGGAAGATGAATTTTCCTTGAAAGTGTGAGATTGGAGTGGAAAGGTTTAGTGTTTGAGAGGTGGTTTGAGGTGGGTGAGTGGTGGTTCAAGGTTGTTTGTGGTGGTTTATGGTGGTGGAAAGGTTTCTTTGGTGGTGGAAGAAGAAGAACAAGATGAAGAGAATTTGAGAGAAAAGTGAGGGAATTGCAAAAGCTTGAACTTGGCAAGGTTTCTAAAGTGTAACCAAGTTCTTAAGGCTTGGTATTTATAGAAAAAATGCAACCATGGGCTGCCAAGGGAGGAAGGCCGACACTTTCAAGGCCTTTGGGGAGGAAAATATCTTCAAAAATTTGTCATTCAAAGGCATGGTTGGAAGTATGGCCAAGTATGGTCCAAGGTATGGCTTGAGGTATGGTCTTTGAGTGAAACAAAATCAACATGTAACACAATTGGAAGGGTATGAATTTGACCAGCATTTCAGCCAAGGGGGAGGAGAGATTTTGTTCATCTAATTGTGATTTAATGATGTGTTTAGGTGTTTCTTTGATTAAGGTTTTGATTAGGAGTTTGTAAGAAAGTGTTTAGGTGAGGTAATGGTCAATTAAGGTTGTCAAGACTTGATTTAAGGGGTGATCTTGCTAGATTAATAAATTAAAAACTCTTTTCAAGTCAAATTAAATCATAGACACAATTCCTTGATTTAAGGAATTTGAAGAGAATTTACTATTCAAGATTCCATGACTAGAAATCTTGAATCAAGAATGAGATTAGAGTTTAACTAAGCAATCTTAGGTTCTAATTAACCTTAATAAATTATTTTGACTCTAGATTAATTATCGAAATTAATTAATCTTCGATTAGAGCCTAATATTGCTTAGGTTTGGTTACTTACATCATTAGGCCCACTGGACACGTTCTAGGGGCAAAATGGTAATTTTTCACTAAAACTACTCGGACCTCCTGCTTAACTAACCATCATAAACCACTCATAAACATCATTCCAAACTTTCTGGAGTTTGGCTCAAAAGGCACCTTTACCGCGTAAAACGCTACATGGGTATTTTGGTTATTTTGAGCCGAAATTTTTGAAAATGAGATTTTCACCTCGGATATCAAACATTATAGTTATAATCCCCTTCAAACATTGAGTTGACCCATTCGAGGACTGCAAGTCGGCTATCCTCAATTTCGGGTAAAAATGACCTCAGGGCATTTTGGTCATTTGTACTCAATAGAAAATTGGGAGTCACACCTCTGATTAATGTTTTAAAACTTAAATAAATGAATCATTGTGTGCTCACCATTTCATAATAACCCCGAGGTTCCTAAGGACGTTGATGATGTCACTTAGATAGGAGGATGCCCTATTGAGATTCTCATTCCCGTTTTCTTTCTCACGTCTTCAGGTTTCCGATGGCGACATTCGCAGTGTTCATTGACACCCCCACCTGGGAGGTGCATTTTGATCCGAGCACTGATCATATCATTTTGAGGGATGTTGAGCGTCAGAGTGTTCATGTTTGGGACGTCCATTTGCACACCCCTGTCCCTAGCTACCGTTCTTCCATCCCCCTACGGTGATGACATGGTCTTCGAGCGGCACGCATGCATAATGAGAGGATTCTATGCACATAACCCTCTATATCTACTGTCGTGACTTCCTGGACTATGTCCTTCATTCGAGGCATTCCGAGAGAGACCGTCGAGGACTCGCCTACCCACGTCTACTTCCAGAGCTCTCCCTCTACTCCCCATGGATGAGGAGGTGACGAGGACACGTTGTTCAGCCGAGGTTGGCACGGAGGCCATCCATGCATCCACAGCATGGAGCATCGCACGTACCCCGCCCGAGGGAATTCACTCATGGATTGGTTACGTTCCACCTTTTCAGGGCCAAGCCATAGAGTTCTTAGAGGCCTTTAGTGCACACACACCACTAGCTTAGGATAGCCTTCTTTTGCGTTGAGGTTATCTATCATAGGTGCACTAGCTGGGTATGTTTTCCATTGTATTTCCTTTTATATGTATTTGCTCTTGTGATGATGTACGAACTTAACTCACCTTTCATGGGTGGGCATTTTATTATATATTTCAGTATGGTGTGCTTATGAATGATCTTTATGGAGCCTATATGATACTTTTGTTTATGTTATTGTTTTATATGTTCCGCTTTATGATGACAATTGTTTATATGTGCACAGATCACATTTTGTTTATGTTTCAAAAAAAAATGGCTCATATTTTCCTTAAGTATATTTTAAGTATGATTAAAGAACTAAAACAAAGAGTAGTATCAATAATCGACTGAAATACGTCCTAGGCGTGATGAGTTAATTATTAGGGTGTTACAAATGAAGGGAATTTTGAAATTCAAATTTAAAGTCAAACCCAATCATAGACTGAACGTGACATCTCTTCTTACCAATAGGGTCAATTGCCCAGGTTTTGAAGAAGAAGTTCAAAAAGTAAAGAGTTTCTGAAGGTCATCAGAAAATTTTATCTAAAGAGTTCTACAAAAATGTAAAGTGCTAAGCTACTCTTCTAGATTGCATCTCCAAAACACAAAAAGAAGATCAACACGTGTCACATGGAAGAGAGATAAAGGCAATACAAGCGGCACGAGGAGGATGATCGTTCAGAGGGCATGGACAAGGAGCCTCCCGCCTCCAAGCAGGGCATGAATGAACACCATCTTAAAGGTAGTTTGTATAGGTATTTGATATAAATTAAAGGGCTTATATGAATTGATTCTACCTATGCCACAAAGATGCATCTTTCTTTGTAGCGGGAGCATACTTGACTTGGGGTAATTTTGGGATGGGTGACCTCCTAAAGTTTTCCCAGGAAGCGGAGTGAGGACAAAGCACCTGAAAGACCCGTGTTGGTTTGTGGGGCGATCCATAAGCAGGAGGGATGTTACAAATGGTATTGAGCCTGCACCTCCCAGGACGTGTGTTCGGGACGAACCAAGCGAAGCGGTGGGCATGTAACGCCCAGGACAAGGCAGTGTTACAGTGGCACCGAAGGAGGGCTCCTGCCTCTAGCGGAGGGTACATGAATGAACCGATTACACACTCGAAGAGATGAACGTATAGGTATGGGACTATACTTAAGGAGGCTTATATGAATTGATTGGTACTACCTATGCCACAAAGATGCATCTTTCTTTTCGGAGCCCATCACGAAGAACTCCACAGGTGAGCGTGCTTGACTTGGGTAATTTGGGATGGGTGGCCTCCTGGAAGTTTTCCCAGGAAGCGTGTGAGTGAGGACAAAGCACGTGAAAGACCCGTGTTGGTTTGTGGGGATAGTCGACGATCCATAAAGCAGGAGGGATGTTACAACAATCATATATGCAAAACATCTACACATAGAGATGTTGTGCCATCAACGAATAAGAGATTTTTGCTGCATGAGTGTTGAAATACTAAAAGTTTTCCTCCTTATCTTTTTTGTAAAGTTTAATTATATCTTGTAATCAGTCGTTGTCTGGAAATCTTCTTTCTACGTTCTTAGTAGATTACGTTGTAACATCCTCCTTAGCACAACCTTATCTTTAAATAATATCTTTAAATCATGGCATCGTGCTTAGAAATGTTGCTTATTAATTTAGCGGATCTTTCTTAAATATCTATGGCAAGCTTGACTAACTCGTGTAATACCTACGCGTAATCTATTAAAACATATGACAAAGAAACACAACCTTTATTGAATACATAGTTAAGTACAAAAGGAAGCTCTACTATGAGCTTTAATACATATCCATTCCCTATTACATCTACATACATATTCATTCCACTAAGTATAGCATAATGAAAGCACTAACTACTACACTAATGAAATTCTGATTCCTGTTGCAAGTTAGCCTCATAGTCCTTTGGTTCAACCTAGAGACGATACGGAAAGACAAACACATAGGGGTGAGAATTATACAATTCTCAGGAGGGTATTTCCCCAATACACAATTCACAACGTCATCGTTATCATTCTAGGCACTTCAGTTTATTAAGAAAGAATGATCATGCAACATATGTCAAACGTTCATTTTAAAGTTCAAGAACCATTTTCCGAAGTGGTCTCTTTTATTATCCAATAACTTGATGTACACATGTCATACTACTTAACATTATAGTAATTTACTTACAACTTTACATGCTCTGTATATAAAAAAAATCTTATATACATCAACCCTATCTATTCGTGCCCATTCTATATTAAAGGGCTTTTTTGCCTTTTTCATAATAGAGGGACTTTCCCGTGCTCTTCACCTAATAGAGGGGACTTTCCCATGCCCTTCACATAATAGAGGGGACTTTTCTCGTGCCCTTTACATATTCAGGGGACCTTCTCGTGCCCTTCACATAATATAGGGACTTTCATTTCTCTACTTAGAACATATATCATCATCAAGTTCACATATAAACAATCAATCACAAGTGACTCTCATTCATTTCTCATAAACCAAACTTTAAAGTCACTATCATGCATTCATATACCATAGACTTGGAATAGATATCAAACTATCATAAATTTCCAGCCATTCTCACATTCCAGCACCTTCAGAGTTATTGTTTGGGTACAAAATTTAATTGCCATACCAAACTACTATCCCAAGAGCCACGAAAATTCTGTATGACATTTTAATGTGTCTAGGATAACCTATAAAAATTTCAGGATAAACAGAGCTCTATTGCTACTTCAGTAAAATATACAATTCTAGTGGTCAAGGGCCACCAATTCACAGACCAGATCCGGGTTCCCTTAATTTTTAACCCTAGAAATTGATGGAACCAATGCACAAGAAAATTTACAGTGACACTTCAATATGTTATTAACTTTGGGAAAAATTTCATGAGCTAGATCAATCAATTTCTATAATAATAAATTTGGACAAGTTTGTTACTTTAGTTTCAACAACCAAGACAGCATCAGACACATTTGGTTCTTGATTTTCTTGAGGTAGAAAACTTTAAAATTAACACCCAAGAAAATTCATGTAGTCAGTTTAAGATGTCCACTACAATATATAATTTTTTTATAGATCATTTAATTACCCACAAATATACCAGAAAATTCGTTATTAATGACTGCTTCAGGAAAACTAGAATCCAGCAGCCTAATCCATTTTCTTTGATAAAAACCCCTTTTTAACACCATCCAAACACACCAAAAAAATTCACACATCCATATCAACATATCATCCATCAATACAATCAGAAATTTCAGATCTAGGTCATGCCAAAATAGATCATAAAAATTGGACAAGAAAAGGCAACAAAAACCCTACTTGTGATGCTTGAAGAGTTCTAACTCCAAAAGATGCTCTAATTGATTTCTCTTCACTACAAGGACTCCAAATCAAGCCACAAACCTCCCTTTGGCAGTGAGGAAGTGAGATATCAAAGTGAGGATTGATGGAGAATTGAGATTTCAATCAGTTAGAATTGTAGGTATTGAGGTGTAGATCAAGTTTAGTGAAGGAAGTTAGAGGTTCTAACAACTCTAGGCTAGTGTTTTTGGGGTTGAAATGCAAGTTTGGCTCATGGAAATGAAGGTTTCTGGTTCCTCCTTCCTGCTGGCCGAATTTTGATGTATCTTTGGGAAGAAATGTGACTAGGCTTCTTTAATAAATGCAATGGAAGATATTTAGTGAAATAATCATCATTTATGTGACAAAGCAACAATGGATGGCTAAGATTTAATCTTGGATTCCAAGATTAAATCTTGGCCTTCCACATACTATAAAGAGGTGGATATTATCCATTGGTTATGATGGAAATATCTTTCGGTGTTAAAAACGTACATTGAAATATCACTGAACGGTAAACGCCATACCAATTAAATCCGATATTACCGAAAATTAATTTTAAGTATAAAATTATCATTCCCACCTATTTCTAACCTTATTCCCATGGTTTCCTAATTTCAAACACTTCTGGCCGAATTTAGGGTTTCAATTGTACCAGCGTGGGGCCCACAAGGTTACTATTCATTACCCTGAAATTTTTTTTTTGATAGGTCCGTTGGGCCGCCTTATCATTGCTAAACTATTAGATTTTTGAAATTATGATTAATAAAGCTCAAATTAATTTTTAATTAAATTTTAGGGTGTTACAACGTTCTTCCTAGGAAAAATTATAGAAAGAAGTCATTCAAGTTTTCCAGGCCTGTCATTGTATATTTTATGAAAACTTGAGTGTTAGTTAGTTTGGGTGGTAAGCCCAAACACAAACCATTGTATCCTTGATCCAGTAGTGATCACTGTAAGGTAGCCTGAGAGGCTCAGTAAAACTACCTGATGTAACAGGAGAGTGTACTTGCAGTTCACAGTTTAGCTTGGAAGGGTTAGTCAAAGACTACTTGCAACATGAAGGTAGAGTGATCTACTAGTCAAGGTTTAGCTTGGAGGGGTTAGTTAAAGACTACTTAGGTTGTGACGGCAGAGTGTACTTGCTATCCAGTTTAGTTTGGAGAGGTCGTCAAAGACTACTGTTTAGCTTTAGGCTAGTTAGACTAGTGTAGAGAGTTAGCTCCTGGTCATTGGTAAGAGCTTGTGAAGGCTACTGTAAAGACTATCCAACTTTCTTGGGTTGAGAAAGGTTTTTAGTGGAATTCAACTATTGTTAAGAATTGGATGTAGACGATTGACCGAACTAATATAAAAACTCCTGTGAGTATCTTCTTCTCCTTTATCTCTTTTTCTTTACCGCCTTGTGACTATTGCTTTGTGTTTTATGAAAATCTTTCCTTTACGCGTTTTTGTTGAATATATTAGGTCAGAAAGTTACTTTCCAATGTAACTAACGCTATTCCTCCGCACTTCAAGTTCTATACTTATTAGTTTTGTGTTTAACTTCTTCAGAAAAGAAAAGGAAAGAAAAGGCGAACCACGATTCAACCCCCTTCTCATGTGCATTTCAACCTACATTAGGGACTTACGTGACATCTCTTTTGTTAACTTGGTCAACTGCCCTAGCTTCTAGAAGGAAAAAACCTCATTTAGAAAGTAAAAGTAGTTTTCTAAGTTGGACTCAAAAACCTCTATTAGACAACAACTTCTGCAACTACAAAAAGTAGCTTTGACACAGAGCTACTCTTCTAGACTTTATTTCTTAGACATAAAAAAAGATCAACATGTGTCACTATTAAAAAATATCAAGGGCAGCAATAATAAATGAAGATCAAGTATAAAAGAAGAGGTTGCGCTTACAATGGAAATTTTTTTTGCTCATTATAAGTGCTGAAGATCTGAAGAAATTTCCTCTCATCTTCTATAAAACTATTACAGCTTGTAATAAGTTTCATCTTGGTGAAAATCTTCTTTCTACGTTCTCATTAGATAACATCTTCTTCCTTGGAAGAATAGATAGAAATAATTCATTCAAGTTTTCAGCTCTAATATTGTTTATTCTAGAAACTTGAGCGCTTGTTGGTTTGTGTGATCCAACTCAAAAATAACTCTTGCAAATCAATTTGGTAGTGATCGCTATGAGTTAGCTTGAAGAGGCTAAGCAAAGACTACTTGAAAGGTGAAGGTAGAGTGAGCTGCTGGTCACGTTGAGTTAGCTTGAAGAGGCTAAACAAAGACTACTTAAAGGTGAGAGTAGAGTGAGCTCCTGGTCACACGTGTTAGCTTGAAGAAGCTAGTCAAAGACTACTTGGAAATGATAATAGAGTGAGTTGCTAGTCACATGGAGATGGCTTGGGAAAACTATAGAAAGACTATATAACTCTCTCGGTTAAGAAGGTTGATTAGTGGAACTAATAGTTGTTGAGAGTTGGATTTAGGCAGGTTGGCCAAACCATAAAAACCCTATGCGGTATCTTCTTCTTCCTTAACTTTCCTTTATTTACTACTTAGAGCCTATTATATTGTGTTTTCTGCAAAATCCCTTTTTAATGTGTTTTTCATATCTTGTTATAGTTCAAAAAGTTACTTTCTAACGTATACTAATGCTATTTTCGCTGGAGTTCAAGTTCTCACTTGATAGTACCTGTTTGAGTTTTTTTGAAATTAAAAAGGAAAGAAAAGTCCAAGCACAATTTAACCCCTCTTCCTTGTGCATTTTTCAACCTACAATTGGCATATGAGCTCAGGCCACTAAGGGGTTAAGCATTCTAATGACTATAGAGGTTAAAGATCTTGAGGAAAGATGGCACAAAATATTCAGATTTCAGAAGGACACTCATAAACATACCACCATTTTTTATGGTGGAGACTATGTGTATTGGAGAGATAAAATGGAGCTGTTAATAAAATACACAAGTCTTGACTTGTGG
The DNA here is from genome assembly GCA_030441495.1 of Dalbergia oliveri. Classification (NCBI taxonomy): domain Eukaryota; kingdom Viridiplantae; phylum Streptophyta; class Magnoliopsida; order Fabales; family Fabaceae; genus Dalbergia; species Dalbergia oliveri. Next base: position 27,751,720 of record JAMLFY010000011.1, read on the forward strand.
AGATTATTCAAGAAGGAGACGATGTTCCAACGGAAGAGGTTCTTGGAATCGAAGATGCATCTTCCACCTCAAGAGAAGTCTCTAGGAGTAGGTGGATAGAGCAACACAAAGCTAGAGTTTCAGTGAACTTCAAGGCTAAGCTAATATGATAAGATCATTGCTTGTAAGATGGCCAAGGAAATCTGGGACAAATTTCATATGTTCCATGAAGGTACTGATCAAGTCAAGGAGTCAAAATTCAGTATATTGGTCCATTAATATGAAATGTTTAAAATAACTGAGCAAGAAAGTATTGATGACATGATCACAAGGTTCAAGCACATTATAAACCAACTGAAGGGATTGGGCAAAAAGTATTCTAACTTTGAAATGGTTAGAAAAATCCTGAGAAGCCTCCTGCAAAATGGCTTCCCAAAGTCATTGCCATAACAGAAGCCAAAAATCTTCAAACTCTTGGCTTGGATGCAATTATTAGGTCACTCAAAACTCATGAGGTGGTGCTCTCCGAATTTCATGGTGAATCCATAAAGAAGAGCAAGTCCATGACCCTAAAGTCATTACACCAGAAATAGAGTAAAGGAAAAGTAATGAAAGTTGCTGAAACTTTTGATAACAAAGAAGGATCAGAAGATGAGTTCGAAGAAGAGGATGACGATGAGATCTCCATGCTCATGAGGAAGATGTCCAAATCTTGGAGAAGTAAAACAAAGAAAATAAGAGACTTTAACCTCAAAAAGGACAAGAAGGGTAAAAGGAAAGCTAGAAAACGTATCTTGCCACAACTTAGAGAGAAGGGACACTTCATGACTAATTGTCCAAGCTCAAGGGTCTATAGAAAAGTTCCCTTCAAAAGGAAAATGATGCTAGCCATGTAGAATGATTCAGAAGAAGAGAAAGAAGGTTTATAAAGCAAAGACGAACAAGAAGATGTGACAAATCTATGCTTCATGGCTAGCTATGCTTCAAGGAGAACATGAGGTAAATACATCATTTGAACCTGATCTTTCTTATGATGAACTACTTGCTTTATATGATGAGTTGCTTGAAACTCTCAAACCCTTTTCTCTTATTATCTCAATCTAAAAAAAAACCATCAAAAAGTAGTTCTAGAACTTGAAAATGCCAAATCAGATGCTAAGAATCTAAGGCTTGAGAAAGAGAAAATAAAGGAGAAAACAAGTTTTTAAATATTAAACTCAAAGTCTTGGAAGTTGAAGTTACTAAAAAAGATCAAAAAGAAATTTTTGAACTTGAGAGGACTTCAAAACTTCTTAAATCTGATATGGAAAAGATGGTAAATGGCTCAAAGAATCTTGAACTGTTGCTTGGTGGTCAAAGACCATACTTTCAAAAAACCCTATTGGGATATGAGAATGAAATGAATGAAAAGAAAAGCAACATTTTCAAAGAAAGTAAAGAAGAGAGTTTCTTATACTTTCTGCCACAAGAAGGGACACCTACCTGACAAGTGTTTTATGGGAAAGAAATTTGTAAAACAGTTGGAAACCTCCCCAAGGAAAACTAACCCAGAGGACCAAAGAAAGTCTGGATACCTAAGTTAAAAACTTTTTTTATTGCAAGATGTGTCTTAGAATGCACATTGACAAAGATAACAAATGGTACATGGATAATGGTTGCTCTAGACACATGTCCAAGTGTAATGCTCGATTTTCTCTCTGAATACAAATGACCAAAATGCCCTTGAGGTCATTTTTACCTGGAATTCGAGGTAGTGATCCGCAATCCTTGAATGGGTCAACTCTGTGTTTGAAGGGGGTTATGATTGTAGTGTTTGTTATCTAGGTGAAAATCTCGTTTTCCAAACTTTTGACTCAAAATGACCAAAATACCCCTGTAGCGTTTTACACGGTAAAGGTGCCGTTTGAGCCCAGAATTTTTCCAGGAAGTTCAGAATGATGTTTATGAGTGGATCATGATAGTTAGTCGGGACTGGAGGTCCCGAGCAATTTTAGTGTAAAATTACCATTTTACCCCTAGAACAGTGTATAGTGAGCCTAATGATACAATTAACTAAACCTAAGCAATATTAGGCTCTAATCGAAAATTAATTAATTTTGATAATTAATCTAGAGTCAAAATAATTTATTAAGGTTAATTAGAACCTAAGATTGCTTAGTTAGACTCTAATTTCATTCTTAGATTCAAGATTCCTAGTCATGGAATCTTGAATAACAAATTCTCTCTCCAATTCCTTAAATCAAGGAATTGTGTCTATGATTTAAGTTGACTTGAAAAGAGTTTTAATTCTTTAATCTAGCAAGACCACCACCTAAATCAAGTCTTGACAACCTTAATTGACCATTACCTCACCTAAACACCTTCTTACAAACTCCTAATCAAAATCTTAATCAAAGATACACGTAAACACATCATTAAACCACAATTAGATGAACAATTTCTCCTCCTCCTTGGCTGCACATGATGGCCGAATACATTCCCCCTCAATTCATCACATGTTGTTTAATTTGCACTCAAAGAACCATACCTCAAACCATACCTTGGACCATACTTGGCCATACCTCCAACCATGCCTTTGAATGACTAATGTTTTAAGATATTTTCCTCCCCAAAAACCATGAGAGGCCGTCGGCCCTCCTCCCATTTCAGCCTCATTGTTGCATTTTTTCTATAAATACCATGCCTTAGTGAACTTGGTTACACTTTAGAACCTTTGCTAAGTTAAAGCTTTCTTGCAATTCTCTCACTTTCCTCTCAAATTCTCTTCATCTTGTTTTCTTCCTCCACCACCAAAGAGACCTTTCCACCACCACAAAACACCACAAAACACCACAAATAACCTTGAATCACCACTCCCCCATCTCAAACCACCTCTCAAACACTAAACCCTTCCACTCCCAAGCTCACACTTTCAAGGAAAATTCATCTTCCTTGTGTTTCCACCTTGGCCGAATCATCATCACCATCAAAGAGAGGATTTTGTCTTCTCACTTCATAAAAAACCCAAGCTTTCTTTCATCTCATCTAAGACTTCTTTTGGTAGGGGTTTATTTTCAAAGTTTTGTTTACTTTCTTCAAGAAAAGTTTTAGTTTTCTCTTGGTTTTCAAAACTCTTTCTATTCTCCTTTCATTTCGGCCTTAGAGCCTTATTGATGAGAAAAACTTTGGCTTGATGATGAGGTTTCAGGATAATGGTCTTGTGGATGCCATGTGAGAAACCTCTAAAGCTTAAAAACTTGGTCTTGGACTATACATGGTTTCGGTTTCCTTTTCTTTTCCTTACTCAAGATTTAGGTTCTCCTTTCCTTTCCTCCTCAAGATTTCATTTTCATTTCCTTTATTTGTACAAAGTTTGATAAAAATGTTAAGTAGCTCACTAAAGGTTTTGTTTAAGAAAATTAATCACATGTTTTCAAAGAGCTCTAAGCTTACCCTTGCCAACCTTAAAGTTGGTCGGCCGTTCTAGAGTTACTCTAGATTGAAGCTTGTGAGCATTAAAATAATGAATATGAGCAATTCTCTTTATGTTTGTGTTGATAAGTGTTGATGTTTATCTCTTAATCCATTTTCTTGAGCTTGATGATGATATTCAAACCATAAGACTTCTTTGAATACTTGGTACTAAGAACTCTAAAGCTCACTTTATATTGTTAGATACATGTTAGGTTAAGGCTATTAATGTTCCTCTAAAGTCTTG
>JAMLFY010000011.1:27755895-27818368 GCA_030441495.1 Dalbergia oliveri
TCAAGTTCTAAACTCAAGATCATAAAAACATCATAAAAATATTATTCTTTAAAGTTTTGCATCAAGTGGAACTTTCAAGCTTTAGAGGCCTAACTTGTGATGGATCACAACCCAACCTCAAGGTCCTCATCATCAAGCCATCATCTTAGTCCCACCTAGGCCATATGGCCGAATTGTTCAAAGAAAGGAAGAAGAAAACCAATGGAAAACTAGAGAAAATCCATGAAATCATCATTTTGAACCAAGAACAACACTTAGCAAAGCATAGAAATAAACTTAAAAACAACTCCCTACCTAATTTGATTTGAAGGAAAGGAAGAGACTTGGTTTCATTGAGTGAAATGAAGAAAATCTCTTTGAGAAAATGGGAGCAGAAATTTCGGCCAAGGAGGAGGAAGAAGCTTTTGGTGCTCCTAAAACTAGAAATGTGTAAGTTATAAGCAAGGCTCCCAAGGCTCCTCAAGTAAGCATATTTATAGAGGAATTTAAGCTCATGTATGACAAGAGGAGGAGGCATAATTTTCTGATTTTTCATGGGGAACATAGGGAGGAAAATCATTTCTTGTTTAAGGCATGTTTTATGCCATGTTTTAGGGAATTTTTTGGCATTTTGTTTTAGTGCATTATCTTGCAATAATTCTAATGATTATGGCTGAATTATTTCGTGCATTACAGCCTCATGGAAGAGGGTTTTGTGTGTTCCATGTATTATTTAGGTGTAGGCAAGGTATTCATGCAATTTAGAGAATTTACGTTAAGGGCTTAGGTGAATTATAAGCAATTTGAGTGTTTTAAAGCAATTTTAGGTTCTAATCAATTTAAATAAATAATTTTGACTCTAGATTAATAATTAGAATTTAATAAGCTTTAATTTGAGCCTAATATTGCTTAGGTTTCGTTAGACGAATCAAAAATCTCAAAATTTGTAAACTTACAAGAGATGGGGCAAAACAGTCATTTTACTTAAAAATTGTCTGAGACCACTCGAGCTTAACCAATGGTTAATCATGGCTTAAAAACACCTTTTAAAACATTTTAGTGAGGTTCGGGCTTAGTCGGCATGCAAATTTGGTTAAACAGCCGTAGGGGCGTTTTGGTCATTTCGTGTCAGAGCTTAAAATTATTATTCTTCTATTAACACACATAACACAAACAATCCTTATTACATCAAAATATCCCCTTGAGGATGGGTGGGGCCCATTATATCATTTTCCAAGAGAAAAACCTCAAGGGCATTTTGGTCATTTTACACGTACAGAAATTCCTGGTTTGCAATACTTGCACGAATTGCTCCTAACTTCTCTTCTAACGTTATATTCCTTTATTAAGGATTGTTTGGTCTCAAATTTTATATAATATTTACCTACGGTAATTCCTAATGAGAGTAAAAATTAGGAAAATTGGGGCTTACATTACTCCCCTTCTTAAGAATTTCGCCTCGAAATTTACGAAGAAAATAGCTCTCAAACATGTGCTTTATCTGAATTCCAGCTTCCCATGTAACTTTTTGGTTTCACCTCCCCCATGCTACTTTGACTATGTAAGCCTAAGCCTTGTTCCTTAACGCTTAATTCTCGGTTAACGATTCTCGTGGGTGGTAAGTTAAACGTTAGGTCATCTCTTAATTGTACATGTTCTGGCTTTAGTACATGACTTAGGTCATGTGATATTTTCTTAACTGGAGACATGGAAAACATCATGAAGGTTGGAGAGAATTCTGGGTGGCTATACCCAGCTACAGATCTACTTTGCTAAGGATTTCAATGGTCCAAGAAATCTAGGGCTCAATTTCACTTTCATTGCTTTACCTATGCCTTGTGGGGTGATTCTTAGGAACACATGGTCCCTTGAAAATCTAGCCCTTTCGCCGCTTGTCCGCATAGTTTTTGCGACTTTGAGTAAGAATCTTATCCCTAATCTTCTTGATTTGTTCCGTTTTCCCCACAATATCCGGTTCAGTAGACTTTGCTTTTGGGCTCATACCAACATAGAGGTGATTGACACTTCCGTCCAGAGGGCCTCGTATGGTGCCATACCGATACTTGCATGATAACCGTTGTTATATGCAAATTCAATCAGGGTAGGTACTTACCCAACTCCCCTTTGATCCAAAACACATGCCCTTAACATATCCTCCAAAGTTTGGATAGTTCTTTCAGGATTACCATCCGTTGGTGATAAGCCGTGCTCAAACACACTTTAACCAAACGCCTTCTGAAAGGCTCCCCAAATCGTGACGTAAATCGCGGATCTCGATCCGAGATTATCGTCGACGGACTCCGTGTAACCTTACTATCTCTTTGATATATACGCTAACCTATCCAAGGAATAAGTCACCTTAATAGGTAAAGTGGGCTGACTAGTCAACCGATCCACTATTACCCAAATGGCGTCATGATTCGCTGGGTCCTCTGTCCAGTTACAAAATCCATGGAGATACTATTCCACTTCCACTCGGGGATTGGTAGGGGTTGCAACATTCCAGAGGGTCTTTGGTGCTCAATCTTCACCTTTTGACATACCAAGCACTTATTCACCCATGTGCACACATCCTTTTCAATCCTAGCCACCAGAACATCTTCTTCAAATCTTGATACATCTTGGTGGCACCAGGATGAAGGGTGATGACTCTTATGGGCTTCCTCCAAAATGTCCTTTCAAGGTCACCACTAGCAGGTACACATATATGACCTTCAAACCTCCACAAACTATCATTCCCTTGGGTAAAACCTTTCAACTTATCAGCTTTACTGCTTCTAAGGTCTCTTGAAATTTGTATCTTCCCTTTGGGCTTGAGCAATTCTTTCCTTGAATTCACTCGTCACATAAGATGGCAAGCTCTTATGCCCTTAGTGGTCAAGGTCATCCCTAGGTTTAGGTCTCTAAACCGCTCAATTAACTCAACCTCCTTCACCATCAAACGGATACTTGTAAGGATTTCCTACTTAGGGCATCGGCTACAACGTTAGCTTTGCCTGGATGATAGTTTAACCCGAAATCATAATCTTTTAAGAACTCCATCCACCTTCTTTGCCTCATGTTTAGCTCTTTTTGATCAAAGAGATATTTCAAACTCTTGTGATCGGAGAACACCTCAAACTTAACGCCATATAAATGGTGTCTCCAAATCTTCAGAGCAAACACAACGGCGGCTAATTCAAGGTCATGGGTAGGGTAATTTGCCTCATGTGGCTTGAGTTGCCTCTGACGCATAGGCCACCACTTGCCTATCTTGCATCAGTACACAACCCAAACCCTTCCTTGAAGCATCACAGTATACTTCGAAGGCACATTGGGGTCGGGTAATACCAAAAGAGGGGTTGAGGTTAGCTTGTGTTTTAGCTCTTGAAAGCTCTTTTCACACTCCTGGTCCATGAAAAAGGGTGTTCTTCCTAGCAGCTTGGTCAGAGGTAGGGAAATCTGGAAAATCCCTTGATAAACCGATGGTAATAACCGGCTAAACCCAAAAAGCTCCTTACTTCAGTTACGTGGTTGGTTTTTTCCTTTACGACCGTTTCAACCTTACTAGGATCTAATAGGATTCTCTCTTAGACACTACATGCCCTAAAAATTTCACCTCATCCAAGAATTCACACTTAGAAAGCTTGGCATATAGTTTCTTTTCCTTCAGGATTTCCAGGACTATGGTTAGGTGGCATTCATGCTCCTCGTGGGTCTTAGAGTAGATGAGAATATCATCTATGAAGACAACCACGAACTGATCTAATTAGGTCTAAAGATCCTATTCATGTAATCCATAAAATTGCTGTGAGCATTGGTTAATCCAAAGGACATTACTGCAAACTCTAAATGGCCATATCGAGTGCGAAAGGCCGTTTTTGGATATCTTCATCTCTTACTCTAATCTGTGGTAACCTTACCTTAAATCAATCTTAAAAACACGACTTGCACTTTAAGCTTAATATCCATCAAGTCATCTATCCTAGGCAAAGGGTATTTGTTTTCACTGTCACTTTATTCAATTGCCTATAATCAACACACATCTCATACTCCCATCCTTTCTTCACAAACAACACAGGGCTCCCCAAGGTGATGCACTAGGCCTAACAAACTTTTTCTCCAATAAATCTTCCAATTGAGCTTTTAACTCGGTTAACTCTAATGGGGACATCCTGTTGGGGCTATGGATATGGGTCCTGCACCCGAAGCAATTCTATGGAAAACTCTATCTCTCTCTTGGGGGAAACTCTGGTATCTATTTGGAAATACTTCGGGATAATTCCTTACTATTGGTATCTCATCGATACTTTGCTCAAAGTCTACATTACTAGCGGCTAAGAAAATATAACCTTTAGTCTTACCCTTACCACATTCCTCATTTCCACAATAGTTATGTACAGGCTTATGGGTTTCTTAGGTTCAATGGGAATAGGAAGAAAGGTAATGGTTTTCTCATAGCAATTTAACAGGACACGGTTGGCCTCAAGCCAATCCATGCCAAGAATCACATCTAGACCGCATAGGTAAGCAAATAAGATCTAAAACAAAGGATCTATTTTCTATAACAAAATTGCAATCTAAACAACATTCACAAGTTCTAACGGGTTTTCCAGGAGGGTAGAAACAACAAGGTCAAAAGGAAGTTTAATCACATGTAAGTTAAGGCTTTTAACACATGAGTGAGGATAAAAGAATGGAAGCGCCAGAAATCATATAGTACAATTAAGTTTTTACCATGCATGTTACACTTACCTTCCACGAGATTCCGTGACTTCGTCGTTTCTTCAGAGCATTAATGGTAAAGACCCTTCCTTGTATGGCTTGGGGTTAGGGGTTGGTGGGTTTCTTTCTGTGCATTCTCAGAGTAGTGGCCTGGCTTTCCACACCGATAGCATACATTTGTTCCAGCTTCTTTACATGGCATGCTCCCATGATTCTTGCCGCACTTGGGACAATCCGTGATGGTGGGGGTTGTGGAGGTGTTGCTTGACCCCTTTGTGGTGCTTTCCCTTTGTTGTTGTTATTATTGTTGTTGCGATTGTTGTTGGGGTTGTTGTTGTAGCGGTTGCGTCATAGCGGTTGTTGTTGTTGTTCACCTTCCTTGTTGAAAGTTCCTTTGTGGACCTTGGGGGTTGATTGAGGTGGGAATGGGGTCGATTATGCCTCTTGAATTGCTGACCTTGAGGTGTCAGCTTCTTGGTGATATTATCCGACCTTGAGGTGTCTCAACTTTCTCCGCCCTTCTTCAATGATGCAGCATTTGTTAACTAGGGTAGAGAAATCCCTAATCTCCAAATGCGCAACCTCACATTAAGCTCTGCCTTTAACCCTAACTCTCGTATTTAATGCATTTCCAATACTCGTCGGATTACTTCTATACATCCTTGAGAACTTAATGAGTTCCTCAAATTCTGCCTGACCGGGCTACATTCATATTTCCTTGTACAAGTTGCATGAACTCAATGTCCTTGGCATTTTTGACTAACTCTGGAAATACTTCTCATAAAAATGGACCTTAAATAGCTCCCAATCAATGTCCACGTCGGTCGCCTCCAAGAGTCTTCGAGCACCTGTCCACCAGAAGCCGGCATCACCCTCAAGCATATGGGTGGCAAAAGTAACCTTCTCGCTCCTCTGAGCATGGACTACAACAAAGACCTTCTCAATATTCCAAATCCATTCTTCTGCAACATTTGGATTGAGGGTCCCCTTGAATACGTGGGTTCGCCCTGCGAAACTCCCCAAAACGAGCGTGTTCGGGATCTCATGGCCTTGATTCGCATTAGCTTGGCGATCCTGATCCATTCGTCCATCATCATCCTCATTGTCCTTGCCACATCACGGAGTGCTTCGGCGGTTTCATTGTTCTGGTTATTCTGTGCGCGTTCTGAGTCATTGTTGACGTGCCATTGGTCCCTATACACACAAAACAGGCAACACTGAGGTGATCAGCTCAACATTCCATGCAAAGTGAGCAAGTTACCATGGCACGTGCAACATACAGGTCATGCATCTTCTAACCTCTTAAACTCATCCTAATGATAAACATATACACATGACATTTCTAACGTAGTATGCTTTAAGCATAGCCAACCAATCCTCAGGCTCGTGAGAATTCGAACTCTTGATACCAAAATGTAACACCCTAAATAATTAACCCAATACACCTAGGCAGGAATTGATTAATTACTAGACTTTACTCTTTGCTTCAGTTCCTTAATCATGCTTTAAAATACTTAGTGAAATTACGAGCCATTTTTTTTTTAAACATAATTGAAAACGTGAGCCGCACATAACGTGAACAATAATCGAAATAAAGCGAATAACGTGTAGATATAGCATGAAAAACACATCATATTGGCTCCATCATATAACATCCATAATTACATAACACATAGATAGTTGCCTAATGACAGAATAAGACTAGGTGTAGGCAATCTAACAAAACATAAATAATATATGGATGGAAGGACATCCATTAATGGCACCTAGTAATAACATTCAAGGATAGGGATAGATATCTAAATATACGAGTGAGGCAGGCTATCAAGTTCAGGAATCTAGGTGAAGGCCTCAATGTGATTCAAAAACGCTTCCTTCCCGTTTTTGAAGACGAGATGGAAAGAAAAATAGAGGGAGTGAGAAACTTATAAAGAATCTCAGGAGGGTATCACCTCATGATGCATTGTGTCAATTCATCATCGTCCCCAGGAACCTCGAGTTTCATTATGAAATAGTGAGCATGCTAAGATTGATTTATTAAGTTCGAAAATATACTTTATCGAGGTTCGTCGCTTTAATCATGCGTCTTATATGCATCATAAACTTAGCATGTCATGTTTAATAATAACTTTCCTTTCACATATAATAACATAGTTATGCATAAGACCATATTTATTCCTCATCATCATATCATAAATACTATTATAGAACATCATATTTCTCATCATCATCTCATAAATACTATGCATAGAAGAACATCATAATCACATAATATGTTACTTAATTCCTTTGGTGACTTAAAGTTACTTTTATCATCATTTTCCTGGCCCACCTATATGTAACACCCTAAAATTTAATTAAAAATTAATTTGAGCTTTATTAATCATAATTTCAAAAATCTAATAGTTTAGCAATGATAAGGCGGCCCAATGGACCTGCAAAAAATTTTGGGCCGGTGAATAGTAACCTTGTAGGCCCCATGGCCCCGCTGGGACCTAAAACCTAGAATTCATGCCCAGAGGTGTCCTAAATTAGGGAAACATGGGAATGAGGTTAGGAATATCAGAGAATTATAATTTTAATACTTAAAATTAATTTTCGGGTATATTGGTTTAATCGGTACGGTGTTTACCCGTTCGGCGAGATTTTTGTGAGTTCTTACACTTGAATGAAACTTGCAGAGCAAGTTGCCACCTAAGGAGGACAAGTGTGTGGCTTGAGATGTGCCACACAATTACATCTTTATGATAACCAATAGGAATTGCACAAATTACAATCATTATCTTCAAAGAAAACATTTTGGACTTGAAAATTCTATGTATTTTGCCCTAAACTCAAAATATCAACATCTTATCATTTCCCTTCATCACAATTTTGGCCAGACCTCTCTAAGAACCCTTCCTCCATTATTCTTCCTCTCAAACTCCATTAACAAGCTTCAAGCTTGCAAAACCCTAGCTCCAAGTCACTAAAACCACAACTCTCTTCACTAAACTTATTCTATTCATCATAACCTACAAATCTAACCGATTATAATTTGAATCCATCACTTTTTCCAACTTTGAGGGCACACAATCAGAGGTTAAGGAAGGGTTTGATGTTGGTGGGAAGCTTTGAAGTGAAGCAAAAGCATTCTAGAGCATCCTTTAGCATAGAGCTCAAGAGCTCTCAAAGTAGGGTTTTCTATGGTCTTTCTCTTGAAATTTTTACTGATCTGTTCTACTGGTTTTATTCCAAAATTTTCATTTTATTTGGTTGATGTTATATTTTTATTGATGTGTGAATTTTGGTGATGGGCTTGGATGGTGTTAAAAATGAGTTTCCACCAAAAGAAATTTGAACTAGGCTGCCAGATTTCAAGCGTCCTGAAGTAGAATTGATACCAATTTTCTGACATATTTGTTGGTGGTTTCATGACCTACAAAAATTATATGTTGTAGTTGACATTTTAAAATAACTATATGAATTTCCTTGGGTGTTAGTTTTAATGTTTGATGCCTCAAAAAAATCAGAACTGAAATGAGGCATGCTGACCTGATTATTGAAACTGAACAATAAAGTTTTCTGATTTTATTAACATAGCAAAGTATTGAACTAGCCTTTGAAATTTTTACACAAGTTAGTAACATATTGAAATATCACTGTGAATTTTATTATGCATTTGTTCAATCATTTTCAAGGGTGAAAAATTATGAGAACTCTAGTCTAACTATGAATTGGTGGTCCCTGACCACTGAATTTGGACATTTTATGGAAGGAGTTAGAGAGCTCCGTTTGTATTGAAATTTTAATGGGACCTTGTGGACACATTGAAGTGTCTTGAGTAATTTTTATAGCCTCTGAATTGATTGTTTGAGGGGCAACATAATTCGTGTTACAATGGTGTAAAATCTGCCATTATGCTGGAAATGCAACAATGCTTTGAATTGATGAAGTAATGGAATTTTTGGTTCTTGAATGACATGAGTACTTGATGTTACCTTTTTGGCTGTATGTCTTGTGACATATGAATGTATACTAGATAATTTAAAAGGTTGATTTATAAGATACAAATGAGAATTTCGTTGAATGGATGCTTGATGTGTTTTATGCATGATGAATATGTACCGAATTAAATTCTATGATCCCAAGAAACTTGAGATCCTCTTGACTTGTTTAGGGCAAATAATGAAACATGAGATCCTCTTTGACTTGTCAAGGGCAAATAATGACACATGAGATCCTTTTGACTTGTCAAAGGAAAATAGAGTGACGAGATCCTTTTGACTTGTCAAAGGCAAATGGAGTGGATTGAGATCCTTTTGGCTTGTCAAAGGCAAATAGAGAGGGATGTGATACTTTTGATTCATCAAGGAAAATCAAAGATGAATTTCATTACATTGGGCATATACATATTTGTGTATATTGGTTCTTCTTGGTTGCCATAACTTACTATGAGTATGATCTGACGTGGTAGGTGTATTAGGTGATTGGTTTTTCTAAAAGTAACCCACTTGAAAAGATAGATTTTGAACTTTAAAAATGAATAGTCATTATGTAATGCATAATTACCTTTTGTTAAATAAATTGAAGTGCTAAACCATCATCATACATTATTACTAAACTTAGATAGGTAGCCCAAATCATGAACCTCATATAATTGCATAAAACCACATTTCAAGTATACATAAAGTACTAGTTTCCCGTATAATTTTTGCAAAGCTTCAAAACTCCTTTAGTAACTAATTCTTTTTGTTAAACTTTAAAGAAATTATAAGACTTTAAGCCTCCATAATCATGAGGCCGATTTATACATTGAATGAATGTTCATGAATAGAATTTTCTCTTAAGATAAAAGGAGCAAGTCTTGAGCTTTAGAAGATTTAGTGATAGCTAGAATTATAAACATGATATGCAACCCATTTTAATCTTGTCTTTATAAGGTGATAACTTGGAATATAAACATGATGCAAGAAACTTGAGCGGTGATAGTCCTTATCTGACCAGGGAGGGAGAAGAAATCTTAAGAAACTTTAACGCACGGCATCTGAAGAGAGAGAGAATTCTTATTACATCTTATTAAGCTCCAAACTCAAGACTTCTTAAAGAATCAATTCTTTAACTCCAATAATCTTATTTCTTTGCTTGTGATACTTGGGCAAGTCTTTGAGCTCTAGGATCTTTAGGTGATGACATAAAAATAAACATGTCATGCGTTGATTCTTTTAGCCATTATAAAATAAAGTGAGAATATAAATAAATATGAGATGCAACTTCTTTATTATCTTTAGAGATTAAGTGACAACATGAAATATAAACATGAAATGCAAACTTGGAAATTTAAACATGAGTATGCAAGTCCATTTATTTATTCTTGAAATTTTAGTGATGACATAAAAAGTAAACATGATTATGCAATGCATAAACTTAAACATGGATGCAAGTTCATTTGATTTCTTTACTAGAGCTCCTTCAAGACTTTATAGAAATACAAATTCAATCCAATATATATATCTTAGCAAGACAAAGTGAGAAATACATCTTTCAAGTTTTAAACTCAAGATCATAAAAACATCATAAAAATATTATTCTTTAAAGTTTTGCATCAAGTGGAACTTTCAAGCTTTAGAGGCCTAACTTGTGATGGATTCACAACCCACCCTCAAGGTCCTCATCATCAAGCCATCGTCTTAGTCCCACCTAGGCCATATGGCCGAATTGTTCATAGAAAAAGGAAGAAGAAAACCAAATGGAAAAACTAGAGAAAATCCATGAAATCATCATTTTGAACCAAGAACAACACTTAGCAAAGCATAGAAATAAACTTAAAAACAACTCCCTACCTAATTTGATATGAAGGAAAGGAATAGGACTTGGTTTCCTTGAGTGAAATGGAAGAAAATCTTTTGAAAAATGGGAGAGAAATTTTCCAAGGAGGAGGAAGAAAGAAAGCTTTTGGTGCTCTAAAACTAGAATTTGTGTAAGTTATGAGCAAAGCTTCCAAGGCTCCTCAAGTAAGAATATTTATAGAGGAATTCAAGCTCATGTATGACAAGAGGAGGAGGCATAATTTTGGATTTTTCATGGGGAACAAAGGGAGGAAAATCATTTCTTGTTTAAGGCATGTTTTATGCCATGTTTTAGGGAATTTTTTGGCATTTTGTTTTAGTGCATTATCTTGCAATAATTCTAATGATTATGGCTGAATTATTTCGTGCATTACAGCCTCATGGAAGAGGGTTTTGTGTGTTCCATGTATTATTTAGGTGTAGGCAAGGTATTCATGCAATTTAGAGAATTTATGGTTAAGGGCTTAGGTGAATTAGTAAGCAATTTGAGTGTTTTAAAGCAATTTTAGGTTCTAATCAATTTAAATAAATAATTTTGACTCTAGATTAATAATTAGAATTTAATAAGCTTTAATTTGAGCCTAATATTGCTTAGGTTTGTTAGACAATCAAAAATCTCAAAATTTGTAAAACTTACAAAGAGTGGAAAAACCATTTTACTTAAAAATTGCCTGAGACCCGAGCTTAACCAATGGTTAATCATGGCTGAAAAACACCTTTTAAATATTTTAGTGAGGTTCAAGCTTAGTCGCACGCAAATCGGGGTTAAACAGACCAGGGCCGTTTTGGTCATTTCGCGCGTAAGAAGCTCAAAATTATGATTCTTCTCCTCTATTAACACACATAACACAAACAATCCCTTATTATTATCAAAACATCCCCTGAGGATGGGTGGGGCCCATGATCCTCATTTTCTAGAAAATAACCTCGGGGATTTTGGTCATTTTACACGTACAGAAATCGGGGTTTGCAATACTTGCACGAATTGCTCCTAACTTCTCTTCTAACGTTATATTCCTTTATTAAGGATTGTTTGGTCTCAAATTTTATATAATATTTACCTACGGTATTCAATTCCTAATGACAATAAAAATTAGGAAAAATTGGGGCGTTATAATTCTAATGAGATAAATTGGTTTCTAAAAGAGTTTTGAGTTCGTAAAATTATTCCAAGAGAAAACTAGCAACTTATATGCACGTAAAACATGAATTTATGTGATTATATGTGATATGCATTTTGGTTTTTGCCTTGTCCCTTTGGCCATTGTATTAATTCGTTTTATGGGTTAAAATATGTAAATTATGTTTGATTGAAGCAAGGGCTCATTTAGGAAGTTAAGAAAGAATAAGTAACTAGAGAGGACTTAAGATGAGAATTCTAGAACACTTAGACACAAGAAATGTAAATTCTGTTTCAGCATAATTGAACTTAAGGAAAATGGTTTATAATTAGTGGATATATGTAGGAATCCTAATAATTGGTTTAGGAATTGAATATAGAACCTTAGGCGAAGACAGAACTTAAAGGGTCAAAGACGTAGAATCTAGAACCCCACAATTGAATTATACTATCCTAATTTATGCAATGCTGTTTGGAAGATTTAGTAAGCATAAATATTAGAGAAATTACAAGTAGCAATCCCCTAGGTGTATCAAAGATCTATAATGGGCATTAAGATAACTAGAACACAAGTTTTAAGACCCTTAAGGGCAAAAACATAAGATACTATAAGATAGGAGACATAACATAAGTGAGTGATCAAGTGAATATATATTTATGTTATGTTGAGAGCATGTGATAGTATTCATGTTATGTGTATGAGAATATGTAAATTTATGACGTGATTGTTATGATAATGCGGCATGCTGTGATTGAGATGTATAAGGATATAAGATGATGATGAAGTGGGGGAATATGTTTATATGGCTTTAAAGATCTGAATAGATATTGCATGAGAAAATATGTGTTCGGTGAGTTATGTGGCATGACTCAAATTTGAGAAATTCGTTGTACAGCCATTATGCTATCGAATTTCCATCAAATTTGAGAGATTTAAGAAAGTTTTTGAAAGTTAGATTTTAATGGTGACATGCCAAGACGTATTTCCCTCTTCCGAATGAGAAAGTAAACCCGTGGGGGGTATGGTCATGGAGCCATATCGAAGCGGACAATGTCACTCGGTCTTAACTAGTTGATGCATTTCACAGACGATACGTACTTCTCTGCACGATGAGGAGAAGGTAAAACCGTGAGAGCATTAACATTAGCCCTGAGCGGACAAAGTCACTTGGTCTTAACCAGTTATGCATTTGAGAAGGAAGAAGTCCCATGATAGGTGACCCTTAGGTCCCTACCGTCTCTAGGAATCGGGATTATTATGATTGTGATTATGTTACGCTTATCAAAAGGATAAGTAAGAACTAGTGATGACTAGTTGAGGTATGAGCTCATAGCCTAGTTTAGGGTAGTAATGATTTTAGGTTTGATACCTTTATGTCACAAGTTTGAGAAGAGAAGGCGTTATGAGAAACTATATGCCACTTATTTGATGATAAATTACTGATGATGTAACACCCCGAAAAATTACTTAAAAATTAATTTGAGCTTTATTAGTCGTAATTTCAAAAATCTAACAGTTGGGCATTGATGAGGGCGGCCAACGAACCTCTCAAAAAAAAAAAAAAATTTGGGCCGATGAATAGTAACCTTGCGGGCCCCACTGCCGCCGGGGACAGCTTAAACCTAGATTCGGGCGAAGGCCCGAAATTAGGAAAACATGGGAATAATGTTAGAAATAGGTGGAAATGATAATTTTATACTTAGAATTAATTTACGGGTAATATCGGGTAAATCGGGTACGTGTTTTACCGTTCGGTGAGATTTCGGTGTTCGATTTTTAACATGAAGAACATTTCTAACATTATTAATAATTGATTTATAATTGATATTTATTCATTTGAGACAAGTGGAGGGCCAAGATTTGATTTGGATTCAAAGATCAAATCCTAACCATCCACTTGGCTTTCTAGTAGCATGAATCATCATAAGACTTGCTTTAATGATGATGACTCATTAAAACACCTAAGCAAAAACTTTTCCCCAAAGGCAAGGAGCATTCGGCCATTCCAAGCAAAGGTAGCAGCTGGTTCTTCTTCCATGTTCAAGAGCTCCATCTTAGTTACAATTCACATAAACACTAGCCTAGGATCCTCAAAACCCAAATCTTCCTTCACAAAAATTGATCTACACTTCTACCTCTACAATTATAACCGATTAAAATTTCAAAACCTCATCATATTCACCTCATCCATCTCTGATCAGAGGAGGGTTTGAAGGTGTTTTGGGAGTCTTGGAGTGAAGGACTCTCATCTTGGAGCAAGCTTGAGACAAAGAGAGACTAGCCTTCAAGAGTAGGGTTTTCTGCTGCCTTTCTTGTGGAATTTTTCAATTCTGTTTTGGCTTGCCCTAATTCTGAAAATTTTGATGATTCTGATGGTTAACATATTGATATTGATGTATGAATTTTTGTGTTGTGTTTGGATGGTTTTAAAATGGGTTTTCTCAAGTGAAATTGGAACTAGGTTGCTGGACTGAATTCTGTTCTGTAATCAGAATTTCTCACAAATTTTCTGGAAAATTTGTGGGTGGTTTCATGAGCCATGAAAATTATATGTTGTAGTTAAGCCCTTAAACTAAATACACGAATTTTCTTGGGGTTAAGTTTAAGGTTTGATGCCTCAAAAATTAGGAACCGAATTGTAACTGTTGCTGTCTAAATTGTTGAAACTGAAGTAACAAACTTGCCCAAATTTTTAATCATAGCAATTGATTGAGATATCTCCTGAAATTTTTACACAAGACTAATAACATGTTGAAATACCTCTGTGAATTTTTTGTACCATGATTCCATCGAATTCCAGGGCTAAATATTTTGAGAACACAAGTCTGGACTATGAATTTGTGTCTTCTACCAGACTTGCTTATTTTATTGAAGTGGTTATATAACTCTGATTGCCCTGAAATTTTTACAGGTTGTTTTAGACACATTGAAGTGTCATGTGAAATTTTCCTTAAGGGTGGAATGGTTGTTTGGTATGGTAACAAATTGTTGTGCCTAGAACATCAATTCTGCCAGCATAATGAGATGTGGAAATGGCTGAAATTCTATGATAGTATGTACATATCTTACTGTGTATGTCCAAACATATGGGGAAAAAGAAACAAGGCTTAGAAAGAATTGAGAGGGAAGGCAAAAGAAGGACTTCCCTAGAAAAGTTATGAGTCGAGAGACGTATCGGCTAGGCATAGACCTGAGTGATCCGGAAATGGAAAAAATGAAGTTCGGTGATCTCGAAAGGAATGAGCTCATGTCCAGGCTCTATAGTCCCATGTGAAATTGTGAAATGTGAATATATCTCTGAGAATAAGCCTTCCCTATGTTGAGAAAATTGAGAAAGATATGAGGAACGGAGTTTCCTATTGTACATATTATTACTCGATCAATTATTGTGATATTATCCTTAGTTTCCTTAAGGTTTTCAAGATTTCTGTGTATAATTTTGTATGAATATTGTATATGCATGAATTGCTTATGCCTACTGTGTGTAGTATATGGGAAAATACCCTACTGAGAATTTTATAATATTCTCACCCCTATGTGTTTGTTTCCGTGTCACCTCCAGGTTAAGCCAGGGGATGAGGATGCCTGATGCAAAGGAGTGTAGGATTACTGAGCATAGCAGTTACCGTTTTATTTTTGTTGTACTTAGTGAAATGAGTATGTATGTAAATGTATTAGAAGACAAATATGTACTAAAGCTCATAGAGGAGCTTCCTTATGTATTTTTAGCTGTATGTTTAATAAACTTGAGGTTTACTTGTAAGATGTTTTAACAGAATTACTTTTAGTTATCTTACGTAAATCGAGCTTGCCATAGATAATTAAGAGAGGTCCGCTAATTAACAAGTAACATCTCTAGTATGATATCATAACTTAAGAATAGGGTTGTACTTGGGAGGATGTTACAGATGACATGTTTTAATGGTTTGCTTGCATAAAGTATTGTCATGCATTCATGTTTCGCTATGCTTGCATACATGCATTTAGATTCATCATAAAAGACACGAACCTTGGATAATTACTTTTATAAAACCTCATAATAAATCTCTGTATGTACACCTTTTTATAATAAACCCAAGGTTCTGAGAGCGTAAACGATGACATTAGGATAGGATGATTCCTACTAAGATTCTTTAGCAAGATTCTCACCCCTCTTTTCTCTCATTCCATTACGTCTTCAGATCTTGATGGCATCATTCGTGGTCTTCAATGACACGCCGATTTGGGAGGTGCACTTTACCCGAAAGCATCAATCGTATCATTTTGAGGGTCGATGTGCCTTCCAATATTTTGCATACATGGGATGCCCGTTGTGTATCCAGTTCCAGCTTCACTTCACTCTTACCTCACCATATGGCGATGACCTGATCTTCGAGAGGACTCAACCCGCGACGAGTAGACTCATCGTGTCCACCATTCGGCTTCAGCGATACGCGACTTCTCGAGTATGTTCCTCGTGAGCGTCCCAGACCAACCCATCCAGGACTCCCCATCCACATCTATTCGAGGGATCTGTCCCTACGGCCCTGGCATCCGGAGAGGCAATGAAGACATGGTGACCAATCGGAGACCAGTGATGCCCAGATGCGCCACATCGAGGAGGTCACGTTCGTCCCCTTTGTAACACCCGAAAATTACTTAAAAATTAATTTGAGCTTTGTTAGTCATAATTTTAAAAATATAATAGTTTAACAACGATGAGGGTGGCCCAACGAATGTTTAAAAAAAAAAAATTTCGGGCGGTGAATAGGAACCTTAGGCCACATCCGCCCCGCCTAGTGAAACCTGAGATTCCTGTTCAGAGGTGCCCGAAATTAGGAAAACATGGGAATAAGGTTAGAAATAGGTGGGAATAATAGTTTTATACTTAAAATTAATTTTCGGGCAATATTGGTTCAATTGGGTAATGGTTTACCCGTTCGGTGAGATTTTGGTGTGGTTCTTACATTTAAATGAAACTTGAAGTGAAATTTTGCCACCTAACTAGACAAGTGTGTGGCTTAAAGAAGCCACACCATTACTCTTTATTACAACCAATAGGATGCTTACAAAAATTACTAGACTTATCTTTAAGAAAATAAAACATTTTGTACTTGAAATTATTATGCATTTTGTCATAAACTCATAAAATCAATATCTCATCATTCCTTGCATCAAATTTCGTATAGCACACTCCAAGAAGCTCTCCTCCATTATTCTTCCTCTCAAACTCCATTAACAAACTTGGAGCTTCATAAACCCTAGCCTAAACTTGATAAAACCTCAAGATCTCTTCACAAAATATGTCCTACACTTAATTCTCTACCAATCTAACCGAACAAAATTTCCATTCCTTATCAAAACCTTGTCTTGTACCTCACACCTCACTGATTTAAGAAGGGTTTGGAGTTGGTTTGGGCTTTGGAGTGGAAGGATTCAAGCTTGGATTATCTTGAAGCCAAAGATCCACTAAGCCTTGAAAGTAGGGTTTATGCTGCCTTTTTTGTCAAATTTTTCTGATCTGTTTTGGCATGACCTAAGTCTGAAATTTCTAGTTGTTTTGGTTGATATTATGTTGAAATTGATGTATGAATTTTGGTTGTGTGTTTGGATGGGGTTAGAAAATGGTTTTCATCAAAATAAATTTGGACTAGGTTTTTGGAATTTCTATTGTCCTGAGGCAGCAGTGGTTCACGAATTTTCTGGTATATTTTTGGGTGTTTTCATGAGCTATAAAAATTATATGTTGAAGAAACACCTTAAAATAACTACATGAATTTTCTTGGGTGTTAGTTTTAAGGCTTGATGCCTCAGAAAAATTAGAAACCGAAATGAGGCAAATGCTGTCCATTGTTTGAAACTGAAGCGGTAAACTTGTCCAAATTTATTATCATAGCAAATGATTGAATTAGCCTTTGAAATTTTTACATGAAGTCACTAACACATTAAGTGTTACTGTGAATTTTATTGTGAATTAATTCAATCATTTTCTGGGGTTAAAAATTAGGGAACTCGGTTCTGTCTTGGAATTGGTGGCCCCTGACCACTAAATTTGTCCATTTTACTGAGGTAGCTATAGAGCTCTGTTTGTCCTGAAATTTTACAGGTTATTCTAGACACATTGAAGTGTCAAACAGAATTTTTGTGACTCTTGAAATGGCTGTTTGATATGATAATGAAATGTTACGCCTAGGACATAACTCTGCCCATTGTGCTGGGAATGGAACAATGCTTTGAATTGAGAATGTAATGTCACTTTGGCTCCTAGTACGACATGAGTATTTGATATTAAGTGTTTGGCCATGTGACTTATAACATGTAAATGCATGCTATGGATTTAAGATTGAAGTATGAGAAAGAATGAGAATTTCATTGTGAATGATTGCTTATATGTGGCCTATGTATGCATCTGAGAAAAGAGAAAAGTATATGATGCCATTATAAAGATGTATAAATTTAAATTGTGCATGTTCTGACATATGGACAAAATAGAAACAAGACTTAGATTGAATGAGGGGAAGGAAATTGAAGAGAAACCCCCAATTTATAGTCGTAACGTATCGGCTAGGAATAGATGTATGTGGGATTCTGAAATGGAAAAAATGAAGTTCGATGACCACGTATAGGAATAGCTCACTCCACAAAGTTATTTCCCTTGTGTGGTGTGATCCACCATAAATACCCGTTGGGTATAAACGGATCTATTGTGGAGTTGTCCACTGAAAATACCCGTTGGTATAAACTAAGTCTTTCCTATGTCAATGAAAAGAGAAAAATGCACTAATTGGCTTTCTATGGCCATGATGGAAACCAAGTCACTTTGAGATAACTTTACTGTATTTGACATATGCATCATCCATATCATATGAAATCCTTTAAGTAGATTTACTTACTATGTGTTTGAGCTTCTGATATATGTACATGCACTGATTGATTGTTAAAAGCTACCCACTTCGGAAGGATGATTTTGGAATCTTAAAATGAACCTTTAGAATATATTACATGATCACATTTTGAATAAAAAAGTGGCTGGGCAATGACGATGACATTATGATTGTGATTGGGAGTTGCCCTCCTAGAATTATAAAATTCTCACCCCTATGTGTTTGTTTCCGTGTCGCCTCCAGGTTAAGCCAGAGGATGATGATGCTGCTCATGCAAAGGAGTGTAACATTGTAGTGTAGTAGTTACTATTTTATTCTCCTATACTTAGTGAAATGAGTATGTATGTAAATGTATTATAAGACAGATATGTACTAAAGCCCATAGAGGAGCTTCCTTATGTATTTTAGTTGTATGTTTAATAAACTTGATGTTTACTTGTAATATGTTTTAATAGAATTACGCTTAGTTATTCTGTCAAATCGAGCTTGCTATAAATAATTAAGAGGCTCGTGAATTAACAAGTAACAACTCTTTAGATAATATCATAGCTTAAGAATGGGGTTGTACTGGAGGATGTTACACCTTCCGCTTGCACATATCCTCAGGAGCTCGTCATTAGGTACCTTCCAGGGATGATGATCAGTGTCACTAGTAGGTTTCGAGGGTGGGGTAGCTATAGCTTGCATTTGATCTTTTGGGGCCCCCTGTACTGTTTATGTTTACTTTCTGTTTATGTATTTTCTTATTCTATGTATCGCAGCTCTCCCACTTTATATGGGTATGACTTTACTTAGTCTTTATTTCAGTTGGTGTATTTAGGAACATGTGTTCAACTATGATATCTAATCCTATGATATTTTCTTCTATGGATGGATGTGCCCTTTATTGCTTTTATATTGTGTGTTTAAGCTCTTGAATGTTTTACAATTTGCTCATGGTAGTGCACTCATGGCTCTAGTTTTGATTTAGGTTTTCAAAAAAAAAAAAAATTTACTATTTTCTGCTAAGTAATTTTACAAATGAGTTTAAAAGGAATTAATAACTAATAATTAATCTTAATACGTCCTAGGCTTGTTGGGTTAAATATTAAAGTATTATATTATGGTATTAGAGTAGTTCAATTCTCATTAGCTTAAGGATTGGACGACCATGCTTTATAGGCATGATACGATAGTATGTCATGTGTAGTGCTTAGCTCATAGAGATAAGCTATAGGATAGGCATGCATGACCCTATTCGCTTGCTTGTGCCATGGTAACTAGCTCATCTAGCATGGAATATTGAGCATGATCACCTCAGTGTTTGTTGACTTGTGTGTTTAGGGACTAATGGCACCTCGTAGAAGAAATAAGAATGCGAACAAGGGTAATCAGGGAACGAAACTAAGCCGCGTTCATGAAATGACGAGAGCAATGGAACATATGTTCGATCACATGAACCAACGAGAGATGCGGCACAAGGTCCCTCCTCCAAGGCTGAGCAAGCCTCATTTGGTGAATTCGGCAAGACCAATCCCCCAACCTTCCAGGAGCCTTGAACCCAGACAAGGCAGAATGAGTGGATCAAGAATATGGATAAGATCTACTCAGTGGTCGCCTTTGAAGAACAGAAGGTCACCTTTGTTGCATATATGATGGAGTTCAATGAGAAATTTGTGGACCCACAAGAGGCCGCTGCAAAGCTACTGGCAGGAATCACTGGAGCGTTCAAGACTTACTTCTACGAGAAGTACTTTTTGAGTCCGTGAGGAATGCCAAAGACATCGAATTCATGCAGCTCGCCCAGGCAGATCTACTGTTGCCCAATATACAGCGAAGTTTGAGGAGTTGATCAAGTTTTCTCGGGTTTTCCAAGGGAATCCCAATGAAGTGTGAAATGTGTTGAGTTCGAGACCGGGTTGAGGGCCGAACTCACGTGGTGATGGCGCATATGGAGATTAGGGATTTCCCCACCCCAGTCAACAAATGCAAAATCATAGAGGAGGGGCACAAAAAGTTAAGCGCCGCAAGGGCGGAGCCCCCGTGGGTAGACCTCAAGCTCCAAGGTTCAAGCCATAGCATCAGAACCTCAAGGAGCCACTACAATCCCTACCATACCAACTAGTTCAAGCATCAGCAACAACAACAACAACACCAAAGACCCGCAATCGAGCCATTCCGACAACACCCGAGGCTCCTTTGACCACAAAGTTCGTGGGAACCACAACAACCAACAAGGAGGATCGGCGATCCTCGCAATAATGACCAAGGAGGGCCCAGCTGGGCCAAAGAACAAGGGGCCCAGGAGCCCCTCTTTCCCAGACCTGCACCAGGTGGTATGCCCCCACTACTGAAGGAATCATGGAAATCACCCCTGCCAAGCTGGGCAAGGAGTTGTTTAGATGTGGCAAGCCCAGCCATTACGCCAAGGACTACAGAAGTGGAGGGCTATCGCAGAACCCCAGGCCGCAACACTAAGGACGGTCTTCACCGTCAATATGAAAGACGGGCCGGATCCAATGACCTCATCGAAGTAAGTGCAAATTAAATGGTAGAACCTTAACTGTCCTATATGACTCTGGTGCTACCCATTCATTCATCTCACATGCTAGTGTCAAGTCTTTGAATCTTAAAATTTCTAAACTTCCCTTTGATCTTATTGTTTCTACCCCACAATCATCCTGTACATACCTGTAATTGTTGTTTGAATTGTCATCTTATTGTCGAAAATAGGTCTTCGTCATGGATTTGATCTGTATACCCTTGAAAGATATAGGAGTAATTCTTGGCATGGATTGGCTCTACACCAACCATGTATTGTTAGACGTCATACCAAAACTTTATCATTTGTCTTCCTCTTAGCAAAAGTTGTCAAACTTTAAAGCTTTATGTGAATTCCGTAGAGTTTTACTGGAGTAGGGAGAAAACTAAGAGATATGTCCTCCTAGCCACTAGTGAGGTAGACTTTGAGAAGAATATAGATGATATACAAGTAGTAAAAGATTATCCCGAGGTATTTCCGAGAGATACCGAGTTCCCTTCGAGAGAAGTGGAGTTCTCCATTGAGTTGGTTCCGAGAACGGGACCTATCTATAGCCCCATATAGCATGTCACCCATGGAGTTAAAGGAGTTGAAAACCTAATTGGAGAAGCTTTTAAAGAAGAATTTCATATAACCTAGTGCTTCACCTTAGGGAGCCCAGTCTTATTTGTTAAGAAGAAGGATGGAAGCATGAGGTTGTGCATAGATTATAGGCAATTGAATCGAGTAACGTGAAAACAAATACCCCTTGCCTAGGATTGATGATCTCATGGACCAATTGAAAGAAGCGGTGGTATAGATTGACTTAAGGTCAGGATACCACCAGAATTAGGGTGAGAGATCAATATATACCTAAAACCGCCTTTAGAACTTGGTACGGACACTTTGAGTTCACCGTGATGTCTTGTGGTTTGACGAATGCTCCGTATTCATGGACTATATGAATAGGATCTTTAGACCTTATTTAGATAAGTTCATGGTCATTTTCATAGATGACATATAATTTGAGACCCATGAGGAGCATGAACGTCATCTAAGGTTGGTTTTAGAGGTTTTGAAGTGAATTTTGGTTAGAGGAGGTGAAGTTCTTAGGACACATAGTGTCAAAGGGAGGTATAGCGTTACCCTAGTAAATAAAAGCCGTAATAAATTAGGAGAGACCAACCACCATAATGGAAATACGGAGCTTTCTGGGTTTAGCAAGCTATTACTAGGTTCATAAAAGGATTTTCTTAGATTGCCCTTCCCCTAACCAAGCTCACTAGGAAGAACACCTTGTTTTTATAGAATCCCTAGTGTGAGAAAAGCTTCCAAGAGCTAAAAGGAAAGTTAACCTTTACCCTAGTTTAGGTTTTACCCGACCCCAATGTACCTTTCGAGATATATTGTGATGCTTTAGGAAAGGGTTTAGGCTATGTGTTGATGCAAAATAGGCAAGTGGTAGCCTATGTGTCTAGACAACTCAAGCCTCACGAGGTGAACTACCCCACCCATGACCTGAGCTGGCCGCCATAGTGTTTGCATTGAAGATATGGAGGCACCACTTATATGCTGTGCGGTTTGAAGTTTTCTTAGATCATAAGAGTCTTAAGCATCTCTTTGATCAAAAGGAGTTGAATATGAGGCAGAGAAGGTGGATGGAATTTTTGAAGGACTATGATTTCGGCTTAAGTTACCACCCCGATAAGGCTAATGTGGTCGCGATGCCTTGAGTCGAAAATCATTGCGTCTATCTTACATGATGGTTAAAGAAGTTGAGTTAATGAAGAAGTTTAGGGATTTAAATTTGGGATGTCTGATGGATAGGAGTATGAAGATGTGTCACCTTAGTATGACTAGTGGGTTTAAGCAGAGGTCATTATAGCACAAGTAGAGAATGAGGAATTTAGAGAGACCCTAGAGGCGGTTAAGGCAGGAAAACAAAAGGGTTTTGAGAAAGGACCCAAAGTTTATGGAGGTTTGAAGGGCGGATCTGATGCTGCGGATGGTGACCTCCAGAAGCATCTTAGAGGAGGCTCACAAAAGCCACTTCACCATTCATCCTGGTACTACCAAGATGTATCAGGATTAAAGAAAATGTTTTGGTGGCCAGGATTGAAAAAGGATGTAGTTGCCTGGGTTAATAAGTGCTTGGTCTGAAAGGTGAAGATTGAGCACCAAAAGCCTTCAGGAATGTTGCAACCCCTATCTATCTCCAGAGTGGAAGTGGGATAGCATCTCTATGGATTTTGTGATCGGCCTACCCAGGACCCAAGCCGGCCATGACGCTATTTGGTAATAGTGGACAGATTGACCAAGTCGGCCCATTTTCTACCTATCAAGATCACATTTTCCCTAGACAAGTTAGCCCAGCTGGACATACAAGAGGTAGTAAGGTTGCATGGAGTCCATCGATGATAATCTCAGAGAGTACTGCGGTTTATGTCATGTTTTTGGGAAACCTTTCAAAAGGCATTCGGTTTAAAGCTATGTTTAAGCACGGCTTATGTAACATCCTAACTTTTAACCTCATACGCTTGAGTCGCATTTCGGTTAATTATTAGTCGTTACATCTTTGTTTCAGATTTTGACTTATCTTTTAAAATACGAGTAAGGAAAATATGACTAAATTTTTTTTTTTTGGAACTCAAAACTTAAATGCGAGCCGCGCTTGCACATAGATACCAATTAATACACATAAGACATAGCAACCAAATACACGTCATCATAGCAATCATAAATAAAGCATAGAGTAGTCACAACACAACTTATAGTATCATATCATAATCGTAACATAAGGCGATGTCCTTATAAATATAAGGACACCTTGAGATACTAAATACATAAAGCAAGTTTAACTAACGCAAAACATGACTTTAACAAGGCTAGACTAGTGTTCACGCTTCCGCTCGACCTCTATTCGACTAGATAAGGTGATTCCTACACTCGCGCCTCAAGAAAGATCACGAACATTCGCATCATTCCCGTTTGGAGACGACATAGAAGAAAGGAAAAAGGGTGAGAAACTAATTTAAGATTCTCAGGAGGGCTCCAGACTTTAACACAAGTGTCATCGTCCGTCTCACCACTTGATTTTTATTATGAAAGAGGTATGCATGCATAAGGTTCAATTTTAAGTTTCTCAAATCCTATTATCCAAAGTGGGTATCTTTTAGCATGGGTCTTAATGACATGAATGCAACATATCTCATGTATGCATGGCAATACCTAATAGTATAAATAACACATCTCACATAATTAGATAAATTGCATCAACAGGACAATGATGTGACATATGCATATGCATCTTTTACTTTATCATAATCAAAATCTTCGATTTCCTTTCTTTACTTTTCTACCCTCATAGTCATCAAAAATGAACCAACATGCTTCCTGCGATTTTAACATGGTCACCAAAACTCCTAATCACCTATTGCCTAGGTGTAACACCCTAAATTTTAATTAAAAATTAATTTGAGCTTTATTAATTTTAATTTCAAAAATCTAATAGTTTAGAAATGATGAGAGCGACCCAATGACCTGTAAAAAAAAAATTCCTGCCGATGAATAGTAACCTTGCGGGCCCCCACCTCCTGGAGCTTAAACCTTATTCAGGCCCGAGGTGCCGAAATTAGGAAAACATGGGAATAATGTTAGAAATAGGTGGAAATGATAATTTTATATTTAGAATTAATTTACGGGTAATATTGGGTGAATCGGTACGATGTTAACCCGTTCGTGAGATTTCGTGTGGTTTTTAACACCGAAAGACACTTCCATCACTACAACTAAATAATATCTACCTAATCAAGACAAGTGGAAGGCCAAGATCTAATCTTGGAATCCAAGATCAAATCCTAGCCGTCCATCATAGCCTAGTCATCAAAACTCATCATGATCTTGGATAAATATCTTGGCTTGTATTTATTACAAGCCTAGTCACCAATCTTCCTCCCAAAGCAAGCATCATTCTCGGCCATTCCAGGGAGAAATCAGAAGTTGGAAGTCCTCCATAGCCAAGAGCTTCACCTTGTGTTCATCTCACATAAACCCTAGCTTAGAATCATCAAAACCCAAATCTTCCTTCACAAAAATTGATCTACACTTCCACCTCTACAATTATAACCGATTGAAATTAAAAAAACCTCATCCTTCTTGCACATCCATCATTGATCAGAGGAGGGTTTGAAGTTGTGTGGGGAGTTTTGGTTGTGAAGAAATCCCACCTTGAAGCAAGCTAGAGATAGAAACTTGTTGAACCTTCAAGAGTAGGGTTTTCCGCCCTTTCTTGTGGAATTTTTCAATTCTATTTTAGCTTGCCCTAATTCCAAAAATTTTGATGATATTGATGATTAACATATTGATATTAATGTATGAATTTTTGTGATGAGTTTGGATGGTTTTAAAATGAGTTTTTTTCTCAAGTGAAATTGGAACTAGGTTGCTGGACTAATTTCTGTCTGGAATCAGAACTTTTCATGATTTTTTTGGAAATTTTGTGGGTGGTCTCATGAACCATGAAAATTATATGTTGTAGTTAACCTCTTAAACTAAACACACGAATTTTTTTATAGGTTAATTCTAAGGTTTGGTACCTCAAAAAAATTAAGAACCGACTGTAACTGCTGCTATCTGAATTGTTGAGACTAAAGTAACAAGCTTACCCAAATTTTTCATCATAGCAATTGATTGAGATAGCTCCTGAAATTTTTACACAAGACTAATAACATGTTGAAATACCTCTGTGAATTTTCTTGTACCATGATTCCATCAAATTGTAGGGCTAAATATTTTGAGAACACAAGTCTGGATTATGAATTTGTGGCTTCTGACCACCAGATTTGCCTATTTTATTGAAGTGGTTATATAACTCTGATTGCCCTGAAATTTTTACAGGTTGTTTTAGACACATTGAAGTGTCATGTGAAATTTTCCTTAAGGTTGGAATGGTTGTTTGGTATGGTAATAAATTGTTGTGCCTGGAACTTCAATTCTGCCAGGATAATGAGATGTGGAAATGGCTGAAATTCTATGATAGTATGTACATATCTTACTGTATGTTTGAAACATATGGGAAAAGAGAACAAGGCTTAGAAAAATTGAGAGGGAAGGCAAAAAGAAGGACTTCCCTAGAAAAGTTATGAGTCGATAGACGT
This sequence comes from Dalbergia oliveri, assembly GCA_030441495.1. Classification (NCBI taxonomy): domain Eukaryota; kingdom Viridiplantae; phylum Streptophyta; class Magnoliopsida; order Fabales; family Fabaceae; genus Dalbergia; species Dalbergia oliveri. The sequence continues at coordinate 27,782,047 of JAMLFY010000011.1, forward strand.
ATCGGCTAGGCATAGACCTGAGTGATCGGAAATGGAAAAAAATGAAGTTCGTGATCTAATAGGAATGAGCTCATGTCCTAGCAGTCTATGGTCCTTTGTGAAATTGTGGAGTGTGAATGTATCTCTCTGTGAGAATAAGCCTTCCCTATGTTGAGAAAATTGAGAAAGATATGAGGAATGGAGTTTCTAATTGTACATATTATTACTCGATCGATTATTGTGATATTATCCTTAGTTCCCAGCCTGGAGTTTTCAAGATTTCTGTGTATGATTTTGTATGAATATTGTATATGCATAAATTGCTTATACCTACTGTGTGTAGTATATGGGGGAAACTACCCTACTGAGAATTTTATAATATTCTCACCCCTATGTGTTTGTTTCCGTGTCGCCTCCAGGTTAAGCCAGGGGATGAGGATGCTGCTATGCAAAGGAGTGTAGGATTGCTGTAGCATAGCAGTTCTGTTTTATTCTGCTGTACTTAGTGAAATGAGTATGTATGTAAATGTATTAGAAGACAAATATGTACTAAGGTTCATAGAGGAGCTTCCTTATGTTTAATAAGGAGCTTCCTTATGTATTAGAAGACAAATATGTTTAATAAACTTGATGTTTACTTGTAATATTTTTTAATAGAATTATGCTTAGTTATCTCTTACGTAAATCGAGCTTGCTATAGATAATTAAGAGAGGTCTGCTAATTAACAAATAACATCTCTCAAGTATGATATCATAGCTTAAGAATGGGGTTGTACTTGGGAGGATGTTACACTAGGAATGAGTTTAAACCTAACTAGTCGTCACTAGATTTACATGGGGAAAAAGAGGGAGTTATATCTCTTTCTAGGATCACCCATCATGGGACTTTTTTCCTTCTTTGAAACGCATCGACTGGTTAGGAACAGTGACTTTGTCCGCTTCGGATGGCTCAACGTCCATACCCCTCATGGGTTTACTTTCTCCTCACCATAGTAGGAGAAATGTGTCTGAGCATGTCACATTTAAAATCTTTCTTTTCAAAACTTCTTTAAGTCTCTCAAATTTGACAAAAATTTGACAGCACGAGATGTACACCAAATTTCCTCAAATTTGAGTCATGCCACTTAACTCATTCAACTCATGCCATTTCATTGATTGTCTCAATCAATCAAATCTTTAAAAGCCATATAAACATATTCATTCATTTCATCATCATCTTATATTCATATGCACCTCAATCATAACATGTCATATTATCACATCAATTACGTCATAAGTTCACACAATCTTATGCACATAACATTAATACTCTCAGTATAACATAAACATACTCATTCACTCGGTCACTTACTCACATTATGTCTCCTACCTTGCAATGTCTTATGCCTTGACCTTTACGGGTCTTAATCTTGTGTTCCAATTATCCTAATGCTCATTATAAACCTCGGATACACCTAAAGGATTATTACTTGCAATTCTCTCTAATATTTATGCCCATTAACTTTTCCAAACAGCATTGTATAGATTAATCACCACGATTATTATTCGATTATGGGGTTCTAGAATCTACGTCTTTGACCCTTTCTAAGTTCCGTCTTTGCCTAAGGCTCTATATTCAATTCCTAAACCAATTATTAGGGATTCCTACACATATCCACTAATTATAAACCATTTTCCTTAAGTTCAATTATGCTGGAACAGAATTTGCATTTCTTGTATCTAAGTGTTCTAGAATTCTCATTTTTAGTCCTTTCTAGTTACTTGTTCTTCCTTAAATTGTTCCTTGCTTCACTCAAACATAATTTTACACATTTTAACACCATAAAACAGAATTAATACAGTGGACAAAGGGACAAGGCAGAACCAAAATGATATAGCTCACATAATCACATAATTTCATGATTTAAATGCATATAAGTTGCTAGTTTTCTCTTGGAATAATTTTAGGTACTCAAAACTCTTTTAGAAACCAATTTATCTCATTAAAATCATATAAATTTAGGTGAGGTCAGTAGCTAATTTATTTTGTTTATAAATAGATTTAAAACGTAAAATCTTGTTCATAATATTCTTTAAGTTCACCTAAGCTTAGAAAAATTCCAAGACATAGGCTATGGGCACTTATGATTACATGAACTCATATCAAGTCCATCATCATCATCACAAGGCCAAAATGGCATGCTTGAGATGCCTCCATTTTTAAAACTTTATATAGGATACTTGGGCAAGTCTTTGAGCTTTAGAGTATTTAGGTGAGGACATAAACATAAACATGCTATGCACTTTATTTTACTCTTCATTATAAAGTAAAGTGAGAGCATAAAATAAATATGAGATGCAACCTCATTATTATCTTTAAAGATTAAGTGATGACTTGAAATATAAACATGAAATGCAAGCTTGAAATTTAAACATGATAATGCAAGTTCATTTATTTATTCTTGAGAGCTTAGTGATGGCATCAAAAGTAAACATGATATGCAAGACATAAAATTAAACATGAGTGCAAGTTTGTTTTATCTTAACTAGAGCTCTTGCAAGACTTTAGAGGAACATCATAACCTTAACCCAATGTGTATCTTAACAACATAAAGTGAGCTTTAGAGTTCTTAGCACCAAGTCTTCAAAGAAGTCTTTGGTTTGAACTTCATCATCAAGCTCAAGAAAATAGACTAAGAAATAAACATCAACACTTTATCAAAGCAAACATAAAAAAAACTACTCATATTCTTCATTTTATTGCTCATGGGCTTCAATCTAGAGTAAACTTTTAGAACAACCAACCAACTTTAAGGTTGGCAAGGGTAAGCTTAAAGCTCTTTGAAAACATAGGATTAATTTTCTTAACAAAATTTTTAGTGATCTACTTAACATTTTTATCAAACTTTGTACAAAGAAAGGAATGGAAACCAAAATCTTAAGGAGGAAAAGGAAAGGAAAACCGAAATCTTTAAGCAAGGAAAAGGAAAGAAACTAAAAGCATATATGGTCCAAGACCAAGTTTTCAAGCTTTAGAGGTTTCTCACATGGCATCACAAGAATATTATCTTGAAACCTCATCATCAAGCCAAAGTTTTCCTCATCAAAGGGCCCTAAGGCCAAAATGAAGAAAGGAAAAGGAAAGCTTTGAAAATTAAGAGAAAACTAGAACTTTTCTTAAAGAAAGCAAACTTTGAAAATAAACCCTTACCAAATGAAGTCTTGAAAGAGATGAAAGAAAGCTTGGGTCCTTGATGAAATCAGAAGACAAAATCTTCTCTTGGATGACAATAAGGATTTGGCCAAGGGAATAACATAAGGAAGATGGATTTTCCTTGAAAGAGTAAGCTTGGAAATGGAAAGGTTTGGTGTTTGAGAGGTGGTTTGAGGTGGGAGTGGTGGTTCAAGGTTGTTTGTGGTGGTGGAAAGGTTTCTTTGATGGTGGAGGAAAAAGAACAAGATGAAGAGAAATTGAGGAAAAAGAGAGAAAATTGCAAGAAAGCTTAACTTAGCAAATGATCTAAAGTGTAACCAAGTTCTCTAATGGTTGGTATTTATAGAAAAATGAAACAATGGAGGCTGCCAAGGGGGAATGGCCGACGGTTTTCATGCCAAGGGGAGGAAAAATATCTTCAAAAACTTGTCATTCAAAGGCATGGTTGGAAGCATGGCTAGGTATGGTTCAAAGTATGGCTTAAGGTATGGTCTTTGGAGTGAAATAAAATCAACATGTGACACAATACCAAGGGTATGTATTCGGCCAGATTTCCAGCCAAGGGGGAGAAGAAACTACTCATGTAATTGTGGTTTAATGGTGTGTTTAGATGTATCTTTGATTAAGGTTTTGATTAGGAGTTTGTAAGAAAGTGTTTAGGTGAGGTAATGGTTGATTAAGGTTGTCAATACTTGATTTAGGGAGTGATCTAGCTAGATTAAGAATTAAAACTCTTTTAAGTCAAATTAAGTCATAGACACAATTCCTTGATTTAAGGAATTGGAGAGAATTACTATTTAAGATTCCATGACTAGGAATCTTGAATCAAAGAATGAAATTAGAATTTAACTAAGCAATCTTAGGTTCTAATTAACCTTAATAAATTATTTTGACTCTAGATTAATTATCAAAATAAATTATCTTCGATTAGAGCCTAATATTGCTTAGGTTTGGTTAATTACGTCATTAGGCTCACTATACACTATTCTAGGGGCAAAATAGTAATTTTGCACTAAAACTGCTGGGACTACCCGGGCTTAACTTGTTAAACTTCACTTAAAAACATCATTTAAAACCTTTTGGTAAAGTTGAAGCTCAACCATGAATCAATGACAAACAGCCACAGGGCGTTTTGGTAATTTTTTGGCATCGAAACTCAAAATGAGATTCTTCTGCTCTATTACCACACAAACACATATTAATCCCCTATTATCATCAAAATGTCCCTTTGAGGATGGCACCAGCGATCTCATTTTCAGAGTAAAATGACCTCAGGGTTTTCCTCATTTGCACTAAATCGGGGCGTTACATTACTCCCCTCCTTAAAAAGAATTTTGTCCTTGAAATTGTTACACGCATATGGTCACATTGTTTGGGATAGTCATGACAGGTCAAAATGAAGGAGCCAATAAGCTTTCACACCAAATCAAGCCAACCAACGCATGGAACCATAATCAAGAAGCACAACCCAAAATACTATTACCTAGCGCACACTTACCTTGGGGGTGAGAACGGGAGGTATCTTTGCATTGACCATGAACACTTGTCCTTGGTGTAATGTCCCATTTCTGTACAAATGACCAAAATACCCCTGAGGTCATTTTATTTGGAAAATGAGGACGTCCCAGTCATCCTCAAAGGATGCTTTGATATTGATAGGGGATTATATGTGTTATGTGTGGTAATAGAGCAAAGAATCTCATTTTTGAGTTTGACACGCAAATTACCAAAACACCCTTGTGGCGTTTATCATCATTTTACGGTCCGTTGAGCCCAACTTTACCAAAAGATTTTAAATGATGCTTATAAGTGGTTTTTAATGTTTAGTTAAGGCGGAAGGTCCTGTAGTTTAGTACAAAATTACCATTTTGACCTTAGAACAGTGTAGTGAGTCTAATGACACAATTAAGCAAACCTAAGCAATATTAGGCTCTAATCGAAGATTAATTTATTTCGATAATTAATCTAGAGTCAAAATAATTTATTAAGGTTAATTAGAACCTAAGATTGCTTAGATAAACTCTAATTGCATTCTTTAATTCAAGATTCCTAGTCATGGAATCTTGAATAGTGTTTTCTCTCTCCAATTCCTTAAATTAAGGAATTGTGCCATACCTCATTTGACTAAGAAAATGAATTTAATTTGTTAATCTAGTATGACCACTCCCTAATCAAGTCTTGACATCCTTAATTAACCAATTATCTTACCTAAACACTTTCTTACAAACTCCTAATCAAAAGCCTAATCAAAGACACACCTAAACACACCTTTAAACCACAATTAGATGAAACAATTTCCTCCCCCTTGGGCTGATTATGCTGGCCAAAAATCCTCCCCCATTTTACTCACATGTTGATTTATTTTACACACAAAAGAGCCATGCTTTCCACCATACCTTGCCCATGCCCAACACCATGCCTTGGCCAAGAGATATTTTCCCTTTTTCCTCTCAAATGGCCGGCCACTCCTCCTCCTCTAGGCCATCCATGAGCTCTAAATCTTCTATAAATACACTAGCTTGAAAGCTCCTTGAATGTTTACACACTTGAGCAAACTTCAAACTTTCTTCCCAAACACAAAGAGCTCATTTTCTCTCCTCCTTGGTCGAGTTTTTCAGCAATAATTCAAGAAGGATTTCTTTCTCTTTTCCTCTCAAGAAACAAAGCTTTTCCTCTTCTCTTCAAGACTTCTTTAGGTAGGGGTTTATTTTCTAAGTTTTGTGTGCTTCCTTTAAGGAAGAGTTCTCTTGTTTTTCCAAGTTCTCCCCCTCTCTTTTTATTTTCGTCCTAGAGCCTTTGATTGAGAAAAACTCTAGCTTGATGATGAGGTTTCAAGATAATGACTTGTTGTTGTCATGTGAGAAACCTCTAAAGCTTGAAACAACTTGGTCTTGGACCATATAGGCTTGTGTTCTTTTCTTTTTCTTGGTTTATTTTTCGGTTTCCTATTTCATTTGTTTGAACAAGGTTTGCTAAAATATTGAGTAGATCACAAAAGTTTTGTTAAAGAAAATTAATCACATGTTTTCCAAGAGCTCTAAGCTTACCCTTGCCAACCTTAAAGTTGGTCGGCCGTTCTAAGAGTTTTACTCTAGATTGAAGCCCATGAGCAAATAAAATAATATGAGTATATTTGTGTTTGTTTTGTTAAAATGTTGGTATTCTTGTTTTAATCTACTTTCTTGAGCTTGATGATGAAGTTCAAAACCAAAGTCTTCTTTGAGGACTTGGTGCTAAGAACTCTAAAGCTCATCTTCCATGTTAAGATACATGTTGGGTTGAGGCTATTGATGTTCCTCTAAAGTCTTGTAAGAGCTCTAGTTAAGATAAAATAAGTTGCATTCACGTTTAAGTTTATGTCTTGCATCTCATGTTTATTTTGATGCCATCACTAATCTCACAAGAATAAATGAATGAACTTGCATTATCATATTTAAATTTCCAAGCTTGCATTTCATGTTTATATTTCAAGTCATCACTTAATCCTTAAAGATAATAATGAGGTTGCATCTCATATTTATTTTATGTTCTCACTTTATTTTGTAATGAAGAGTAAAATGAAGTGCATAACATGTTTAAGATTATGTTATCACCTAAACACTCTAGAGCTCAAAGACTTGCCCTAAGTACCTTAAAAAGGAAATCTTAACCATGATAAGTGAATATGTTTAGTATGAAACAAGGATAGTTTGATTTTGTAAAATGAAAGGATGATTTCAAAAAAATGTTGGAAATATGTTTTATGAGGTCTCAAGGTTTTTAAATGGTTTGAAATGTGTCAAAAATCATATTTTCTCAAATTCCAGGAGATCCTGGTAATCGATTAACAGCTTATGTAATCGACCCAGAGTGGTTTTTAAGGGTTTTTGGTTTTGGTAATCGTCCAGATACTATGTAATCGATTACAATGCTGTCTTCATGCCCAGAACGGTCTTTAAAACCCTGAATCGATTACCTCTTGTGTAATCGATTACTCAAATGTTCTTTATTTTTCAAACAGTTTAACCTAAGTAATTGATTACCATACTATGTAATCGATTACCCGTTGTTGAACCCAGAATAAATTTAGCTCTGGTAATCGATTACCAGGCACATGTAATCGATTACAGAACACCTTTTTGCTCCTGAAATTGCCCAAGAGAAAAACTAGCAACTCGTGTGCACTTATAATATGAGTTTATGTGTGATGAACATTTTTGGTTTCTGCCTTATCCTTGTGGCCACTATGAATTCTGTTTGAGGAGTTAGAATGCGTAATATTATGCTTGAGTGAAGTGAGGAACGTTTTCGGATTGAAAAACTAAGTAAATAGAAAGGAATTAGAACTAGAATCTTAAAGCACTTAGACACAAGAATAATAACTTTTGTTCCACCATAATTGAGCTTAAAAAAGATGGTTCATAACTAGTGGTTATGCCTAGGAGTTGAATATAGAATCTTAGGCGAAGATAGAACTTAGAAAAGAGTTTAAGGCATAGATTCTAAAATCCCGTAGTTGAATAAATGATCATGGTGAGTAATCCATATAATGCGTTGGACGAATTAGTGAGCATAATATTAGGAAGAATTATAAAGAAAAATCCCCTAGGTATGATAAAGAGTTGCAATGGGTGATAAGATCACTAGAACAAGAATTTGAAACCCGTAAGGGCCAAAGCATAAGACACCATGAGATAGGAGGTTTGATGTGAGAATGAGATCAAGTGAGTATTGTTTTGATGTATGAGAATGTATTGATGTGTGGCATGTTGCTATGATGATATAGTACACTATGTTTAAAGTGCATGAGAATATGAGGCATGAATAGAGGATATGTTATATGATGTTCTATGGTTATATGCTCATGTTGCATCCATACAAGATATGATAAAGTGGAAATGATCCCATTATGACTTCCCAAGTTAAGGGTTGTACGGGTTGATCCAAGAAACAGATATGATTCCCCCTCTTATTTTTCCCCATGTAAATCTAGCAACGGCTAGTTAGGATGAGCTCATTCCTAGGTGATGGGTGTATTTGGAGTTTTGGTGGCTATGTGAAAATCGTTGGGCGGCATGTTGGATGGATTTTGGTGGCTACGATGAGGGTGGAAAAATGGAAAAAGTTAAGAAAGGAACTCGAAGAGTTCAAATATGATAAAGTAAAAGACGCACATGCATATGTTTCGTGGTTGTTCCTTTGGTGCTTATAATTAAGTGATATATGTAGAGTACGTGAACTGTCATTGCCATACACACATAATATATCTACTGCATTCATTATCATCAAGACCCATGCTAAAAGAAACCCACTTCGGATAATAAGATTTGAGAAATTAAAACTGAACCTATGCATGTACACCTCTTTCATAATGAAACCCAAAGTGGCTGGGCGACGACGATGACACTTGTGTTAAGTCGGAGCCCTCCTGAGAATCTTGTATAAGTATTCTCACCCTTTGTTCTCTCCCGTGTCGTCTCCAGACGGATTAATGCAGATGTTCGTGATCTTCCTTGAGGCGCGGGCATAGGAATCACGTCATCTAGTCAGATCAGAGGGCACAGCGGAAGCATGAAGAAAAGTCTAGCCTTGTTAGCATTATGGTTTTGCGTTAGTAAAGTTGTTTGGTGTAATTAATACCTTAGGTGTTCTTATATTTATAAGGGCATCGTTGTTATGTTATGAATATGATATACTACTTAATTTATGTTATGATTATTCTATGGTTTATTCATGATTGTTATGATAAAGTATATCTGGTTGTTATGTTCTATGTTTAAGAGTCGGTATCTATGCGCATGCGCGGCTCGCATTTTAAGTCTTAAATTCAAAAAGAAAAATTTAGTCGTATTTTTAGTACTCGTATTTTAAAAAAAGCTAAGTCAAGTTCTGAAACGAAACGTAACCGCTAATAACTAGCCGAATGCGACCCGAGCATATTAGGTGAAAGTTAAGGTGTTATACTTGGTGTTGAGGTCTTGAAATAGCTTCCAACTGTGGGAGCTTCGCATTGCAATCTCGAACCATGTGACCAGGTTTGCCACATCTAAAGCATACTCTTTGGCCAGCTAAGGGGGGCGTTCTCGTGATTTTTTCCGCACTTTGGACAGCGACAGGATCCCTTTGAGGTGCCTTTTCTCTTGGGCCATTTGGTCCTTGTTGTAACACCCTAATATTTAACCCAACACGCCTAGGACGCATTAAGATTAATTATTAGTTATTACTTCCTTTAAAACTCGTTTGTAAAATTACTTAGCGGAAAATACGGGTAAATTTTTTTTTAAATACGTAAAACAAAATGCGAGCCCTCGAGTACTACATAAGCGAAACATAAAGCAAAAGAGATTAAACATACAATATAAAGGCATTTCAGAGCACATGCATTCATAAAACAAATACTATGACATTAAATTTCATAGTTGATACATAGTTCAAAATACCTAACTGAAATAAAACGGATCATAGTCATACCCTCACAAGGTGGGCAGAACTTGCAATACATAACAGGAAATACATAAAGGAAACACAAAGCAAGTACACGAAAAGCCCTAAAAGATAAAACCCCAGCTGAAACAGTCCTCCACTCAAAGCCTATTGATGATCTGATTCTCGAATGGAGAAATGTATCTCGCAACTGCCAAGCTCCTCGACGTAGCCCAACGAAGGGGGTGTAGGCATGTGATGGTGGGACAACATGGCCTCCTCTATGTAGGCGCCTCTTCTGACGTACGCACCTTACAAGCCTCGGCTGAGACTGGATCCTCTACCCCTACCTCCCCATGTGCACTAAAGGAGCGAGCCCTCCGAGTAGGTGTCGCAGGAGAATCCTCGGACAAGTCCTTCTCGGTGCGAGGGATAAGAGGAACGTACTCAGATAATCTCTCACCATGGAGGATGACAGCAGGCGGCCCAGAGTCTCTCATCACTGGGTCGAGCCTTCTCAAAGATCAAGTCGTCGCCATAAGGTGAGGTAGGAGTAAAGCGAAGCTGGAACTGGATGTGCGAATGGGCGTCCATGTATGCAAAACACGACAGCACAATGACCCTCAAAATGATATGACTGGTGCTCCGGGTCATAGTGCACCTCCCAAATAGGTGTATCAACGAAGATCACGAATGACGCCATCGGAGTCTAAAGACGTAACGGGAAAAGAAGAAAAAGGCGATGAGAATCTTGCTAAAGAATCTCAATAGGGAATCCTCCTATCCTAATGTCATCATTAACGTCCCTAGGAACCTTGGGTTTATTATGAAAAGGTTAAACATGCAAAGGTTTATTATGAGGTTTTATAAAAGCATTTATCTAAGGTCCGTGTCTTTTATGATGAATCTTAATGCATGTATGCAGCATAGCAAAACATGAATGCATGACAATACTTTATGCGTCAAACCACTAAAACATATTATCAATAATTCATCATCATATAAGTGGCATATACTTCTTATGAAAACCTTTCTCTTTCATAAGCAAGATATTTCACATCTTTTCTCGTTTCTCAAACTTGTGACATCATGGTATCAAAATAGTACTGCACCCTAAAACTAGGCTATGAGCTCATATCTCAATAGTCGTCACTAGTTCTTACTTATCCTCTTGATAAGCGTATCATAATCATAATCATAAAAAAATCTCGACTCCAGGGTCCAAGGGGGGACCTAAGGATCACCCATCATAGGACTTTTTCCTTCTCTGAAACGCATCAACTGGTTAAGCCCGTGACTTTCCGCTTGGAGGCTGATATTGAATGCCCTCACGGTTTTACCTTTCCTCATCGTAGGAGAAGTACGTCGTCTGCGAAACGCATCATTGGTTAAGCAATGACATTGTCCGCTTTGGTATGGCTCCATGACCATACCCATGGGTTTCCTTTCTCCTCGTCGTAGCAGGAGCAATACGTCTCGGTATGTCACATTTAAAATATTCCTTTCAAAAACTTTCTTTAAGCCCCTTAAATTAGACGAAATTGTAACACCCTCCTAATTACCACATTTACTCAAGTATGGAAATAGTAATTAGTAGAGTATTATTGGCATTTCTGGTCTATACTAGTTGAAGAGTACAGTGATAAGAGGTAATACATATGCTATCACAACAAGATTTACACATAGGGACATCATGTCACGAGTCACTGTATATACATCATAAGAACAAAAACCAACAAAACGACCCGAATTAGTACAAAACTCTGTGTAACGAGGCTAATCCCCCCTTATACCTAACCTGTTCAAATACTTAGTTGAAAAAATAGCATATACATATATACAATAGAGCAAAAGGAAACCAAAAGTACTTAGCGGTAGGTAAAGTCCTAACACTACGCTACTACCTTATACATGTCAATTGCCACTGATAATCTCGTCTCCTCCTCCAGAAAACCATTAACCATAGGTGCAATGGCCTCACCTCCGCAGGAGCATTTGGGCCCTCGGAGGGATTGGAATCAAAAGAGGAGGATGAAGACAGGTGCATATCCTGGCGGGTGAGCAAGTGGGGCAAGAGGAACTTCAAACACGTAGGATGTGCCATGTGGAGAGGCACACCATCATAAGGGAAAGTGGGGTCAAAGTTGGCGGTGAAACGGAAGTACTAAAGGATCGGCCGAAGAACATATATATACGGAACGTAGAGTACCCGACAACGTACAAAGAGTCCAAGGCAGGGTCGTATTGCCACCCATTGTGGCGTCAAAGAAGAACACCAGGGACGGGATCATGAAATCTGAACAATATAATACACATAGAGGGGTGAGAATATTGTAAAATTCTTAGGGTAGTCCCAGATGCTAAACATAGTACAAGTAATGAATCCATAGGTAAAACATTCATATATTAATCATAGGTATCAATACTAAAACCTCTAGATTGGGAAATTAAAATAACACCACAGTGATAAATCATGTACAACCATAAGCTCAGTTCCACATATCTTTCTCAATTTATAAACATAGGGAAGGCTTAGTTTCACATAGGGCCACTTTAGTATGTAACAATTTCATAAGGACAATAGACTCTAGGACATGAGCTCATTCCTATTCGTGATCATCGGACTTCATTTTTCCATTTCCGGATCACACACAGTTCTATGCCTAGCCGATACGTCTACCGACTTATAAACTTTCTAGAGAAGTCCTTCTTTTTCCCTCTCTATCCCCTCTAAGCCTTGTTTCTGTTTTGCCCATATGCTCAAGTATGCAACGCAGCATATATACCAACTATTTCTGCACTCTTCACATATTGCATTACATACTTCTCTTTCTTGTCTCAATAGCATGCTTAATTTACAATTAAATATTCACTCCCATTAGAGGTTCATGAATCAGAAAGTGAAGCAATTAGTGTGCATTCACATGCCATAGAATTGGGATAGGTATCATATCATCATGATTTTCATTCATTTTCACTTTCCAGCACCTGGCAGAATTGATGTTATAGGTACAACATTTAATTGCTATAACCAACAGCTATCACAACAGCCACAAAAATTCGACATGACACTTCAAGGTGTCTAGAATAACCTTTAAAAATCTCAGGGCAAACAGAGTTTTGTAGCTACTTTAGTAAAATATACAAATCTAGTGGTCAGGTGCCACCAATTCACAGACCAGATTTGGGTTCTCATAATTTTTAACCCTAGAAATTGATTGATTTAAAACCCAAGAAAATTCACAGTGACACTTCAATATGTTACTAACTTCTCATAAAAATTTCATGGGCTAGATCAACTAATTGCTATGATAATAAATTTGGATAAATTTATTCTTCAATTTCACAACTAGGACAACATCAATTACATTTCGGGTCTTGATTTTTTTTGAGGCAGCAAACTTCAATATAAATACCCAAGAAAATTTATGGGACTAGCCCAAGATGTTAGCTTGAACATACATTTTTTCCAGCTCACGAAAAGCCCTACAACATGTTCAGAAAATTCATGATTCCAGGCTGCCTGCAAGCAACTAGAGAATCCAGCATACCAGTCCAACTTATTTTAATACCAAACCATTTACTAACACCATCCAACCCCATCACCAAAATTCATACATCAATTTCAACATAATATCAATCAAAATCATCAAGAATTTTGGACATACATCATCCCAAAATAGAACAAAAATCAGCAAGAACGACAACAAAAGAACCCTACTTGTGAAGGCTAGTGTCTCTTTGTCTTTGGCTTGCTTCAAGATGAGAGTTCCTCACTTCAAAACTCCTCAAACACCCCCAAACCCTCCTATAATCAGTGATGGATGAGATGAAAAGGATGAGGTTTTAAAATTCTAATCGGTTATAGTTATAGAGATGGAAGTGTAGATCAACTTTAGTGAAGCAAGGTTTAGGTTTTGATGATTCTAAGCTAGGGTTTATGTGAATTGGAAGTAAGATGAAGCTCTTGGTTATGGAGGAAAGACCATGCTGTCTTGGCTTGCAAGGGCCGAAATTTTGGTGTCTTGTTGGAGAAGAATTGTGACTAGGCTTGCTTAATAAAGGAAATGAAGATATTTAGCCAAGAAATCATGATTTTGGTGACAAGGCAATGATGGGTGGCTAAGATTAAATCTTGGATTCCAAGATTAAATCTTGGCCTTCCACATGTCTCCACATGTCGTAAATAAGTGGATATTATCCATTGTGGTAATGGAAGTATCTTTCGATGTTAAAAATCACACAGAAATCTCACCGAACGGGTAACGTACCGATATAACCAATATTATTGAAAATTAATTCTAGGTATAAATTTGTCATTCCCACACATTTCTACCCTTATTCTTATATTTTCTTAACTTCGGGCACCTGGGTCCCAAATCCCAAGTTTTGGCTTGCGGGCCCACAAAATACTATTCACATTTTTTTTGTACTCACTGGAGTCGTTCTCATCACAACTACCCTCAAAATTTCAATATTCTCATTAACCATCCCTCAATCAATTTCTAAAGAGGAGGAAAACTAGGATGTTACAAAAATTCAAGCATAAGACTAAACCACGAATTTCCTCAAATTTGAGTCATGCCACATAACTCAAATAACACATGTTGTTCTCATGAAATTCCTCAATCAAGTAAATCTCACAATCAGAAACATATCCTCCTAGTTCATTTATATCTCGCATTCTCATGCATCTTAAGCATAGCATACCACATCATCACAACAACATGCCACAAACCCACATATAGTCTCATATTCATGGTATTAATACATTCACATCATCATGAATATACTCACTAGTCTCTTCTTCACATCACACCTCCTATTTCATGGTGTTTTATGCTTTGGCCCTTAGGGTCTTAAATATGTGTTCTAGTTATCCTAACACCCATTATAGATCTTTATAACAACTAAGGGATCATTACTTGTAATTTTTTTCTAATATTTATGCTTACTAACACATCCAAACAGCATTGCATGAACTAAGCGGTATATTAAGTTCGATTACGGGTTCTAAATCTACGTCTTTGACCCTTTCTAAGTTCCGTCTTCGCCTAAGCTTATATTTAATTCATAAACCAAATATTAGGGATTCCTACACATATCCACTAGTTATAAACCATTTTCCTTAAGTTCAATTATGCTGGAATAGAATTTACAATTCTTGTATCTAAGTGTTCTAAAATTCTCATTTTAAGTCCTTTCTAGTTACTTATTCTTTCCTAACTTCCCAAATCGTCCTTGCTTCACTCAAACATAATTTTACATATTTTAACACCATAAACCAGAATTTATACAATGGCCAAGTACACAAGGCAGAACTAAAAAAATATGCTCATATAATCACATAATTTCATGATTTAAAGCATATAAGTTGCTAGTTTCTCTTGGAATAAATTTAGGAACTCAAAACTCCTTGGAAACCAATTGATCTCATTAAAATCACACAAATATGGGTGAGGTCAGTAGCTAAATTATTTGTTCATGAATTAGATTTAAAACATCAAATCTTGTTCATGATATTCTTTAAGTTCACCTAAGCTTAGAAAAATTCCAAGACATAGGCTATGGGCACTTATGATTAGATGAACTTATCTCAAGTCCATCATCATCATCACAAGGCCGAAATGCCTTCCTTGGGATGCCTCCATTTTCTAAAACTTTACTTGTGATACTTGGGCAAGTCTTTGAGCTCTAGAGTATTTAGGTGAGGACATAAACTTAAACATGCTATGCACTTGTTTTACTCTTCATTATAAAGTAAAGTGAGAGCATAAAATAAATATGAGATGCAACCTCATTATTATCTTTAAAGATTAAGTGATGACTTGAAATATAAACATGAAATGCAAGCTTGGAAATTTAAACATGATAATGCAAGTTCATTTATTTATTCTTGAGAGCTTAGTGATAGCATCAAAATAAACATGATATGCAAGGCATAAACTTAAACATGAGTGCAACTTCATTTTATCTTAACTAGAGCTCTTGCAAGACTTTAGAGGAACATCATAACCTTAACCCAATATGTATCTTAACAACATAAAGTGAGCTTTAGAGTTCTTAGCACCAAGTCTTCAAAGAAGTCTTTGGTTTTGAACTTCATCATCAAGCTCAAGAAAATGGACTAAAACATAAACCTCAACACTTATCTAAACAAACATAAAAAGAACTACTCATATTCTTTATTTTATTGCTCATGGGCTTCAATCTAGAGTAAAACTTTAGAACGGCCGACCAACTTTAAGGTTGGCAAGGGTAAGCTTAGAGCTCTTTGAAAACATATGATTAATTTTCTTAACAAAACTTTTGTGATCTACTTAACATTTTTATCAAATTTGTTCAAAGAAAGAAAAGAAACCGAAACCTGAGAGAAGAAAAAAAGGAAAACCAAAAACTTGAGCAAAGAAAAGGAAAGAAACCAAAAGCATATATGGTCCAAGACCAAGTTTTTCAAGCTTTAGAGGTTTCTCACATGGCATCACAAGACCATTATCTTGAAACCTCATCATCAAGCTAAAGTTTTCCATATGAAAAGGCTCCAAGGCCAAAAATGAAAGGAGGAAAGGAAAAGCTTGAAAATCAAGAGAAAACTAGAACTTTTCTCAAAGAAAGTAAAGAAATCTTTGAAATAAAACCCCTACCTAAAGAAGTCTTTGAAAGAGATGAAAAGAAGCTTGTGTTCTTGAAGAGATGAGAAGACAAAATCTCCTCTTGAATGGCAATAAAGGTTCGGCCAAAGAAAAACTCAAGGAAGATGATTTTTCCTTGAGAATGCAAGCTTAGAAATGGAAAGGTTTGGTGTTTGAGAGGTGGTTTGAGGTGAGGGAGTGGTGGTTTAAGGTTGTTTGTGGTGGATTGTGGTGGTGGAAAGGTTTCTTTGAGGAAGGAGGGAGAAGAGTAAGATGAAGAAAACTTTGAGAGAAATTGAGAGAAAATGCAAGAAAGCTAAACTTGGCAAGGCTTCTAAAGTGTGACCAAGTTCTTCAAAGCTTGGTATTTATAGAAAAATTTGCAATATGGAGGCTGCCAAGGGAGGAGTGGCCGACGCCTTCTTGGCTTTGGGGAGGAAAAATATCTCTTTGATAGGCATGATGATGAGTATGGGCAAGGCATGGTGAGGTATGGGCAAAACATGGCTTGAAGTATGGCCTTTGAGTGAAAGAAAAATTCAACATGTGATGAATTGAGGGGGGAAGGTTTCGGCCAACCTTGTGCAGCCAAGGGGGGTGAGATTTTGTTCATGTAATTGTGGTTTAAGGATGTGTTTAGGTGTTTCTTTGATTAAGGTTTTGATTAGGAGTTTGTAAGAAAGTGTTTAGGTGAGGTAATGGTTAATTAAGGTTGTCAAGACTTGATTTAAGGGGTGGTCTTACTAGATTAACAATTTAAAACCATTCTTTGGTCAAATTAGGTAGACAATTTCCTTGATTTAAGGAATTGGAAAGAAAAACACTATTCAAGATTCCATGACTAGGAATCTTGAATCAAAGATGTAATTAGAGTTTAAACAAGCAATCTTAGGTTCTAATTAACCTTAATAAATTATTTTGACTCTAGATTAATTATCAAAATAAATTAATCTTCTATTAGAGCCTAATATTGCTTAGGTTTGGTTAATTACGTCTTTAGGCTTATATTACACTATTCTAGGGGTAAAATGGTAATTTTGCACTAAAACTGCTTGGACCTCCAGGGCTGGAATGAACATCAAAAACCACTCATAAACATCATTCCGAACTTCCTGAAAAGTTCGGGCTCAAATGGCACCTTTACCCGCATAAAACGTTGTAGGGTATTTTGGTCATTTTGAGCTGAAAGTTAAAAACGAGATTTCACCTTGGATATCAAACATTATAGTTATAATCCCCTTCAAACATTGAGTTGACCCATTAAACTGGGTTAAGCTCCCTACGAATTCTGGTAAAAATGACCTCAGGGGCATTTTAGTCATTTGTACTCAAATAGAAAAATCGAGGCATTACACTTGTGGCGGTCTGAACGGTGGCCTGGTGTAACACCCTAACTTTTAACCTCATATGCTCGAGTCGCACTTCGGTTAATTATTAGTCATTACGTCTTTGTTTCAGATTTTGACTTATCTTTTAAAATACGAGTATTAAAAATACGACTACATTTTTTCTTTTTGAACTTAAGACTTAAAATGAAGCTGCGCAGCGCATAAATACCGACTATTAAACGTAAAACATAACAACCAGAAACGTCATTATAATAACCATGAATAAACCATAGAATAATCACAACATAAATTATAGTAGTATATCATCATCATAGCATAACAAATGTCCTTATAAATATAAGGACACCTAGGGTATCAATTACACCAAACAACTTTAACTAACACAAAATAGAATGTTAACAAGGCTAGACTAGTCTTCATGCTTCCACTGCATCTCTTATCTTACTATAACATATTCCTACGCCCGCACCTTAAGGGAGATCACGAGCATCCACATCAATCCGTTTGGAGACGACACGGGTGGAAACAAAAGGAGTGAGAATACTATACAAAGATTCTAGGAAGGGCTCCCAACTTTAACATATGTGTCATCATCGCCCGCCATCGGGTTTCATTATGAAAGAAGTGTACATGCATAGGTTCAATTTTATTTTCTAAATCCTATTATCCGAGTGGGTTTCTTTTAGCATGAGTCTTATGGTATGAATGAGGAAAATATTTTATGTATGCATGGCAATGACAGTTACATACCAACATATATCACTTAATCATAAGCACCATGGAATAACCACGAAACATATGCATGTGCGTAAAGTCCTAACATCTAATAGTACATCAGTCGCTTGCTGGTAAAGTCCTAATACTACACTACTACTATGTACACACCAAGAGTCCTGAAACTCGTAACCTCCTAGGAAGCCATTGGCCATTGGGACGATAGCCTCGCCTCCACCAGGGCGTTGGCCCTCAATGGGTTGAACCGATGATGATGAAGAAGGGTCGTCTTGGGAGCGGGTACAAGTGGTGCTGGCGGGGCAACAAATACATCAGTGTGTGCCATGTGTAGAGGCACACCATCAAATGGAAAACCGTGATCGAACTTAGGGTAAACACGGAGCACTAAATGAATGGATGAAGACATATAGGCCTGAATCTGGAATATGCCACAATGTATAGGGAATTGAATTCTGTTTGTAGTGCGCTGCCATCTTGGGTAAGTCAAGGAGAAAATCACCGATGGCATCTTGGATTCTAATATACAACATATACGCACATAGGATGAGAATATTGTAAAATTCTCAGAGTGCTCCCTTATGTATGAAGGCATAACTAGTCATTTCATCCATATAGATAATATCATGTAAGGTCATATGCAAGAGTAATTATAAAAATAATAATGATAATTACACATGTAGTCTTTGAAGATAAGGAACTCACTTCGGTGCCATTTTCTCTTTTCTTTAACATAAGGAAGGCTTAAATCCACATAAAAAATATTTATAGTGGACAATTCCACAAAGGATGTAACACCCTCCTAATTACCATGTTCTACTCGAGTATTGACATAGAAATTAGCAGAGTATTACTTACGTTCAAAAACTATACTAGTCAACATATAAAGTGATAAAGAGATTTAGATACATATGTTGCAAAACTCATTTATACATATATGAACATCAAGTTTCAGTTAGGATGTACACTACATCAATAAAGCAAACGAGACGACCCAAGCTAGTCAGAAACCTCGTAACAAAGGACTAGCCCTTGCCTAAGACCTAGCCCTCAAGTATCCCTTTTAAAAATAACATATATACAAACGGACCTAAAAACATTTAATAGTACATCAAACTCAGGCTAGCAAAGTCCTAACACCACACTACTACTATGTACACGCCAAAAGTCTCTGAGAATCTCGTATCGTCCTATAGGAAACCATTGGCCATCGGCATGATGGCCTCGCCTCCACCGAGGCGTCTGGGCCCTCGGACGGGTCAAGTCTGAGGAGGATGATGACGAAGTGTCGATGCGGAGGGCACAAGTGGTGCTGGTGGGGCTACAAAAACATCGGGGTGTGCCATGTGTAGGGCACACCATCATATGGAGAAAGGGGTCGAACTCTGGGGTAAACACAGAAACACGAACGAACGACTAAAGAATACATAGGCCCCAATGGAATAGGCCACAAGTACAGGAGTCCAGGTCCTGTTAATGCCACTCATGGGGTGAGTCAAGGAAGAGAATCACTGATGGCATCTGAATGCAATACAACATATATGCACATAGGGATGAGAATATTATAAAATTCTCAAAGGATAATCCCTCATATACGATACAGAAATCAACATCAACTGAATGCACATAAGAATACTCATGCAAGAATTATAAGAACCACCACCAAAGTATGTACATTATGTGAAATCAAGATACAACCACAATAATGAATTATGTATTGCTATTTGGAGCCATGGAATCCCATTTCGTGCATTTTCTCTTTTTATTAACATAAGGGAGGCTTAATATCACATCAAGAGGTGTCTACATTAGATAGTTCCACAAAGGACAATAGACTGCTAGGACATGAGCTCATTCCTACTCGTGATCATCGGACTTCATTTTTTTCCATTTCCGAATCACACACAGTTCTATTCCTAGCCATACGCCTACCGATTCATAAAGTCTCTAGGGAAGCTCTTATTCTTGCCTTCCCTCTCTCACCCATATAAGCCTTGTCTCTGTCTTTCCCATATGTTAAAACATGCACAAGGGAATTTATACATTCTCTTTGGCATATACTCGCATTAGGTACTTTTCCTTTTCTTTTCTCAAATGCATGTATAAGCAATATGTAGGTATTCATTTACAAGGAATTTCCCATTCTTTTCTCATGAAGCAATCATTAAGGTCCATAGCATGCATTCATTTACATCCTAGTTGAATCACAAGTCATTATATCAC
Organism: Dalbergia oliveri; assembly: GCA_030441495.1. Classification (NCBI taxonomy): domain Eukaryota; kingdom Viridiplantae; phylum Streptophyta; class Magnoliopsida; order Fabales; family Fabaceae; genus Dalbergia; species Dalbergia oliveri. The sequence continues at coordinate 27,802,557 of JAMLFY010000011.1, forward strand.
TAAATCAATACTTGGATTCTATTTCAGCATGTTGGCAGAATTTATGCTGTAGTAGCAAGATTTATTTTCCCTATCATATGGCCGATTTAAAGGCCAAAAAAATTCTCTATGACACTTCAATGTGTCTAAGAAGTCCTGTAAAAATTTCAATATAAAATGAGCTTTCTAACTCCTTCAGTAAATTGTACAATTTCAGTGGTCAGGGACCATCAATTCATTGAATTAGGCCAGGGTTCCCACAATTTTTAACCCCAGCAAATGATTGAATCAGGTCACAAAAAAATTTACAGTGACACTTCAATATGTTATTGACTTCGTGTAAAAATTTCAAAGGTTTATTCAATCATTTGCTATGGTAATAAAATAGGCCACTTTTATTGCTTCAGTTTCAATATTTCAGGTAGCATCTATACAATTTTGGTTACTGATTTTTTTAAAGAAGTTTAACCCAAAATTAGAACCCAAGAAAATTCATGGGACTAGTTCAAGATGTTAAACTGGACATATAATTTTTTCAGCTCATGAAAATGACTACAACATGCCCAGAAAAATCGTGATTATACACTGCAAGAAACCCAAAATCCAGCAACATAGACCAAAACCCCTTTTCACAAAATGATTTTTAACATCATCCAAACACACAACCAAAATTAATACATCAATACAAACATAACATCAACCAATATAAAGAGGAATTTTGGACTTAGCTCACTTAAAACACATCAGAATAAATTGGACAAGCAAAAGTAAAGAAAAACCCTACTTTGAGGGTCCTTGAGCTCTATGCTCCAAAGGATGCTCTACTTGATTTCTCTTCACTTTGAGGACCTCCAATCAAACACCAAACCTCCCCTAGGCAGTGAGGAAGTAAGGGATCAAAGTGAGAATTGGTGTAGGATTGAAATTTTAATTGGTTAGAATTGTGAGGATTGAAGTGTAGATGAAGTTTTGTGAAGGAAGTTGGTAATTTTGACAACTCTAAACTAAGGTTTTTGGGTTTGCAAGTTTAGAACTCCTAAGGAATGAAAATGGTGGCTGAAACTCCTCTTGATGATGATGGCCGAGCAAGGAGATGAATTTAATGGAGTTAGGTGGTTTGAGTTTATCTTATAACAAGTGATAATGTAACATAAAGTCAAATTGCTTTATAAAAGAAACTAATGTAAATGGCTAGGATTTAATCTTGCTTTAAAGATTAAATCTTAGCCTTACACTTGGCTAAGCAAGATAAATATTATCCATTAGTAAGAATTAAACTGTCTTTTGTGTTAAAATCGCACATTGAAATTTTACCAAACGGTAACGCTTACCCGATTAAATCAAATTACATGAAAATAAATTCTAAGCATCAAATTTTCATTCCCACTTATTTCTAACCTTATTTCTCATGTTTTCCTAATTTTGGGAACCTTGTTCTGAAATTAGGTTTTGGCTGTCCCAGGGGCTGCCCTGGCCCGCAAAATACTATTCACATTTTTTTTCCTTGCTCGAACATATAGTCATTCTCATCATTGCTACGTCTGCAGAATCTTAATATTTGCATTAATAAATCCTCCATTAATTTCTAAGGAAAATTAGGTTATAAAATTAAGGTGTTACAAAGGACAATAGACCTAAAATATGAGCTCATTTCTATTCATGATCATCGACTTCATTTTTTTCCATTTCTAAATCCTATTACCAAACTCCTAGCCAATACATCCATTGACTCATAAAATTCCTAGGGAAGTCCTTACTTTTGCCTTCCCTAATTAACCTAGAAGCCTTGTCTCTTTTTCCCATATGTTAAAGCATGCACAAGTGAAATTTATACATTCTCTTTTCTCATGTAATTACATAAAATATTCTTCTCTTTCCTCAAGGCATGCATAAATCATCTATATGCATTCATTTTGTAACGCCCCGATTTTCTATTTAAGTACAAATGACCAAAATGCCCCTAAGGTCATTTTTAACCCAAATTCGAGGGCAGCCAACCCAATCCCTTTAATAGGTCAACTCAATGTTTGAAGGGGATTATATCTACAATGTTTGATATCCAGGTGAGAATTTCGTTTTCCAAACTTTTGAAACAAAATGACCAAAATACCCTTGGATTTTGCGCAGGTAAAGGTCCCGTTTGAGCCCAGAACTTTTCCAGGAGTTTGGAATGATGTTTATGAGTGGTTTTTGATGGTTAGTTTGCCTAGGTTTCTAGGTTTTAGTGTAAAATTACCATTTTACCCCTAGAACAGTGTACAGTGAGCCTAATAACGTAATTAACCAAACCTAAGCAATATTAGGCTTTAATCGAAGATTAATTTATTTTGATAATTAATCTAGAGTCAAAATAATTTATTAAGGTTAATTAGAACCTAAGATTGCTTGGTTAAACTCTAATCACATTCTTATTCAATTCCATGAACCTAAGATTGCTTGGTTAAACTCTAATCACATTCTTTGATTCAAGATTCCTAGTCATGGAATCTTGAATAGTAATTTCTCTCTCAAATTCCTTAAATCAAGGAATTGTGTCTATGATTTAATTTGACTAAGAAATGGTTTTTAATTGTTAATCTAGCAAGACCACTCCCTAAATCAAGTTTTGACAACCTTAATTAGCCATTACCTCACCTAAACACTTTCTTACAAACCCCTAATCAAAACCTTAATCAAAGAAACACCTAAACACATCCTTAAACCACAATTACATGAACAAAATATCTCCCCCCCTTAGCTGAATCTGCCGAAATTCCCGCCCCTAAATTGTGTCACATGTTGATTTTGTTGCACTCCAAGCCCATGCCTTAAGCCATACCCAAACCCATACCTCACCATACCTTGCCCATGCTCTCTACCATACCAATCAAAGAGATATTTCTTCTCTCCTTCTTCCTCAAAGTGACCGGCCACTTTCCTCCTCTAGGCCATCCATGAGCTTCCATTTTCTCAATAAAGATGCATGCTTGAAAGCTCACAAAACCTTTACACACATTGCAACTCTAGGCTTTCTTCCTCAAAGTTCAAAGAGTTCCTTTCTTCCTTCCTTTCCTCTCTTGGCCGAACTCCTCTTCAAGCTCTAAGGAAGATTTTCTTTCCTTCTCATCTCAAAGGATCAAGCTTTCTTGCATTTCATTTAAGACTTCATTTGGTAGGGGTTTATTTTCAAGTTTTATTTGTTTTCTTTAAGGAAAAGTTCTAGTTTTCTCTTGGTTTTCAAAGATCTTCTCTTTTTTCTTTTATTTTGGCCTTAGAGCCTTTGTTGAGAAAAACTTTGACTTGATGATGAGGTTTCAAGATAATGGTCTTGTGATGTCATGTGAGAAACCTCTAAAGCTTGAAAACTTGGTCTTGACCATAGGTCGTTTTGGTTTTCCTTTCCTTTTCTTTCTCAAAGATTTCTTTTTTCTTTTCTTTATGCAAAGTTTGATAAAAATGTTAAGTAGATCACAAAAGTTTTGTTAAGAAAATTAATCATATATTTTCAAAGAGCTCTAAGCTTACCCTTGCCAACCTTAAAGTTGGTCGGCCGTTCTAAGAGTTTACTCTAGATTGAAGCCCATGAGCAATAAAATAAAGAATATGAGTAGTTCTTTTTATGTTTGTTTTGATAAGTGTTGATGTTTTTATCTTAGTCCATTTTCTTGAGCTTGATGATGAAGTTCAAACCAAAGACTTCTTTGAAGACTTGGTGCTAAGAACTCTAAAGCTCACTTTATGTTGTTAAGATACATATTGGGTTAAGGTTGTGATGTTCCTCTAAAGTCTTGTAAGAGCTCTAGTTAAGATAAAATGAACTTGCACTCATGTTTAAGTTTATGCCTTGCATAGCATGTTTATTTTGATGCCATCACTAAGCTCTCAAGAATAAATAAATGAACTTGCATTATCATGTTTAAATTTCCAAGCTTGCATTTCATGTTTATATTTCAAGTCATCACTTAATCTTTAAAGATAATAATGAGGTTGCATCTCATATTTATTTTATGCTCTCACTTTACTTTATAATGAAGAGTAAAATAAAGTGCATAGCATGTTTAAGATTATGTCATCATCTAAATACTCTAGAGCTAAAGACTTGCCCAAGTATCATATATAAAGTTTTAGAAAATGGAAATTTTAACCATGTCAAGTGGATGTGTTTTAGTCATAATACAATGATGATTTTGATTTTGTAAAAATGTGAGGATGTTTTCAAGGAAATGCTAGAAAGATGTTTTATGAGGTCTCAAGGTGTTTAAGAATCTTAGAATGTATCAAAAATCATGTTTTCTCAAATTCCGAGGTTTGGAATCGATTACCAGCTTATGTAATCGATTACCAAGTGGTCATTTGAAGGATTTTTGGTTCTTACGATTACAGACAATGTAATCAATTACCGAGGCGTTTATCATGCCTAGATCCAATTTTAACTCTGTAAGATTACCTGTCATGTAATGATTACCATGATGTTCTTCATTTTTCGGAAATAGTTTTTAACCAAAGTAATCGATTACCATCTTATGTAATCGATTACCTGGATGTTCCTAATTCTAGAATTAGGTTTAGTAATCGATTACCAGGACCATGTAATCGATTACTAACACCTTTTGAATTCCTAAATTATTCTAAGAGAAAACTAGCAACTTATATGTACTTATAACCTGAATTTGTGTGATTATGTGTGATGCACATCTTTGGTTTTTGTTGCTTGGCCACTGTAATAATTCTGTTTTATGGAGTTAAAATGTGTAAGATTATGTTTAAGTGAAGTGAGGAACAATTTTGGAAGTTAGGAAGGAATAAGTAGAAAGGATTTAAAACAAGAATTCTAAAGCACTTAGACACAAGAATAATAACTTCTGTTCAGCATAATTGAACTTAAGGAAAATGGTTCATAATTAGTGGATATGTGTAGGAGTTGAATATAGAGCCTTAGGCGAAGATAGAACTTAGAAAAGGTCAAAGACGTAGATTTAGAACCCGTAGCCAAATAATGATCATGGCAACTAATCTATGCAATGCTGTTTGGAAGAATTAGTGGTATAAATGTTGGAGAGAATTATAAGTAATGATCCTTTAGGTGCATAAAAGATCTATTATGGGAATTAGGATAATTAGAACACGAGTTTAAGACCAGGAGTAAGTCAAGCATAAGACACTATAAGATAGGAGGTTGATGAAGAAGTAGACCGAGCGAGCACATAGTTTTGATATACCGAGTGTTGATGTAAGGTCCTGTTGGCATGCGTATGAGAATATATGAGCTTATGATGTGATTGTTATATGGCATGCTGTGCTTGATATGCATATGGATATGAGATGATGATGACTAATGAGATATGTGGCTTTTAAAGATTGGATTGACTGAAGATATTGAATGAGTTATGTGGCATGACTCAAATTTGAGGAAATTCGTTGTAGCTGATGCTGCCCGTTTTCCCTCAAATTTGAGGGACTTAAGAAAGTTTTAAAAAGAAAGATTTTATGTGACATGCCGAGACGCATTTCCCCTGACAAAAAGGAGAAAGTCAATCTGAGGGATATGGACACCAAGCCATACCAAAGCGACAAAGTCACTGTCTTAACTCATGATGCGTTCAGAGAACGAAACGCACTTCTGGAATACCAAAAAAAAAATTACTTAAAAATTAATTTGAGCTTTATTAGTCGTAATTTCAAAAATCTAACAGTTGGCAATTTGAGGGCGGCCTAAGGACCTGTAAAAAAAAAAAAGTTTCTGTATGTGAATAGTAACCTTGCGGGCCCCACGGGCCCGTCTGAAAACCCTAGATTTGGGCCTCTGAGGTGCTGAAATTAGGAAAACATGGGAATGAGGTTAGGAATATCTGGAATGATAATTTTAAGATTAATTTTTGGTATATCCTTAAATCGAGGTACGGGTTCACGTTTGCGAAATTTCGATGTAGAGTTCTTACACCGAATAAAACTTGTAGAGCAAGTTGCCACCTAAGGAGGACAAGTGTGTGGCTTGAGATGTGTCACACAATTACACCTTTATGACTAACCAATAGGAATTGCACAAAATTACAATGATTATCTTCAAAGAAAACATTTTTGGACTTGAAAATTCTATGTATTTTGCCCTAAACTCAAAATATAGCATTTATCAGTTTCCCTTCATCATAATTTCGGCCAGACCTCTCTAAGAACCATTCCTCCATTGTTCTTCCTCTCAAACTCCATTAACAAGCTTCAAGCTTGCAAAACCCTAGCTCCAGTCACTAAAACCACAAACTCTCTTCACTAAACTTATTCTATTCATCATAACCTACAAATCTAACCGATTATAATTTGAATCCATCACTTTTTCCAACTTGAGGGAACACAATCAGAGGTTCAAGGAAGGGTTTGATGTTGGTGCGGAAGCTTTGAAGTGAAGCAAAAGCATTCTAGAGCATCCTTTGGAGCATAGAGCTCAAGAGCTCTCAAAGTAGGGTTTCTGCGCCTTTCTTGTGGAATTTTTCAATTCTGTTTTGGCTTGCCCTAATTCCGAAAATTTTGATGATACTGATGGTTAACATATTGATATTGATGTATGAATTTTTGTGTTGTGTTTTGGATGGTTTTAAAATGGGTTTTCTCTCAAGTGAAATTGGAACCAGGTTGCTTGGAAATTTATTTCGTTCTGGAATCAGAATTTCTTACGAATTTTCTGGAAATTTTGTGGGTGGTTTCATGAGCCATGAAAATTATATGTTGTAGTTAAGCCCTTAAACTAAATACATGAATTTTCTTGGGTTAATTTTAAGGTTTGATGCCTCAAAAAATTAGGAACCGAATTGTAACTGTTGCTGTCTAAATTGTTGAGACTGAAGTAACAAACTTGCCTGAATTTTTAATCATAGCAATTAATTGAGATAGCTCCTGAAATTTTTACACAAGACTAATAACATGTTGAAATACCTCTGTGAATTTTCTTGTACCTTGATTCCATCAAATTCTAGGGTTAAATATTTTGAAACACAAGTCTGACTATGAATTTGTGAACTTCTGACCACCAGATTTGCCTATTTTATTGAAGTGGCTATATAACTCTGATTGCCCTGAAATTTTTACAGGTTGTTTTAGACACATTGAAGTGTCATGTGAAATTTTCCTTAAGGGTAGAATGGTTGTTTGGTATGGTAACAAATTGTTGTGCCTAGAACTTCAATTCTGATAATGAGATGTGGAAATGGCTGAAATTCTATGATAGTATGTGCATATCTTACTGTGTATGTTTAAGACATATGGGGAAAACAGAAACAAGGCTTAGAAAGAATTGAGAGGGAAGGCAAAAAGAAGGACTTCCCTAGAAAAGTTATGAGTCGATAGACGTGTCGGCTAGGCATAGACCTTTGAGTGATCCGAAATGGAAAAAAATGAAGTTCGTGATCTCAATAGGAATGAGCTCATGTCCTAGAGGCTCTGTATGGTCCTCTGTGAGTTGTGAATTGTGAATGTATATCTCTGTGAGAATAAGCCTTCCCTATGTTGAGAAAATTGAGAAAGACATGAGAAATGGAGTTTCTGATTGTACATATTATTACTCGATCGATTATGGTTATATTATCCTTAGTTCCCAAGCCTACGGGTTTTCAAGATTTCTGTGATTTTGTATGAATATTGTATATGCATGAATTGCTTATGCCTACTGTGTGTAGATATGGGAAACTACCCTATGAGAATTTTATAATATTCTCACCCCTATGTGTTTGTTTCCGTGTCGCCTCGATGTTAAGCCAGGGGATGGGGATGGCCTATGCAAAGGAGTGTAGGATTGCTGGAGTATAGGCAGTACCATTTTATTCGCCTACTTAGTGAAATGAGTATGTATGTAAATGTATTAGAAGACAGATATGTACTAAAGCTCATAGAGGAGCTTCCTTATGTATTTTTAGCTGTATGTTTAATAAACTTGATGTTTACTTGTAAGATGTTTTAATAGAATTACGCTTAGTTATCTCGTACGTAAATCGAGCTTGTTATAGATAATTAAGAGAGGTCCCTAATTAACAAGTAACATCTTCTCGAGTTTGATATCATAGTTTAAGAATGGGATGTACTTGGAGTTACATCTCTACTACGGTGAGGGAGAAGGTAAACGTGAAGGCATCGACATTAGCCTACCAAAGGGACAAAGTCCTGGTCTTAACCAAGGATGCGTTTTGAGAAGGAAAAAGTCCATGATGGGTGATCCTTAAGCCCCTATTTCTCTTGGAGTCAGGATTATTATGATTATATTACGCTTGTTAAGAGGATAAGTAAGAACTAGTGACGACTAGTTGAGATATGAGCTCATAGCCTAGTTTTAGGGGTGCGGTTACTATTTTTGATACCATGATGTCACAAGTTTGAGAAAGAGAAAAGGATGTGAAGTATCTTGCTTATAAAAGAGAAAGGTTTTCATAAAAAGTATATGCCACTTATATGATGATGAATTATTGATGATATGTTTTATTGGTTTGATTGCATAAAGTATTGCCATGCATTCATGTTTCATTATGCTGCATACATGCATTAAGATTCATCATAAAGACACAGACCTTGGATAATTATCTTTTATAAAACCTCATAATGAACCTTTGCATGTTTAACCTTTTCATAATAAACCCAAGGTTCTTGGGGACGTTAACGATGACATTAGGATAAGACTTCCCAAGATTCTCACCCTTCTTCTCTCTTTTCCCATTACGTTTTAATTTCAAAGGCGTCATTCATGATCTTCGTTGACACGCCAGTTGGGAGGTGCACTATGACCCTAGACCTACCATATCATTTTAAGGGTCGTTGTGCTATTCGTATTTTTGCGTACATGGGACGCCCATTCGTGCATCCAGTTCCAGCTTTCGCTTCACTCCTACCTCACCTTACTGCGACGACCTGATCTTCGAGAAGGCTGACCCCGTGACGAGAAACCATCATGCCCGCCCTTCGGCTTTGGCGTGCGCGACTACCCCGAGTACGTTCCTCGCTTAGGCGTTTAAGACCGACCCCGGAGGATTCCTTCCCACATCTATCGGGATTGCTCCTATGGTTCCCATGGACATCGAGAGGTAGCGAGGACACGGTGACGAGCGAAGGCTAGCTCGACGCTCGAGATCACCCACGTCAAGAAGGTCATGTCCGTCCACCTTTCCGTTTGCACACGAGGAGCTCGCTCAGTCATTGGGAATATACCTTCGATGGATGAGGATAAGCGTCACCAGTAGTTTTCGAGGAGGGGAGCTATAGCTTTTGATCTTTTGCGGCTCCCTATACCGTTGTTTATGTTTCATTTATGTATTTCCTTGTTATATGTACTTGGAAGCTCTGTCCATTCTTATGAGGGTATGACTTTATGTTTTCATTTTTCCGTGATGTATCAAACTATGATATTTAATATATTATGGCATTTGATTCTATGAATGGATATGTACCTTATTGCTTTCAGTTGTATGTTTAATCCTTTGCTGCTTTACATTTTGCTCATAATAGTACATGACGGCTCGCATTTTGGTTTATGTGTTTAAAAAAAAAATTTTACCTATTTTTCGTTAAGTAGTTTTACAAATAAGTTTAAAGGAAGAATAACTAATAATTAATCTTAATGCGTCCTAGCGTGTTAGGTTAATTATTAGGGTGTTACATTATGGTATCAAGAGTTTGATTTCTCAGGAGCTTGAGGATTGGATGACCATGCTTTATAGGCATGATATAGTACGTCATGTATAGTGCTTAGCTAATTGAGATAAGCTATAGGATAGACATGCATTACCCCGTCCGTTGCTTGTGCCATGGTAACTAGCTCATCTAGCTTGAATATTGAGCTGATCACCTCGATGTTTGTTGACTTGTGTGTTTAGGGACCAATGGCACATCAGACAAATAGGAACGCGAACGAGGGTGAACAAGGGAACGAGACTGCGGCCTCGTTCGTGAGATGGCAAGGCGATGGAACGTATGTTCAATCGCATGAACCAATAAGGGATGCTGCTCAAGGTCCCCCTGACCGCGAGGCTATGGAGCAAGTCCGTTTGGGGAGTTTACAAGGCCAATCCCCCAACCTTCCATGGAGCCTTGAACCCAGACAAGGCGGATGAGTAGAGATATGGAAAAGATCTACTCGGAGTCGCCTCCTCGAGAGAGAAGGTCAGCTTTGCTGCTACATGATGGAGTTCAGAAATCTGGTGGAATTTGCACCAAGAGACTTTCGGAGGCTAGCAGGACACCAATCAACTTGGAGCTGTTCAAGACCTACTTATATGAGAACTACTTGCCAGAGTCCGTAAGGAATGCGAAGGACATCGAGTTTATGTAGTTGACCTAGGCGATCTTCTGCGCCCAGGACACGGTGAAGTTTGAGGAGTTGATCAAGTTCTCGAGTTTCCAAGGGAATCCCGATGAAGTTTGGAAGTGCATTAAGTTTGAGGCCGGGTTGAGGGCCGAACTAATGTGGCAGTGGTGCACATGGAGATTGGGACTTCCCTACCCTAGTCAACAAGTGTAGGATACATAAGGAGGGCACAAGAAGTTAAGCGAGAGAGGCGGAGTGTCCCTGGGTTGGGACCTCAAGCCCCGAGGTTCAAGCCACAACATCAGAACCAGCGAGGAGCCACTACCATCCTTACCAAGCCAACCAGTTCAAGCACCGACAACAACAACAATAACAACAAAGAGGACCTCGATTAACCCTTCTAGCAACACCCGAGGCCGCGTTAACTACAACGGCCGCGAGAACCGCAATAACCAACAAGGAGGATCGGGCGGTCCTCACATCCACCACCAAGAAGGGCCAAGTGGAAACAAGAACAAGGCGCCCAAGGAGCCCCTACTGCTTTCCCCGGACCCATACCTGCCGCGGTATGCCCCCGTTGCGGGAAAAGTCATGGTAATCTCCCCTACCATGCAGGGTAAGGAGTCTGCTTCAAGTGGCAAGCAGGGCCACTATGCCAAGGACTTAAAGCGGAGGGCCATCAAGTCAAAACCCAGGCCGTACCACCAAGGGAGGGTCTTCACCCTCAATGCAGAAGACTCCGCTAGATCCAACGACCTCATCGAAGGAAGTGCAAATTAAATGGTAGAACTTAAACTGTGGATGACTCGGTGCTACCCATTCTTTCATCTCACATGCTAGTGTCGAGTCTTTAAATCTTAAAGTTTCTAAACTTCCTTTTGATCTAGTTTTACCCCTAAATCGTCCTTATACCTGTAATTGCTATTTAAATTGTCATCTTGTTGTCAAAAATAGGTCTTTTATCATAGATTTGATTTGTTTACCCTTGAAAGACATAGGAGTAATTCTTGGCAGATTTGGCTCTATGCTAACCATGTATTGTTAGATTGTTATACCAAAACCTATCTTTCATCTTCCCCTAGCAAAGACTAGTCAAACTTTGAAGCTTTACGTGAATTGATGATCTCATGGACCAATTAAAAGGAGTGGTGGTATTCTCCAAGATTGATTTAAGGTCGGATACCACCAATTAGAGACAAGATGAAGATACTTAAAACCGCCTTTAGAACACGGTACAAACACTTTGAATTCACCGTGATGTCTTTTGGTTTGACAAATACTCTTGCGGTGTTCATGGACTATATGAATAGGATCTTTAGACCCATTTAGACAAGTTCGTGGTCATTTTCATAAATGATATACTCATCATTTGAAGATCACGAGGAGCATGAATGTCATCTAAGGTTGGTTTTAAAGGTTTTGAAGGAGAAGAAGTTGTTTGCGAAGCTTTCTAAGTGTGAATTTTGGTTGGAGGAGGTGAAATTCTTAGGACATGTAGTGTCAAAGGGAGGTATAGCTATTGAACCCTAGGAAATGGAGGCCTGAAATTGGGAGAGACCAACCACCGTAATGGAAATACGAAGCTTTTTGGGTTTAGCAGGCTATTACCGTAGGTTCATAAAAGGATTTTTCATTCGCCCTTCCCCTAACCAAGCTCACTAGGAAGAACACCCCATTTTTATGGAATCTCGAGTGTGAGAAAAGCTTCCAAGAGCTAAAAGGGAAGTTAACCTCAACCCCGGTTTTGGTTTTACCGACCCCAATATACCTTTCGAGGTATATTGTCGGGCAAGGGTTTAGGCTGGTGTTGATGCAAAATAGGCAAGTGGTAGCCTATGCATCTAGACAACTCAAGCCTCACAAGGTGAACTACCCTACCCATGACCTAGAGTTGGCCGCCATAGTGTTTGCTTTGAAGATATGGAGGCATCACTTGTATGGTGTAAGGTTTGAAGTTTTCTCCGATCATAAGAGTCTTAAGACCTCTTTTGATCAAAAGGAGTTAAATATGAGGCAAAGAAGGTGGATGGAGTTTCTAAAAGACTATGATTTCGGCTTAAGTTACCACCCTGGCAAGGCTATGTGGTCGTCAATGCCTGAGTCGAAAATCATTGCACCTATCTCACATGATGGTTAAAGAAGTTGAGTTAATAAAGAAGTTTAGGGATTTGAATTTGGATGTCTGATGAAAAGGAGTATGAAGATGTGTCACCTTCCTGACTGATGGTTTAAGAAGGTCATTATGGCACAAGTAGAGAATGAAATTTAGAGAGACCTGAGATGGTTAAATGGGTAAGCTAATGGTTTTGAGCAAGGACCCGATGGTTTGTGGAGGTTTGAGGGGCGGATCTACGTGCCGCAGAGATGGTGACCTCCGAGAGAGCATCTTGGAGGAGGCTCACAAAAGCCACTTCACCATTCATCCTGTACTACCAAGATGTATCAAGATTTAAAAAAGATGTTCTGGTGAAGATTCAAAAGGATGTAGTTGCTTAGGTTAGTAAGTGCTTGGTCTGTCAAAGGTGAAGATCGAGCACCAAAAGCCTTCAGGAATGTTGCAACCCCCATCTATCCTCGAGTAGAAGTGGGATAGCATCTCTATGGATTTTGTAATGGCCACCAGGACCAAGTCGGCCATGACGCTATTTGGGTAATAGTGGACAAGTTAACCAAGTCGGCCCATTTCCTACCTATCAAGATCACATTTTCCCTAGACAAGTAAACCAACTGTACATACAAGAGATAGTAAGGTTGTATGGAGTTCCATCGATGATAATCTTGAATCGAGACCGCGGTTTACGTCACTTTTTTGGGAGCCTTCAAAAGGCGTTTGGTTCAAAGTGTTTAAGCATGGCTTACCACCCTCAAACAGATGGCCATCAAGAAAAACTATCCAAACCTTGGAAGATATGTTGAGGGCGTGCATTTTGGATAAAGGGGAGTTGGGATAAGACCTGCCACTTATCGAGTTCGCATATAACAATAGTTATCACGCGAGCATCGGTATGGCACCGTAGAAGCCTTGTATGGAAGGAAGTGCCAGTCCTTTGTGTTGGCACGAACCCGAGAAAAAAGCATGTTGGGATCGGAAGTAGTGAGGGAAACCAGTGAGCAAATAAGAAAGATTAAGGATAGAATCTTGATTGCCCAAAGTCGACAAAAGAACTATATGGACAAGCGGCGAAAGCCGTTAGAATTCCAAGAGGGCAAACATGCTTTCTTAAGGATTACCCCACTAGGAGGTAGAGCCATGTAGTAAGGTTAAGTACCCGATTTCTTGGTCCTTTTGAAATTCTTAGAGAGTTCGGCAGGAGTTACAAATAGCCCTACCTCCTAACCCTGCTAATCTTCATGACGCCTTTCACGTCTCCCAGTTAAGAAAATACCAATCCGATCCTAGCCATGTGTTAGAACCAGAGCATGTGAAGTTAAGGGAGGACCTAACTTTCAATCTACCACCAACGAGGATCGTGGACCGTTTGGTTAGCAAATGGGAACAAGCCTATTCCTTTGGTGAAAGTGGCGTGGGGACGAGCAAGACGGAAGAATACACATGGGAGCTAGAATCCGAGATGCAGTGAAGTATCCCGAAGCTCTCAAGGTAACAAATTTCGAGGGCGAAATTCTTTTTAAGGAGGGAAGTAATATAACGCCCCAACTTTTCCGTTTGAATGCAAATGACCAAAATGCCCCTGAGGTCACTTTTACCCGGAATTTGAGGGTAACCAACCTCGCAGGTCCTTCGAATGGGTCAACTCAATTTTTGAAGGGATTATATTTGCAATGTTTGATATCCAAGATGAAAAGTCATTTAACTTTCTGGATATAATGATCGAAATACCCCTAGGATTTTTAGGAAGGTGTCGTTTGAGCCGAATTTTCCAGGATGTTCGGAATATGTTTATGAGTGGTTTTTGATGGTCTGGTTGAGGTTTTTCAGGTTTAGTGCAAAATTACCATTTTGTCCCTAGAATAGTGTGCAGTGAGCCTAATAACGTAATTAACCAAACCTAAGCAATATTAGGCTCTAATCGAAGATTAATTTATTTGATAATTAATCTAGAGTCAAATAATTTATTAAGGTTAATTAGAACCTAAGATTGCTATTAAATTCTAATCACATTCTATTCAAGATTCCTAGTCATGGAATCTTGAATAGTAATTTCTCCAATTCCTTAAATCAAGTAATTGTGGCTATGATTTAATTTGACTAAGAAATGGTTTTTAACTTGTTAATCTAGCAAGACCACTCCCTAAATCAAGTCTTGACAAACCTTAATTAGCCATTACCTCACCTAAACACTTTCTTACAAACCCCTAATCAAAACCTTAATCAAAGAAACACCTAAACACATCCTTAAATCACAATTACATGAACAAAATCTCTCCCCCTTGGCTGATATGCTGCTAAAATCCTCTGTAAAATTGTGTCACATGTTGATTTTGTTGCACTCCAAACCTATGCCTTAAGCCATACCCAAACCCATACCTTACCATACCTTGCCCATGCTCTCACACCATACCAATCAAAGAGATATTTCTTCTCTCCTTCTCTCCTCAAAGTGACCCACTCCTTCTCTTTAGGCCATCCATGAGCTTCCATTTTCTCTATAAAGATGCATGCTTGAAAGCTCACAAAAACCTTTACACACATTGTAACTCTAGGCTTTCTTTTTCAAAGTTTAAAGAGTTCCTTTCTTTCTTCCTTTTTCCTCTCTTGGCCGAAAACTCCTCTTCAAGCTCTAAGGAAGATTTTCTTTCCTTTCTATTTTAAAGGATCAGCTTTCTTATATTTCATTCAAGACTTCATTTGGTAGGGTTTATTTTCCAAGTTTTATTTGTTTTCTTTAAGGAAGAGTTCTAGTTTTCTCTTGAGTTTTCAAAGATCTTTCTTTTCTCTTTTATTTCGGCCTTAGAGCATTGTGTTGAGAAAAACTTTGGCTTGATGATGACTTTCAGATAATGGTCTTGTGATGCCATGTGAGAAACCTCTAAAGCTTGAAAACTTGGCTCTTTGACCATAGGTCGTTTCGATTTTCCTTTCCTTTCCTCTTCAAAGATTTTAGTTTTTATTCCTTTCTTTATGCATAGTTTGACAAAAATGTTAAGTAGATCACTAAAAGTTTTGTTAAGAAATTAATCACATATTTTCAAAGAGCTCTAAGCTTACCCTTGCCAACCTTAAAGTTGGTCGCCCGTTCTAAGAGTTTACTCTAGATTGAAGCCCATGAGCAATAAAATAAAGAATATGAGTAGTTCTTTTTATTTATTTTGATAAGTATTGATGTTTTTGTCTTAGTCCATTTTCTTGAGCTTGATGATGAAGTTCAAGCCAAAGACTTCCTTGAAGACTTGGTGCTAAGAACTCCAAGAACTCACTTTATGTTGTTAATAGTACATATCGGGTTAATGTCTTGACGTTCCTCTAAAGTCTGCAAGAGCTCTAGTTAAGATAGAATGAACTTGCACTCACGTTTAAGTTTATGCCTTGCATATCATATTTATTTTACGTGAACGCCCCAATTTTTATTAATTTTTACTGTCATTAGAATTACCGAATTACCGTAGGTAAATA
>JAMLFY010000011.1:27818868-27868202 GCA_030441495.1 Dalbergia oliveri
CAGTTGAAAAACGATGTAGAGTTCTCTGGCATTAGGATCATCGCATTTGACCAAGTCGTAAGCAAAAGGCCCAAAAACGAGAGGGAAAAAAAAAAACACGGTAATGGCGAACCACCTCCCAACCAGGAAGGTGAAAATAGAACACCTGACAACATCCTTAGTCACCGTTCTACCGCAACAAGACAAAAGGCCCTTACGCGTTCCCATTTTGGCAGTATACACTTTTCACCAACTTCACAACGAACGTCAAAATCCGACTCACTTTATTATCACAGACCACAAAAACCACCATGCAACATGACTCACAGTTCTGAATCATTAACACCACCGGGTATCAGCCCCCAATAAAGGAAGGAAAAAAAGAGTAAGTCTACATTTTTTTTTTCAATCAGCCAAACAGCGCTTTGCACGCACAGTGCAAACAGGTATCGCAGAACGTGGGAGAAAGCGAGAACAGAAGAACAAAATAAATAAATAAATAAATAAAAGATAAAAAAAAGAAGAAGAAAAGGGAGATGCTTTACCAAAGAGGTTTGGTTTCTGTGGAGATATTCAATGGATGATCCACAAACAGTGTTAATTAGCTGGCGAAGCAACCGTGGATTCCTTCCAAAATAGGAATCACACAACGATGCGCTTTAATTTAGTTTAGGAATCGCACAAAGAAGAAGAGAATAGAGGAGGTTGAGAAAATTCTGTCTTTAATTTTGTTTCTTCTCTTGTGTGGGTTTTGCAACGGCATTTGAGAATTTTGAATATATAGAGTCTGTGTTACCCGGATACGGATATGGTGCCCGTACCCCTACGGATACGGGCAGGGGATACACTAATTTTATAAAAAGTGGCAGGTATGTCAATATATATTAAAAATAATCATAAATTTCATATAATAAAAACAACAATTTCAACATAAAATAATTTTAAATTATTCAACAATTAATATTATATTCTAAAATAAAATACTACAATACTCAAAACAAAGCTTTTAACATCTTATGCACATTTTCATTTTCATAAAACATAACTACAGTGAAAGGAGAATGGGAAAATCCCATGGTAGTCAAGGTTGTGGGGGCAATAGAGAGGGTATACACAGCAAAGCTTCCCAATCCCAATAGCCTTGCAGCCTTGCTACATGCCAAACAAAAGAGCAACTGGTTTTCCCCAATTTCCACCAAATATCTCATTCTTAGCTCAGTGGGCTATGCAAGTTTTCAACCCTTTTCCCCTTCCCTTCATTCCACATCCTGCCCCCAAGTCCCCTCCCCCTCCAGCCCACTCCTCCCTTTATAAACTGAACCTTCCCTCACATCTTCATTCATAACAATCAAACTCAAGAGACAAAGACACTCCCCTACCTCACAATCATGATTCACGAGTCACTAGATCTGAAAGAACTAAGCAGGCTGCTGAGGAAAGCAAGCAACTCGCCATCGAGAGGGTCCTTTAGGATCGATAGCAGAGGTGGATGCGCGAGCAGGCTTCACAGGAGGTCTCAGGACGGCGTGAGGCTAAGCGAGCAGAGGGAGCTACGAGAGAAAAGCCTTCGCTTTCGAGTGGCATTGTGGTTGGTAGTGGAGGTCGAGCGTTGTGTGTGGTGTCACCGCGATGGGTGATGAAGAAGTGGAGAAGAGGAGGTGAGGTTCTACAAGGAAGAAATTAGGGGCTAAGGGTTGGGAAAAAAGAAGAGAGGCAAATGGTTTTTTTTTTTTACCAAACGGAGTGTTTTGGTGAAAATAACGTAGCCATTGGGAACGCGTACCCCTGTGCGTACCGCTGGACCAAACGTACCCAATTTTTTTTTCAAAAAAGAAGGGTGATGAGACGTACCCACGCACCCGTACCCAAAACGTACCTGGATATCCGGGTATTTTTCCAATTTTGGCGTACCTGGGCTTCAGAGATAGAGTTAGTTGGAGCGTCTGGAGGGTCACAATGGTTTTAGTTTTTTAGATGGGACAGAAAGGGCGAAGAAAGCCACCAAGGCCATAAAATGATCGGGCGATGCCACGTCACTCGAGGCTCTCAACCCGCAAGGTGTGGAAGCTTGCGGCCCCGCCCTGCCTGTGGTGCAATCTCAGTCTTTTAGAGAGCTAATGGATTGATAAGTATTTGCGTGTGCATGTGAATCCAAATTTTTTTATTTTTGTAATTTTTTTTAACTTATTTTATTTATTTTTTAACTTATTTTATTTATTTTTTAACTTTTTTCAATTTTTAGAAATTGAGAATTTGGAACACCAAAGAAATTATTCTCTTTAAATATAGATATAGATATAGATATAGATATAAATATTATTAAACATATATTTTTTTATTATTAAATATAATAATGACACTATAATTTTCACTTATACATCGTATCTATTTGTAATAGAATAAATATCACAATTAAACACCATTACTATTGAGATAATATTGCTCGTGATTTTATCGTACTTTTGGTTTTTTTTTTTTTTCCTGTTTTGGGCATTGCAATATTACATCGTGGATTAGCTGTGGACCCCACACTCCAACAAGAAAGTTCCTGTCGTGACGTGGAAATTTCGAAGGAGGGTCGTGGGCTCCAGGAGACGTTCTTGTCTTTTCGTGTTCTTTTTTTCTGTCGGCTTTTCAGTTCCTTTCGTCTCGTGATCTTCTTCCTTCTTCAATTGGGGAACGTAGTACATGAAAATTATTCTTCAAAAACAAATGTTAGAATTTCTCTTTTTTCCATTTATTTAATTTGTTAATTTATTTATTGATTTTTAGGGATCGGGTATGGTTTCCTCAAAAAATCAACTTTTTAAACTTTCAAATAAATTTCACACTTTCAAAACTTTATAAACATATTTCTCAATACAAACCACATTTTTTGAATCTTTAATGAGTAGCCTAAGTTTAGAAAAACCCAAAGAGATTATTTCTATTAGCGGTTTGACACACTTTTAAACTACATTTTTTATCTTTTAAATTTTTCTATAATAATAAATTTTTAAATTTTATTAAATATTTTTTATTTATAAATAGCTTAAGATGAGACAGTTTTTTTTTCAAAAAAAGTGAGTGGAAAAAGAGAAAATATGGAAAAAATTTAAATTCATAAGCTTCAAAATAAAATTAAATAAAGTTACAGATATTAAAAATTAGTTACAAAAGTAAATCATTTTTATTAGTAGTATGAATATTTGGTCTTAAATAAGTGTTCAATTTTAATTTGATGCATAAATTAAAAATAATTAAAAATATCTTATTTTAGATAAATTTAACTGTTAATTATACAAAATTACTCTTATTTATTTTTACTTATTCATATACTTTTTCTTCTCATTTATTTTCTCTCCTCCATCTAACAGGGATATTAGATATTTTATACCCTTAAAAATAGGCATTTACTACTTTAAGATTATTTAGATCGGAGTTTCTACACTCGCAAAGGGATTTGTTTCGAATCAAGGAAAAGCAGAAAAACATTACGGGGATTTGTTTTCTTTTAATTGGAAAATTCGTCGAAGGAGATACGCGATCGAGTGTGTTGTGTTAGACGTTGCGCCTTATTTGTTTGTTCAAACAGGCGCATGTAGGCTGCATGCCTATGCCTGCTTCAATAATGAACAACCACACGTAGTTTTTTAATATTTCGCGAAGATTCTTTTGACACGTATCTACATGCACGCGCATTTAAAAACTTTTGACACGCAAAAGGTTTAATGAAAGAATTTTTTATGTAATTAATACAATTCAATTCAATCTTTTTATTTACATAATAATTTTTCAAGTAGTAAAATGAGAGAAGTTAATTATATTTGTTAATATAGTATTGTATAATTAGATAATTATATAAAAAAATTTATTACCAGTATAATAAAATTAAATTTTTAATTAAATGAGTTTTCTTCCCAATATCCTTATGAAAATTTGTTACAAGCTCCTATGAACCATTTGAGTATACTTCAAATCTATTAATAGAGAAAAATATTATTTATACTCATAGGACATATGATATTGTATCTACTTATATCTCATTTATCATTGGATGGATGTGATCATACTTGAATGGAACCTACACCCCTTCATCGGTGGATTGGATGTGAGTTGGATTACATTTCTATACTATGAGTAAAAATAGCACAATTCATTAATTGAGCAACTCTTATATTATGACCTACATTTAATATTTATATTTAATTGAAGTGTTACTCAATTAGGTATCATTTGGTAAATGTGCCTGGATAGAAAATACAGAGACATTGAGAACGTAAACTTGTTTGGAGAAGGAGATCAGAGACAAAAAACTCCAAAACTCCAAAATTACTTCTATCCCAAGACAATTTTTTAGTCAATTTTTTCTATCTTCAAAGGAGGGACATGGAGGCATATCTCTAGGACACAAATTTAAAATGTTTTTTGTCTAAAAATATCCCTTTAAACATTTTATATTTTATATTTGTCTTTCTCACTTTCAATTTTTCATTAAATTATAACTTAATCTTCTTCATCCTATCATCAATCACTATGTCATGGATGCCATTACTAAACACAATTCTATCTCCGTCTCCAGGATTCTATCTCTACTATCTCACTGTCCTTAGTCTTTTTTGTCTCAAGACACTACTAAACGCAGAATGGTATAGAGCATAAAACCACTTGGTGCTCCAGGAACATGTGAGAATTTCTCTGGCCCTTAGGAGTTGGGACATTGGTTAATAAAGCCAAAAATGATATTTTCAAAAACTTTTAAGCGGGTCTCATAATTAATGTCACAACCCGACTTAGATCGTGACTGCACGTGGGGAATCTCATTCCCACGCAAGCCTCAAGATCGCTAAGTCATATTATATGTAAATTTTTAATTATAAAATCCATTTCAAATCATAAATCAAATTCCATATTTAATTCATAATAAACTTGAATAGCCATTTTTTCCATAAATTAAATGTAAAACTATAGCTTAATATAAATCATATTGAATTGCTCGTTTACAAAGGATCCCTGAATGCTAGATCACTTTAAATAAAAAAAAGAATCATGGTAATTTAATATGCAAAACATGTATATATGTGATCCGGGACCCTATTCGCATCATCACTAGAGCACTCTATAAAATGTAACCCTTCACGATAACATGAAGCTTACCCAAATTAGAATATACTATTACTGAGGGGGGGGGTGGAGGATCCGAAGCTATTGTTGTATCTATGAGGAAAAGGAAAGAGAAAAGGGGTGAGTTTTATTATAAAACTAAGTGAGTAAATTCTCACTCATAACCATACATGGGACAAGAAAAAAAATACATAATAATAATGCAACATCTCAAAAATAATTCCTTTTATACTACATAATTAGCTATGAATTCATAGTTTGCTAGAAACATAGAAAACATATTATTTCTCAAAGAATTATAAAAGATAGCAGACTATCCATAAACTATAAGGGTGGTGCTCAGTCCCTTACGAACAGCACCTAGTTGAGATCTTAATGGTCCCTAGCAAACTGTGTCCTGGCGGACTAACCTAAATAAGGATAACTTGCCCATGGTGGGCACTTGATATACCAAGGTTAATGATTTAACTATCATTAACTCGGAGCTCTCTCTTTTTACTAATACTTTGTTCTAAAACCATACTGAAGTAATAAAACGGGGCTCTATAATTTCCAGGTTTAACGTTTCTAGTTCTCATACATAGACGTAAACTTCACATTTACTTTTTATCAAAAACAACCAATTTCCATCACCATATTCAAGTCTAAAATCATGAATTCAATCATATAAAACATTTGTAAAGTAATTATGGTTCCATGCATTTTCTAAAATAATAGATTTTCATATATAATTTCAAAGGAAACATTTCTAGCTATTGAACATTTTATATAAAATCCATATCATATGAAAGTCAACCTTCAAATCTTCTAAATACTCTGTAATACTAGAAAATAATGATATATTGACCAAACTAAGGTCATAAGATCAAACTCACTCATCTGAAGGGGTGGAACTAGAAGGGCCAACACTATGGGAGTTCTAGGAGCGAGGATGGCACCAACATTTGTCGTAACAACCATAAAACTCTTGATCAAGCCCTAACAATCTCTAGATAACTCTATTCTAGCTTTAACAATATTGGAAGAGCACCCCCACTTGACAACATTGAGAATATTGACACCCACCCTAAGAACATAGAAGAATGAAAAGAAAAGAGACATAATCTACAACATTTACTCACTTTGAAGCTTGGGGAGGTAGATCTAAGTAAGGTTGAGAGTGGAGGGAGTGGAAGAGAGATTTGGGGTGAAGGTTTTGGGTTTTTAGGGTTTGAACCCAGGGGGAAGGTTTTATAATGTTGGAAGGGATCTATAAGTAGAACAACGATGTTTAGCACTGTTCATATTTATGGGGGACCGCTATAGCGTTTGGGTACTCACCGCCTCACCGCTACAACGTGGGACCGCTATAGCGGTTGGCTGAGCCCAATTTCCGCTAGCCATATACCCGTGACCGCTATAGCGTGAGTAACACTAGTCACTGCTCTTTTAGGCTAATCTTGCTTCTAGGACCTTCTCGACACAGTGTGGGTCCTGTGGGATCCTAAGGTCATACCAAACTTGTCTATGGACACATGTATTTGAGGTATTACAATTTTAAAGCATCAAATTCATCTTCCAAATACATAAACTTCCCTTTTGATTCCTTAATCAGGGCTCTTAGAGCGAAAGGTAGATAAATCTTAATTCTATTTAGGATTTAAATTTAGTGACTAATTTTTAAGCATTATCATTGCAAAAAAAGTTTTGATTGATATTGTTGTAAAACTACTATAGTTGAGAGAATAATGTAGAAGAATAGAGGGAATGATATTATTGATAGTCTAAAAGGTACAAAATATGGAGCACCCTTAAGGGCTATTTATAGCCAAATGATGAGAGATACAAGATTAAATAAAATAATAACAAATTATTTCTATCCAAATAAAATCTCAACAAAATCATTAGAAAATAGGAGATCCATATTCAAATAATATATTTTATAACACTTCTCCTTGGATGTCCCTAAGAGATATACCTCATTAAAACCATACTTAAAAAACCTAGCAGAAAAATCTTAGTAAAAGGAAAAGAGTACAATATTCTTATAAAGAGAACATGAAAGTGCATTGTTAAAATCCTTATAAAAGAAAAACCTAGTGAGACAAAAGCCTTGGTCAAGGAAAAAGAGTATAGTATTTCTCTCTTTGAAGTATCATTTAAAATCTCATAATCATTACATTATGATTTTGTGCACGATTTCTGGAAAGAAGAAATAGATAATGACTTGAACACTTGAACAAATTGGACATCAATTCTCTCTTTGCTTGAGCTATCTATATCGCATTATCCTCGTGTAAAGTTATACAAGTTTCTTCTAAGATAATCCACATGAAAGTTTGAACATGTTGATCCATTGTCCTTCGTCTGAAACATTCATGTGCTTTATGTATTACACTAATTTCTCCATTACTTGAAGAAGTAGTGGTATAGTCTATATTGTGTATCTCTAGGATATGACTATGTCTCCATAAGTCAAAGAAATCTATTTCATATGTGCCTTTATGCGTATCTAGAAAGATCATGCATGCTAATACACTTACAGAAAATAAATGTGATTTATCCATATAAAAAACTTCATAAGAGTTTTGTTTGTGTAAATTGATAAACAAACATTCTATTCGCTGAAAAGCTCAATCCGTAGGTCGGACAAAACTTTATCATTTTGAGGTCATTCATCTCAAACTCTATCTTTAGGACTTTTACTACTAGAGGAACTTCTTCAAGAATTCAACCGATCAATTTACACATCAAATATAATGAACATAGTTGTAAACTTCTTAATAAACACACAATATACAATAGCATAATCGATCAAATCAGAAACATGATATACTCAATAACATGATAGATCAAAATCAAAACATATATAATAAGAATTCATTAATAGAGAAATTTAGAGCTTGTTATGAATATACCATCAATCTATAACTTTATTTTTCCCATATATATAGACACTAATTTGTGTTCCACGTTGTTTACACCTTCTAGTGTTCGGACTATAAGTCCAAAGACTTCACATTTTACAAGTGAATCAAGTTCAGCCTACAGGGCTTCTTTCCATTTTAACCAATCATTTATAGGTCGATACTCGTCGACGATTCTTGGTTAAAGATCCTCATTTTCCATGAATAATGTGTAGTACTACATTATTTGCAAACATATTGTGGATAATAATTACTCGTCAATTCCATCTCTTTTGTATAGAGACATAGTTTATTAAGATCTCATCATTTTCAATGATTATTTGCAATAATATCTAATGTTTTCTGGTGTTTCAAGTATATCAAAATTTTGGATTATGATAAATGTCCTTACTATTTTTCTTGTATTCTTCAATAGGAAAAGTATCATTTGCCTCCATAACTTTATTTTCCTTCTTTGCCTCTTTTCCTTTTTCAGAATTTTCATTTTTTAAAAACCAAATTGGTCACCACGCTTCTAGAATACAATTTTTGCATTAACCAATTGTCCAATCGAGATATCAATTCATATTGGGGCATTTTCGCTAGTATATAGGATTTAATTATCCTTTTGTATCATAAAATAATGCATTTGGCAATTCATTTGCTATTCTTTACAAATATATAGTCGTTAGAACTTCTAGTTCATATTGCATTATGCAAAGATCTAAATAAAATAATATTGATACAATCCAATTTATTTTCTTTTCCAACTATCCACTTTCTCCCCTTAATGTTGGAAACATTATTTATCATCAAATTGGCAATATAAATATTCAGCCTTAAAACATCTCCCATTTGTATTTTTAATATATTTGACTATAAAAGAAGAATCATATCCAACATATATCACCAATTTTCTTCGATATTCCATTTGGAGATATAAGATGGGCAATTGAGACATATATTGCACCTCCAAAATTCTTAAATGAGAACTATTTGATTGTAGCAAAATAATTGTAGGTGAGTGAATGGCAATTTGTTGGTCTTATACAAATAAGTATTATAATATATAAAAAGATAAATGCATTTTGCCCCCTAAATTTTAGATCATGTGTAATTTATATCCTGACTTTTCAAAATGTGCATCGCGACACCCTTAACTTTCCAAATTGTGCAAAAAACCCCTCAATATAATTTAGGCAACTAATAAAGATAAGATTTATGTACACTTAACTCCTCTGATATTTTAATTTGTGCAACCCAACATCTTGTCTGTGAATACTATGTGCAATTAACCCCTGATTTTTTTTATTGTATGTAACCTTACACCTTGTTATGACTTAAATTTTTAGGGGATTTTTTTACAGTTGAAAAGTTCAGGTGTCATAATTCACTATTTGAAAAGTAGGGGTTTTTTGGCAGGATGGAAGTTTAGGATGTTGTAATGCACAGTTGGAAAGTTCAAGGTATCATAATGCATGTTTTGAAAAGTCGAGGTTTAAATTGTACATGATCTAAAATTTAGGGAAATACATTTAACCCATATATGAAATAGTATGTTCTTAATTAGAAATTGGAGATTTATTTGTTAGCTCCATAACCCTTCAGAAAGCTTTAGTGCTTAATGTTTTGAATAATAACAAAACCAATTTTGTGAAAATATTTTGAAGAAGGACTAATTCGTTACTTGATTTTCTTGAAGCACCAAACATATCCTTTTACGTTAGCATACTCATTCTTAAACTCAATATTTTCATAATGACATGTGCAAACATGTTTAATCTCATTTAAAAAGATTTGGAACTATGGAAGTGAAAAATATATCATGAAATGAATGTTTCTATGCTCAATGAATGAAAGAAAATTCTCAAGAATAAGAAACAAATGTTCAGATCTTTAAGGTATGCCACGACTTCAAAAAGTAAGATTCAAGTAAATATTTCAATCCAGGATGAAAAAAAGTGTGGTTATCATCTTCAATCATCATGATCGTAATTATATCCTTTACAACAAGCTCTGATTGAACAAAGGAAAGTCTAAGGATTGTTTAGAAATTGAGACGACACTTTGTAACACCCTGATTTTTTTTAAGCAAAAATGACCAAAATGCCCCTTAGGTCATTTCCGCCCGAAATCGAGGACGACTGTCCAGGTTATCCTCAAGGGATTGGTCTAATGTTTGAAGGGGATTAAGGTAATGGATGTGTTAGAGATGAAAATCTCAATTTCCTGTTTTTCCCATATGTGAAATTACCAAAGTACCCTTAGGTAATTTAACGCGAGATTATGTGACAAATGAACTCTATCATCCCGGAATTCGAAAATGTTAACGATAAGTGTTGCATGATGTCTGGAAAGTCCGGGTGGTCCCTGGAGTCCTTGTGTGAATTTACATTTTTGCCCCTGTTGGTGCTAAATGAGCTTGACTAAACGATTAATGTAATACATGCAATATTAGGCTCTAATTAAAGATAAATTAATTTTAATTAATAATTTTGAGTCTAAATAATTGTTTGAGGTTAATTAAGACCTAAGATTGCTTAAGGAAAATCAAATTCCCTTCTTAGATCAAAGACATTATGCCATATCAAACCAAATAGTATTTTTTCTTTCCAATTCTCTAAATCAAGGAAACATGTTGGAGTTTGAATTTCAAACTAATGAAGTTTAATTCAAACTAAACATGCAAGATCACTCTTAATTATGTCTTGAAAAGCCTTAAACACTTAGTTACAAACCCAAACACCCAATTACCAATTCCTAACCCATTCCTTAATCAAATCTATCTCTAAATCCACATCCTAACACAAATGAAAAGAAAAAAATTTCCCCCCAAGGATCCAAGAAGCCTTGGCCTCCTCCTATTTGCTCCCTCATATTTTAATTTTTATAAACACTAATACACTCAAGGAAACACTCACTTTTACCATTTGCTTTTTTGTTACAAGCTTTGGCAAAAAAATCCTCTCTTCTCTCAACTAAAGGCTCTCATTTCTTCCTCTTCCACCTCTATCCTCAACCTCCTCTCAACCTCAAACCACCACACCTCCACCTTAGATCAACTCTCAAACACATAACCATTCCATTTCCAAGATCAAGCTTCCTTATTTTCAACCAAAGAAATAACTTGGTAGGGATTTTGTTTTGTGTTCTTTCCCTTACTTTTTTCATTTTCGATTTGGCATTGAATGAATGGCTATGTTTTTGTTCTTCCCTTTTCTTCCATTTTGGTTTTGAATCTTCCTTTGCTTCCGCTTCTTTCGGTTTTGTTATTATTTGATGATGGGAAACCATGGCTTGATGATGAGAGATCTTGATGGTGGGGTTGATACCACCATGTGCTTAACCTCTAAAGCCTAAGTTTGGTTTCATTTTTGGTTTTGAAAGAATGAAGAATGTAGAATACTTGTTGTTTCCTTTAAAATATTATTTTTGCTTTCTTTGATGTTTGAGACCATGGCTTGATGATGAGGGTTTCTAGATGATAGTTGTGGAATCATCACATTTGTAACCTCTAAAGCCTAAAACTTGATGTTGGTTTCAAAGACACATGATAAATAAAATGTTGGTTGGTTTTCTTGTCCATTGTTCTTGAGCTTGATGGTGAGTCCAACAGATGAGGTTCTTAGAACCATGGTGTTAAAGGACTCTAAAGCTCATTTCCATTTGGTTAAGATTGATGGGGTTGAGAGTTTGATTCTTTAAAGTCTTGAAGTAAGCTCTAGTAAGATATAAAATGGACTTGCATCATGTTTATATTTCAAGCTCTTGTATCTCATGTTTATGTTTCAATGCCTTGCATACCAAGTTTATTTTCAAGTCATCACCTTAAATCTTGAAGATTAAAGAAATGGACTTGCATTTCCATGTTTAAATTTCAAGCCTTGCATTTCATGTTTATATTTCAAGTTATCACCTAAACTTTGAAGATTTAAAAATAAACTTGCATCCTCATATTTATATTTCAAATCTTGCATATCATATTTAAATTTCAAGCTATCACCTAATAATGATAAAGATCTAAAATGAGGTTTGCATAACATGTTTATTATTCTTGTTATCACCTAAACCCCTAGAGCTCAAAGACTTGCCCTTGTATCTTAAAATGGAAATCTTGATCATGGCTATTGAGTGTGTTTTTTGGTCATGATATATAGTTGATTGTATTCTTTTTAAGGCTTGAACCTTGCTTCTATGATGTTTTAAAATGGACTTAGAATGAAATAGCAACTTGCATTGTGTTAAAACTTTGTTTTTCAAGATTCGGGATTTGGTAATCGATTACTAGCCTATGTAATTGATTACCAGGATGATTCTTTGAAAGATTTTGGTTCTAGTAATCAATTACTAGCCTATGTAATCGATTATTAAGATGTTTTTCATACCCGAAACAAGTTTTTGGCTTTGGTAATCGATTACCATTTCATGTAATCGATTACCATGATGTTCTTCATGCCCAGAATAAATTTTTGGTTTTGGTAATCAATTACCAGCACATGTAATTAATTACCAGGATGTTCTTTGAGCCCAGAACAATTTTTTTTAATTCTGGTAATCAATTACCAACACATGTAATCGATTACCAGAACCCAAATATGAAAACAAGTGTGTTCTAAATGAGATAAAGTGGATTGGTGGCTCTATATGCTTATGTGTTGAATTGTGTGAATGGTGATCCCTAGTATGTTGTTTACATATATATCCTACTGAGCATTGCATACACATTAGTTGAGTCCATGTTGACTTCCAGCATACTGGGTAGGAGCATGTTTATTGCTATAAGATGATGAATGATAATATGCTTATTGATATATGCAAAAAGATGTGATGCATATTTATGTGAATTAATGATATGATGATATTGTGGCATGATGAGATTATGATTGACTGGTTAAGATGCATGATCCATGAGAATTATGAACATGATATGTTTTATGATAAATTATGATTACATGATCACATTGCATCTCTAATTAACATGCCAATATTAAGGTGACAAAAGACATGCGAAAATGATCCTCTAAACTCCAGGAATTAATGGTTATGAGAGGTGATCCAAAAGGACCCTTTAGACTCTAGGAATTAATGGTTATGAAAAGTGATCCTATGCCCCCTATCCCGCACTCTAGGAGTCGGGAATTAGCTTATCAAGAGGATAAGTATAGACTAGTGACGACTAGTTTAGGTATGAGCTCATAACCTAGAACTCTCAAAAGGAGAGAGCATTAGGGTTACCTCCAAGGAAAAGAAAATAAGAAGTTTAAGTCACCTAAAAGGATAATGAAGAAAAGATCATGTTAGAAGAATTTTACATTCTCTATGTTATGTCCATTGACCATAACCACTATGATATCTTGCTTATGGCATTAACATGCATTCATGACCTAGTATATTGCATTTATGTATTAAGATTCATGTTAAAATGTATGGGCCTCAAATAACTCGTTTAGAACTTAATAAATGAACCCTAAGTATAAATGCCTACTAATTTCATAATGAAACCGAGATTCCTGAGGACGTAGATGATGATACATATTCGAAGGTAAAAACCTACTGAGATTCTTATATAAGTTTCGCATCCCTTCTTCTTTTCTTTCCATCTCATCTTCAAAAGTCGATGGCAACTTTGATAATCTATGTTGATGCTCCCACCTGGGAGATACACTTCGATGCCACTCACCAGACATATCACTTCGTGGTTCGATGTGCGTTCGCCATTTTGTCTTCATGGAGCATCCCTTTGTACACCAGTCACCAGCTATAGGTTCTCTACCGTTACTCCATTTTCTAATGACTTCATCTTTAAGCGTGCTTGTCGCCCGAGAGCAATCCGCCACACTCTCCCGCCTTCGCCTGAGACATCCGTTACGTGCCACGGTCACCTCTTCGCCACCCCGAGCCCTAGTTGGACCTATCCAAGGATTCACCTACCCAACTCTCCTCTGATGGCTCGCTCCCACCGTTCCTATGATGATGGAGGTTGGTAGCAATGGGGAGTCTATGGTGACATAGCCGATGAGGGAGCCTGCACTTGTTTGTGGAGGAGTCACTTGACCCCACCGAGGTGCCTTTGGTCGCCCGCTCCTGTCTTGCCACACTCGACGAGCAGGCTTGGATTGGTTCCCTTCCGCCCTCCCAGGAGCGACAGGAGTACGAGCCCTCTGAACCTCTTGGAGCGCCCGTGTAACATGCTAACTTTTAACCTGATACGCTCGAGTCATATTTCGGTTAGTTATTAGTTGTTATGCCTTTGTTTTAGAACTTGACTAATCTTTTAAAATACGAGTAAGGAAAATATGACTAAATTTTTCTTTGGACTTAAAACTTAAAATGTGAGCCGCGTGTGCGCATAGATATCGATTAATACACATATGACATAGCAATCATATACACTTCATCATAGCATATATAGGTAGACCGTAGTATAATCACAACACAAATCATATATCATAATCATAACATAATAGCGATGTCCTAATAACATAAGGACACCTTAAGATTCTAAACACAATAATCAAGGTCGATTATACGCTAGCCCAAAGCTACACATAACAAAACTAGACTAGTCTTCACGCTTCGCGACCTTTGATCCTGGAGTTAATATGATTCCTATGCCCGTGCCTCAAGGAAGATCATGAACAATCCGCATTATTCATGTCTGGAGACGAAAGAAAGGAACGGGTGAGAAACTTTGTTCAAGATTCTCATAGGGTCTCCACTTTAACACAAGTGTCATCGTCATCATCCCTAGCCATTTCGATTTTTATTATGAAAAAGGTGTGCATGCATAAGATTCAATTTTAAATTTCTCAAATCCTATTATCCATGTGGGTATCTTTTAGCATGGGTCTTAATGATATGAGTGCAACATATATCTCATGTATGTATAATACATTAAAAGCATAACCAACACATGTAAATAGCACATGTCACATGATTAAATGCACCAATAGGATAATAATGCACACACACACACACACACACACACATATATATATGCCGCTTTTCTTTACTTTTCATAATTGAACTTTCAAGTTCTTTTCCACCTTTGCACATGGTCACCAAAAGCCACCCGCTTCACCTTCGCCAATTTTTCATAGTCACAAAAACTCCTATTCTATCGCCTAGGATGAGCTCAATCTAACTAGCGTCGCTAGATTTAATATAGGGTAATAGAGGGGGAAACACATCACTTTCTTATCATGAGTATGCAACTTTATCATTCATCATTTCATGCTCAAAGTTTCATGATTTTTCTAAACAACAAATTTGGTGGAAATCCCAGGCATTAGAGCTGGAAATTGAATTTCCCCAAGTTTGCTTCCTTCGTATAGCATCCAAACATGCATATCAATCAATCATACATAATTGCAACATGCCATTAATACTTTCATATGCTCTCGATATATCAAACTATGTGTTCACTCGCTTAACTCTCATCATCTTCCATATCTTATAGTATCTTATGCTTTACCCCTTACGGGTCTTAAATTCGTGTTCTAGTTATCCTAACACCCATAACAGATCTTCGATGCATCTAAAGGATCATTACTTGTAATTCTCTTTAATTTTATGCTTACTAACACCTCCAAATAGCATTGCATAGATTGGTTATGATGGTTATTATTCGATTATGGGTTCTAGAATCTACATCTTTGACCCTTTCTAAGTTTCGTCTTCGCCTAAGGCTCTATATTCAATTCCTAAACCAATTATCTAGATATTCCTTTACATATCCACTAATTATAAACCATTTTTCCTATGTCCAATTATGCTGAAACAGAATTTATAATTCTTGTGCTTAAAGTGTTCTAGAATCCTCATTTTAAATCCTTTTTAGTTACTTGTTCTTTCCTAACATTCCTAAATCGGTCCTTGCCTCACTCAAACACAATTATACACATTTTAACTCCATAAAACAACATCAATACAGTGGCCAAGCAAACAAGGCAGAAACTAAATTGTATATCTCACATAATCACATGAATTCATGATTTAAGCACATATAAGTTGCTAGTTTCTCTTGGAATAATTTTAGGAACTCAAAACTCTTTTAGAAACTAATTTATCTCATTAAAATCATGTAAATATGAGTAAGGGCAGTAGCTAAATTATTTTGCCCATAAGGTAGATTTAAAACATAAAATCGTGTTCATAATATTCTCTAAATTCACCTATGCTTAGAAAAATTCCAAGACATAGACTACTGACACTTATGATTAGATGCAACTCATACCAAGTCCATCATCATCATCACAAGGCCGAAATGGCATTCATGGAATGCTTCCATTTTCTAAGACTTTACTTGTGATACTTGGGCAAGTCTTTGAGCTCTAGAATATTTAAGTGATGACATAAACATAAACATGCTATGCAATTTGTTTTATTCTTCATTATAAAATAAAGTGAGAGCATAAAATAAATATAAGATGCAACCTCATTATTATCTTTAAAGATTAAGTGATAACTTGAAATATAAACATGAAATGCAAGCTTGGAAATTTAAACATGAAATGCAAGTTCATTTATTTATTCTTGAGAGCTTAATGATGGCATCAAAGTAAACATGATATGCAAGACATAAACTTAAACATGAATGCAAACTTATTTTATCTTAACTAGAGCTCAAGCAAGACTTTAGAGGAACATCAATAGCCTTAACCTAACATGTATCTAACAATATAAAGTGAGCTTTAGAGTTCTTAGCACCAAGTCTTCAAAGAAGTCTTATGGTTTGAACATCATCATCAAGCTCAAGAAAATGGACTAAGAGATAAACATCAACACTTAACAAAGCAAACATAAAAAAACTACTCATATTCTTCGTTTTATTACTCATAGGCTTCAATCTAGAGTAAACTCTAGAACGGCCCTCCAACTTTAAAGTTGGTAAGGGTAAGCTTAGAGCTCTTTGAAAACATATGATTAAGTTTCTTAAAGAAAACCTTTAGTGAGCTACTTAACATTTTTATCAAACTTTGTACAAATAAAGGAATGAAAACCAAAACCATTGAGGAAGAAAGGAAATGAGAAACGAAATCTTGGGTAAGGAAAAGAAAAGGAAAACGAAATCATGTATGGTTCAAGACCAAGTTTTCAAGCTTTAGAGGTTTCTCACATGGTATCCACAAGACCATTATCTTGAAACCTCATCATTAAGCCAACGATTTTCTCATCACAAGACTCTAAGGCCTAAATAAAAAGGATGATAGAAAGAGTTTTGAAAACCAAGAGAAAACTAAAACTTTTCTTAAAGAAAGTAAACAAAACTTTGAAAATAAACCCCTACCAAAGATATTTTTCTTTTGAAAGATTGGAAGCTTGGTCTTGAAACAATATGAGAAAAACAACTTCTTCCTTGGTGCACAAAGTGAATTCGGCCAAGAGAGAAAGAAAAGGAAGAAAGATTTTGCTTCGAGTTCTTGAGCTTGGAAATGGAAAGTTTATGTGTTTAATGGAAGGTTTGTGGTGTTTGGATGATGGTTTATGTTTAGGAAATGGTGGATGATGATGATTCTTTGAGAGGATGAAGAAGAAGTGAAAGAACTCTTGAGCCTTGAGAGAACAAAAATGAGAGAAATTTAAGAATACTCTTTGAAACTTATACTTAGCAAGTGCTAAAAAATGTGCCCAAGTTCTTCCAAGCATGATATTTATAGAGAAACAACATCAAGGATGCATGAATGGAGGGAGGCCTTGACCTCATGTTCCATGAGGTGAGAGAATTTGTTTCATGGAGGCATGGTGAGGTATGGTGGAAAGCATGGGTAAGTATGGGCATGGCTATGGGCAACCATGTTCTCTTAAACACATTTTAATAAATTTTCAACATGTGATGGATATTTTTGGGGAAGGAATGGCTGATTGGTTTAGGAGCATTTAGGGGAAGGAAAATCTCATTTTAATGTTGGTTTATGTGTATGTTTAGGAGTTGATTTGATTAGGCCATGGATTAGGAGTTGTAATTTGTGTTTTAGGTGAGATAATGAGTAATTAAGGTGGTTCAAGACAAGATTAAAGAGTGGTCTTGCTTGATTAATGTAAATCCACCTTTATTAGGGAGAAATCTTATCATGTGACAACTTCCATGATTTAAGGAAATTGATTGGAATCTTAACAATTCATGAAAATATGATATAAAGTCTTAAATCAAAGAAAATGATTTTGAGTTTCTCTAAGCAATCTTAGGTTCTAATTAATCTTAATTAATTATTTTGACTCTAGATTAGTATTTAGAATTTACTAATTTTTAATTAGAGCCTAATATTGCTTAGGTTTTGCTAATCACTTCATTAGGCCCAAAATGCACTAAGTTAAGGGGCAAAATGATAATTTTTCACAAAACTGCCCGGGTTACTTGGAATTAACCTGTTGTTAAACATCACTTAAAAACATCGTTTAAAACTTTTTGGTGAAGTCTGGTCTTGAACACCAAATTTGACAAACGGCCACATGGGTGTTTTGGTAATTTCGCGCATTGGAACTAAAAAATGAGATTCTTCTACTCTATTAATACACACAAAACATATAATCCCCTTATTATCATCAAAACATCCCTTGAGGATAGCAGGGCCAGCTTCCTCATTTTGAAATGATCTAGGGCATTTTGGTCATTTATACACTAAAAAAATTGCGTTACAGCCCGTGCACGTAAAATAGAGAGGATAGCCTTCTTTTGCTTTTGTTTATTAGAAGTTATCTATTCTAGGTGCACCCCCAATAGGAGTAGTGAGAGGAGAGGTCCTTTATGTAGCCTGGTTATAGTTTACTTTTGCTTTTGATTCATGGATATTACGGATTATTACTTTTTAAGCCCAACCTGTTGGTGGGCATGTTATAACTCTCTTTATGTATACGATGGATATGCAAAATGGAATGAATAACTATTTTGATATATATATATATATATATATATATATATAAGTGGAATGAATAACTATTTATGTATATGCCTATGTCTGCCTGATCTTCTTCATTGTTACGCTAGAGACGAGATGTAGTTCAGGATGTATGCGCATGTTTTACTTTTTAAAGTTCAAAAAAATTTACCTGGATTTAGACTAAGGTATTTTCAAGAGTTTAAAATAAGACCTGGGACAAAAGAGCAATGACTAATAATTAACTTAAGTGCATCCTAGGCATGTTAGGTTGAATATTAGGGTGTTACATACTTCAGAAAGCACGTTTCACTGTAAACGTGCACTTTACAAGAATGAGAGGGAAATTTTGAACCCTTCAGAAAGCGTTAATGCTAAATGTTTTGAATAATAACACAACTAATTTTGATAAAATATTTTGAAGAAGGACTAACATTTCCCTTGAGTTTCTTAAAGCTTAACGTTAGCATAACAAGATTCTTAAACAAAAATATGTTCACATGACATGTACAAACATGTTTAATCTCATTTAAAAAGATTGAGACGAAATGAAAGTGAAAAATATATCGTGGAATGAACGAATATATGCTCCACATATTGAAGAAAATTCACGAATACAAGAAACCAAGGTTCAGATATTTAAGAAAATAGCATATGCCTTTAGAAAGTATAGTTCAAATAAAGATATCAACCCATCTCTAAAGCATATGTGCTTTACAACCTTCAATCGTCATTATCGCAAATATAAGATCATCTACAAGCTCTGATTGAGATTGAAAGATCGAAGAAAATTCAAGGGACTCATACCGCATTTAAAAAGTTCACTTTACAATGAAACGTTGTAACATCCTCCCAAGTACAACCTTATCCTTAAGTCATGGTATTATACTCAAGAGTTGTTACTTATATTATGCGGACCTTTCTTAATTATCTATAATAAGGGTCGATCAAATTACGTGTTAACTAACTCGTGGTTCTATCGAGATATATAGCTAGAAACAACTTATTTATTTAACACAAGTCAAGTACAAAAGGAAATCTTCTAAGGGCTTTACATACATCCGTTATCTCTTATGTTTTAAGACATATACATACACTTAAGTACAAAAAAACACAAGTTCTGTATAACTACTGCAAAATCCACTTGATCTTCTCCTGAGCCTCACCGTCTTCTAAATCAACCTGGGGATGCACGGAAAAACAAATACATAGGGGTGAGAATTCTAAAATTCTAGGAGGGCGTCCCCAAAACATATACTGAAGTTCATGTCATTGTTACCGCCCAGCCACTTCAATTTATTTAACAAAAGGTGATCATGCATTACATAATGACTATTCATTTTTAAAGTTCAAAATCTATCTTTTCGAAGTGGGTTACTTTTAAGAAAAACCAATCACTTAATACACCTCTACCGTCAGATTATACTCATAGTAAGTTATGGCAACCAAGAAGAACCAATATACACAAATATGTATATGCCCAATGTAATGAAATTCATCTTTGATTTTCCTTGATGAATCAAAGTATCACATCCCTCTCTATTTGCCTTCGACAAGCCAAAAGGATCTCAATCCACTCCATTTGCCTTTGACAAGTCAAAAGGATCTCATGTGTCATTATTTGCCCTTGACAAGTCAAAGAGGATCTCATGTTTCATTATTTTCCTTAACAAGTCAAGAGGATCTCAAGTTTCTTAGGATCATAGAATTTAATTCAGGTACATCATTCACGCATGCATAAAACACATACAAGCATCCATTCACAATGAAATTCTCATTTGTATCTTATAAATCAACCTTTTAAATTATCTAGTATGCATTCATATGTCACAAGACATACAGCCAAAAAGGTAACATCAAGTACTCATGTCATTCTAGAACCAAAAATTCCATTACTTCATCAATTCAAAGCATTGTTGCATTTCCAGCATAATGGCAGATTTTACACCATTGTAACACGAATTATGTTGCCCCTCAAACAATCAATTCAGAGGCTATAAAAATTACTCAAGACACTTCAATGTGTCCACAAGGTCCCATAAAAATTTCAATACAAATGGAGCTATCTAACTCCTTCCATAAATTGTACAAATTCAGTGGTCAGGGACCACCAATTTACAGCTTAGACTAGAGTTCTCATAATTTTTCACCCTAGCAAATGATTGAACCAATGCACAACAAAATTCACAGTGATATTTCAATATGTTACTAACTTCGTGTAAAAATTTCAAAGGCTAGTTCAATCCTTTGCTATGTTAATAAAATCAGACAACTTTATTGCTTCAGTTTCAATAATCAGGAGCCTGTCATTTCGGTTTCTGATTTTTCTGAGGCATCAAACATTAAAACTAACACCAAGGAAATTCATAGTTATTTTAAAATGTCAACTACAACATATAATTTTTGTAGGTCATGAAACCACCCACAAATATGTCAGAAAATTTAATATCAATTCTACTTCAGGATAGCTTGAAATCTAGGCCTAGTTCAAATTTCTTTTGGTGGAAACTCATTTTTAACACCATCCAAGCCCATCACCAAAATTCAAACATCAATAAAATATAATATCAACCAAAAAAATGAAAATTTTGGAATAAAACCAAAGAGAACAGAATTGAAAATTTCAAGAGAAAAGACCATAGAAAACCCTACTTTGAGAGCTCTTGAGCTCTATGCTCCAAAGGATGCTCTAGAATGCTTTTGCTTCACTTAAAAGCTTCCCTACCAACATCAAACCCTTCCTTTAACCTCTGATTGTGTGCCCTCAAAGTTGGAAAAAGTGATGGATTCAAATTATAATCGGTTAGATTTGTAGGTTATGATGAATAGAATAAGTTTAGTGAAGAGAGTTTGTGGTTTTAGTGACTTGGAGCTAGGGTTTTGCAAGCTTGAAGCTTGTTAATGGAGTTTGAGAGGAAGAATAATGGAGGAAGGGTTCTTAGAGAGGTCTGGCCGAAATTGTGATGAAGGGAAATGATAAGATGTTGATATTTTGAGTTTAGGGCAAAATACATAGAATTTTCAAGTCCAAAATGTTTTCTTTGAAGATAATGATTGTAATTTTGTGCAATTCCTATTGGTTAGTCATAAAGATGTAATTGTGTGGCACATCTCAAGCCACACACTTGTCCTCCTTAGGTGGCAACTTGCTTTGCAAGTTTCATTCGTAAGAACTTGCAAAAATCTCACCGAACGGTAAACACCGTACCATTAAACCGATATTACCCGAAAATTAATTTTAAGTATAAAATTATCATTCTAGATATTCTTAACCTCATTCCCATGTTTCCCTAATTTCAGGCACCTCTGCCCGAATATAGGTTTCAGCTGTCCAGCGGGTGGGGCCCACAAGGTTACTATTCATCCTTTAATTTTTTTTTTGACAGGTTGTTGGGGCCGCCATCATTGCTAAACTATTACATTTTTGAAATTATGATTAATAAAGCTCAAATTAATTTTTAATTAAATTTTAGGGTGTTACAACTGGCATTATCCTGGAAATAGAGTGAATTTTGAAATTCAAATTTAAAGTCAAACTCAATCATAGATTGACGGATTCTTCTGCCAACATGGTCAATTGCCAGGTTTCTGAAGAAGAATTTCAAAAAGCATGTTCAGAAAGTAAAAAGAGTTTCTAAAGGGACATCAAAAACCTCTATCTCACAATGGTTTCTGAATAGATGTGACAGTGTTAAGCTACTATTCTAGATGCATTCCAAAACACAAAACAAAGATGAACACATGTCACTTTGAAGACAAATCAAGGGCAACAATCATATATGCAAAACATCTATAAATAAAGATGTTATGCTATCAACAAATAAGAGACTTTTGCTGCATAAGTGCTGAAATGTTGAAAATTTTCCTCCTCATCTTTTTTGAAATTTCATTATGTAAGCGATTTTTACTGTTGAGTACAAATGACCAGGAATGCCCCTAGGTCATTCTTACCCCAATTCAGGAAATTTACCTATCTCTAATGGGTCAACTCTATGTTTAAAGGGATCATATCTGTTATGTTTGATATCCAGTCTTAAATCGTTTCTAAACTTTCAGCTCAAAATGACAAAATACCCCTGCGTTCTACACGGAAATGTGCCGTTTGAGCTCGGAACTTTTCCAGGAAGTTTGGAATGATGTTTTTGAGTGGTATGTGATGTTTAGTCAAGCCTGGAGGCTCAGAGCTTTAGTGCAAAATTACCATTTTGCCCCTAGAACAATGAAGTACAGATGTAACATCCTAATATTTAACCCCAATACGCCTAGGACGTATCAAGATTTATTATTAGTTATTATTTCTCTTTAAATTCATTTACAAAATACTTAGCGAAAAATACAGGTAAATTTTTTTTTTTGAAATGATTCATATAAAACAAAGTGCGAGCCTTTGCGCGTAACATATATACAACATGAAGCGGAAGAATACATAAAACATACAGAATATAAATATTAAAGAACACATTCATCATGAAAATATTCCTCATCACATTAGTTAACATAATTTAGTACATCTCTACAGAAATATAACAAAAACATAAAGTCTTAC
The DNA here is from genome assembly GCA_030441495.1 of Dalbergia oliveri. NCBI lineage: Eukaryota > Viridiplantae > Streptophyta > Magnoliopsida > Fabales > Fabaceae > Dalbergia > Dalbergia oliveri. The sequence goes on from JAMLFY010000011.1 coordinate 27,842,259, forward strand.
CCATACTAGTGGGCAGAGCTTCCAGGTACAACAACATAAAATAAGAAACATGGAAACAAATAGATGAAAACAACCCCCAAAGATACTCCCAAGCTAAGACTCCCCTCCCTCGAACTATGGAGGACGCCATACCATCCCTCTGGCACATATCCAATAAACTTGGCAAGTTCCTCGATGCGCGAAGGAGGAAGGATGGGCGAGCATGCTCGCCATGAGGGCGTATTCCTGAACGTCGTGCTAACCTGCGCGTCACCGTCTCCTCACACCCATCCCGATATCCATGGGTACAGCAGGGCGGAACCCTCCGAGAAAGGATGAGAAGGAGGATCCTCTGGGTCGTCTCCGAACGTCTTCTGCGAGGCACGCACTCTGGGTAACCTCGCACCGTCAAGATGCGAATATGCATGACCTTCGCCCGTCATCCTGGTTGCGTCCTCTCAAAAATCATGTCATCGCCAAAGGGGAGGTCGAGTGAAATCTAAGCTTGGAGTCTGAAAGGCAACAGGCGTCCCATGTATGCAAAAATGCGTATAGCACAACGACCCTCGAAGTGGTAGGATGTAACTAGATGTAGTGCAGTCCCATGTGCGTCAACAAATCACGAACGACGCCATTCGATGTCGAAGACGTACCAAAGAAAATGGAGAGAGGGTGAGAATCTTGCTAAAGAATCTCAGGAGGGAAATCCTCTATCCTATTGTCATCGTTTACGTCCCTAGGAACCTTGGGTTTATTATAAAAAGGTTAAGCATGCATAGGTTCATTATGAGGTTTTCACAAGATATTTATCCAAGGTCCATGTCTTTTGTAATGACTCTTAATGCAGTATGCACCATAATAGTTCATGGATGCATGACATTACTTTAGGTAAATCAAACAAATATCAAACAACATATAAGTGGCATGTAACTTTCTCTTGAACATATTTCCTTTTCTCATACTTGTGACACCAATCATAATAGTAACCGCACCCCTTTAACTAGGCTATGAGCTCATACCTTAACTAGTCTACTAGTTCTTACTTATCCTCTTGATAAGCGAATCATAACATAATCATATTCATCATAATCATCATAATCCTACTCCCAGAGTATTGGTAGTGGGCTAGGATCACCCATCATGGGACTTTTTCCTTTTCGAAGCATCACCGCTTTGGGTGTAATGTTTATGCCCTTTATAGTTTTACCTTCTCTTCATTCCGAGCAGGAGAAGTACATCTCTGTCACCTTAAACATCATATATTTTTCCTTCTTCAAAGCATCGACGGTTAAGACCAACTAACTTTGTCCGCTTTGGGATGCTAATGCCTATGCCCTCACGGTTTTACCTTCTCTACTAGCAAGAGAAGTATGTCTCATATCATCGTTAAACATCATTTTTCACAAACTCTTTTTATGTCCCTCAAATTTACGGAGTTCCCGCATAACAGCTACTCTTCGAATATCCTCAAATTTGAGTCATGCCACATAATCTCAGCCACATGCATCATTTTCATGGAACTTCTCAATTCAATAACTTTCTAGTTCACATGAGCATATTCCTCAATTTCATTCATATTTCAAAACCTTATGCATCTTAAATACAACATTTCATCATATCACCATATCAATCATACACATAAAGTTTCATGCTCAAGGAACTAACATAATCACATCATCATGAATATGCTCGAGGTTCATCATCATAAATATGGTCACCCTTCCTATCTCATAGTATCTTATGCTTCGACCCCTTATGGGCCTTAAACTTGTATTTGCATCTTTATTACCCTCAAGAGGTTAACACTTAGACTCTTCTCTAAGATTTGAACTCACTAAAAAAAATTCCATACACACTTGCACATGAAAGGGAGAAAATATCATTTGCTTAAGGGGCTTAAATCTCATTCATGGCCCTTTTTAAATCCGTCTTCACCTAAGGCTCCATAATCAATTCCTAGACCAATTATGAGGGATTCCTAGGCATGTTCTCTAGTTATAAACCATTTTAAGCTCTTATCATCACCTTAAACTTAGAAATCAACACCTAATCATTTATGAAGGGATTTTGTACAAGTCTTACTAATTATGAATCATTTATCCTTGAATCAATCATGCTAGAATAGATTTGCATTTCTTTGCATTAAGATGTTCTAGAATTCATCTCAATCCTTTCAAGTTACTTATTCTTTTCTAACTTTTCTAAATCAATTCCTTGCTTCACTCAAACATAGCTTTACACATTTTAACACCTTAGAACAGGATTTATATAGTAGCCAAACATAGACAGAACCGAAATCATAAGCCTATAGAATCACATAATCTCTTGAGTTGAAATGCATATAAGTTGCTAGTCTTGGGACATTTTCAGAAACAAAAGGTGTTCTAGTAATCGATTACATGTTCCTAGTAATTGATTACCAGGAGCTCAATTCATTTGGGTTTCAAAAATCTCGGTAATCAATTACATAGGATGGTAATCGATTACTTAGGGTTAAGTCCGTTTCCTAAAAATAAAGAACACAGGGTAATCAATTACACTATAAGGTAATCGATTACAGGGGTTTCAAGAATAGGTTTGGGCATGAAGAACAGCCATGGTAATCAATTACATTGCCTCGGTAATCGAATTATGTAAACCAAAAGTCCTTCAAAAACCTTTGGTAATCGATTACATGACTGGTAATCATTACCAGACCTTCGAAATTTGAGAAAACATGATTTTTGACACATTCCAAACTATTTAAACACCTTGAGGCCTCATAAAAATTTTTCAACATTTTTCTAAAATCATTCATGCATTTTACAAAATCAAACCATTATTGAATCATACTAAAACTCATCCATTTCTTTTTTACTAGAGTTTCCTTTTTAGGATACTTAGGGCAAGTCTTTGAGCTCTAGAATATTTAGGTGATAACATAATCTTAAACATGCTATGCACTTTATTTTACTCTTCATTAGAAGTAAAGTGAGAGCATAAAATAATATGAGATGCAACTTCATTATTATCTTTAAAGATTAAGTGATAACTTGAAATATAAACATGAAATGCAAGCTTGGGAATTTAAATATGGTAATGCAAGTTCATTCATTTATTCTTGTGAAATTAGTGATAGCATCAAAATAAACATGAGATGCAAGACATAAATTTAAACATGAATGTAACTCGTTTTTATCTTAACTAGAGCTCTTACAAGACTTTTAGAGGAACATAAACCTCAACCCATTATATATCATAAGGCAAGCTTTAGAGTTCTTAGCACCTAGACTTCAAAGAACTTAAGGTTTGAACTTCATCATCAAGCTTAAGGAAATGGACTCAAAGTTCAACACTTTGTCTAAACAAAACTACAAGGGCTAAGTCATATTCTTTATTTTATTGCTCATGGGCTTCAATCTAGAGTAAAACTCTTACGGCGACCAACTTTAAGGTTGGCAAGGTAAGCTTAGAGCTCTTTGAAATCATGTGATTAATTTTCTTTAACAAAACTTTTGTGATCTACTTTACATTTTTAGCAAACTTTGTTCAAACCAAAGCAAAGGAAACCAAAATCATGAAGGAAAGGAAAGAAAACCACAAACTTTATCAAGGAAAAAGGAAGAAATCAGGCATGTATGGTCCAAGACCAAGTTGTTTCAAGCTTTAGAGGTTTCTCACATGACAACAAAAAGTCATTATCTTGAAACCTCATCATCAAGCTCATGTTTTTCTTTGTGAAAGGGCCTCTGGCCGAAAAGAAAAGGGAAGAAAAAGGGTTGAAACCAAGAGAAACTAGAACTTTTCTTTAAGGAAGACAAGTAAAAACTTAAACACAAACCCCTACCTAGAGAAGTCTTGAAGAGAGGAAGGAAAGCTTTGTTTCTTGAGAGGAAGAGAAAGAAATCCTCTTGAATCCTTGAAGCACTTCGGCCAAGGAAGGAAAGAAGAAGAGGAAAAGTTTCTTAAGGCTTAAAGAAAGAAAGCTTTGAGTCGCAAGGTGTGTAAACATTCAAAGAGCTTTCAAACTCATCTATTTATAGAAGAAGAAAGCTTGTGGATGGCTTGGGAAGGAGGAGGAGTGGCCGGCCATTTGAGAGGAGAGAGGGAAAATATCTCTTGGTTAAGGCATGGTCTTAGGCATGGTGTTGAGATCGGCAAGGCATGGGCAAGGTATGGTGGAAAGCATGGCTTGAAATATGGCTCTGAGTGTAATTGAAACAATACATGATGGGCTATGGGGGTGGAGTAGCCCCATCCAAAGCCATAGGGAGGAAAATTAGTTCCTCTAATTGTGGGTTAATGGTGTGTTTAGGTGTTTCTTTGATTAGATTTGATTAATTTGTAAGAAGGTGTTTAGGTAAGGTAATTGGGTAATTAGAAAGGTCAAGACTTGATTAGGAGTGGTCAACTAGATTAACAATTTAAATTATTTTCTTGGTCAAATGAGGATGCACAATTCCTTAATTTAAAGAATTGGAGAGAGAAAACACTATTCAAGATTCCATAACTAGGAATCTTGAATTAAAGAATGCAATTAGAGTTTATCTAAGCAATCTTAGGTTCTAATTAACCTTAATAAATCATTTTGACTCTAGATTAATTATCGAAATAAATTAATCTTCGATTAGAGCCTAATATTGCTTAGGTTTGCTTAATTGCGTCATTAGGCTCACTAAATATTCATTTGGGGCAAAATAGTAATTTTGCACTAAAACTGCTCGGATTTCCGGTTCAACTAAACATCAAACATTGCTCAAAAACATCATTCTAAACTTCCTAGTTTTGGCTCTAACTGCACCTTTTATCCATGTAGAACACAGTAGGGTATTTTTGTCATTTTGAGCCGAAAGTTTAGAAAATGAGATTTTCACCTTGAATATCATTCATAACAGCATAATCCCCTTTAAACATCAAGTTGACCATTTGAGGGTTGCCCTGGCAACTATCTCTTTAATTCTGTAAAAATGACCTTAGGTAATTTCCCTATTGTACTCTAAAGATAAATTCCTGGTGTTACATAATGAGCCTAATGAGATCAATTAAGCAAACCTAGCAATATTAGGCTCTAATCAAAGATTAATTTATTTCGATAATTAATCTAGATTCAAAATGATTTAATAAGGTTAATTAGAACCTAAGATTGCTTAGTTAAACTCTAATTGCATTCTTTAATTCAAGATTCCTAGTCATGGAATCTTAAATAGTATTTTCTTTCTCCAATTCCTTAAATTAAGGAATTGTGCCATACCCCATTTGACCAAAAGAATGATTTTAAATTGTTAATCTAGCAAGGTTACCCTCCTAATCAAGTCTTACAACCTTAATTAGCCATTACCTCACCTAAACACTTTCTTATAAACTCCTAATCAAAACCCTAATCAATGAAACACCTAAACACATCCTTAAACCACAATTAATGAACAAAATCCCTTCCTCCTTGGCTGATATGTTGGCTGAAATCCCCTTCCTTTTTTGAGTCACATGTTGTTTTAATTCTCACTCAAAGCCATGCCTAGGCCATACCTCATCCATGCTTTAACCCATACTCAAAGCCATGCCTTGTAAGAGATATTTCTCTCCTTCCTCCCCAGATGACCGGCCACTCCTCCCTCCTCTAGACTATCCATGAGCTCTCAATCTTCTATAAATACACTAGCTTGAAAGCTCTTTGAATGTTTACACACTTGAGCAAACTTCAAGCTTTCTTCCCAAACTCAAAGAACCTTTTTTTTCTTCCTTCCTTGGCTCAAGTTCTTCAAAGGATTCAAGAGAATTCTTTCTCTTTTCCTCTCAAGAAACAAAGCTTTCCTTCCTCTTCAAGACTTCTTTAGGTAGGGGTTTATTTTCTAAGTTTTGTGTGCTTCCTTTAGGAAAGTTCTAGTTTTTCTCTTGTTTCTTTTCCAAATTCTTCTTCCCTTTTTTTTTTGGCCTAGAGCCTTTGTTGAAGAAAAACTTTGGCTTGATGATGAGGTTTCAAGATAATGGTCTTGTGATGTCATGTGAGAAACCTCTAAAGCTTAAAAACTTAGTCTTGGACCATACATGATTTCAATTCTTCCTTTCCTTTTTCCTTCTAAGATTTCGATTTTATTCCTTCCATTATGCAAGGTTTGATAAAATGTTGAATAGATCACTAAAAATTTTGTTAAAAAATTTATCACATGTTTTCAAAGAGCTCTAAGCTTACCCTTGCCAACCTTAAAGTTGGTCGGCATTTCTAAGAGTTTACTTAGATTGAAGCCCATGAGCAATAAAATAAAGTGTAGTTTTATTTATGATGTTTTGTTGAGTGTTGGTGTTTTCGTCTTAGTCCACATTCATGAGCTTGATGATGAAGTTCAAACCAAGACTTCTTTGAAGACTTGGTGCTAAGAACTCTGAAGCTCATCCTTATTTGTTCAAGATACATGTTGGGTTAGGCTAGTAATGTTCCTCTAAAAGTCTTGCAAGAGCTCTAGTAAAGATAAAATAAGTTGCATTCATGTTTAAGTTTATGCCTTGCATAGCATGTTTATTTTGATGCCATCACTAAACTCTCAAGAACAACTAAATGAACTTGCATTATCATGTTTAATTTCCAAGCTTGCATTTCATGTTTATATTTCAAGTCATCACTTAAACTCAAAGATAATAATGAGGTTGCATCTCATATTTATTTTATTCTCACTTTATTTTATAATAAAGAGTAAAATAAGTGCATTGCATGTTTAAGTTTATGTTATCACCTAAATAGCCTAGAGCTCAAAGACTTGCCCTAAGTATCTTCAAATGGAAATTTTAACCATGAAAGTGGATGTGTTTAGGATGCATAATGATAGTTTGATTTTGTAAAATGTGAGGATGATTTCAAGAAAATGTTAGAAAAATATTTTATGAGGTCTCAAGGTGTTTAAATAACTTGGAATGTGTCAAAAATCATGTTTTCACAAATTCCAAGTTTGGTAATCGATTACCAGCTTATGTAATCGATTACCAAAGTGGTTTCCAAGGGTTTTTGGTTTGGTAATCGATTACCAGACAATGTAATCGATTACAAGGCTTGTCTTCATACCTAGAACTTGGCTTCACAACCTGGAATCGATTACCTGTTGTGTAATCGATTACCTAATGTTTTTTCATTTTCTAAAACATTAACCCAAGTAATCGATTACCATCCTATGTAATTGATTACCTAGTTGTTCTAAACCTAGAACAAAAATTTAGTCTCTGGTAATCGATTACCAGGCACAAGTAATCGATTACAGAACACTTTTTGCTCCTGAAATTGTTCCAAGAGAAAAACTAGCAACTCATATGCATTTATAACATGAATTTTATGAGATTGTGCGTGATGCATATTTTGGTTTCTATCTTGTTGGCCACCGTTGAATTCTGTTTCGAGGAGTAGAATGCATAAGATTATGTTTGAGTGAAGTGAGGAATGATTTTGAACGTTAGGAAGGACTAAATAAATAGAAAGGTTTGAGAACTAAAATCTTAACACCCTTAACACTAGAATAATAATTTTTGTTCCAGCATAATTGAGCTTAAGGAAGATGGCTCATAATTAGTGTTCATGCCTAGAAGTTGAACATAGGATCTTAGGCAGAAAGAACTTAGACAAAGGTCTAAGGTGTAGATCCTAGAATCCCCATAGTCGAATAATGATTGTGATGTTTAATCTATACAATGCTAATTGGATGAGTTAGTGGGCATAAATGTTAGAAAGAATTATAGGTAATGATCCCTTAGGTGTTATAGGATCCATAATAAAGGTTAGGACAATTGGAACACAAAGTTAAGACCCGTAAGGGCCAAAGCATAAGACACCATGAGATAGGAGGTGTGATATGAGCATGAGGCTGAGTGGGTATACTTGTGATGATGTGAATATGTTAATTTCATAAGCATGAGGCTATATGTGTATTTGTGGCATGTTGTTATTATGATGAGGTATGCCATGTTTGAGACACATGAGATTTCCAAATATGAATGAGTGAGAAGAGTATCTCTTGTGAATTAGAGATTTATTTAATTGAGAAAGTTTCATGAGGATGATATGTGTGGTTAAGTTATGTGGCATGACTCAAATTTGAGGAAATTCGTGGTGCAGTCCCGTTATGCTCGAATTTCCGTCAAATTTGAGGGACTTAAGAAAGTTTTGAAAATAAGATTTTTAATGTGACATGCCGAGACGTACTTCCTCCTACGTGAGGAGAAGGTAAAATTGTGAGGGCATGACATTAGCCTGCGAAAGCGGACAAAGTCGCCTGGCTTAACCAGTCAATGCATTTCGAAGAAGGAAAAAGTCCCATGATGGGTGATCCTTAGTCCCTACCCGTACTCTAGGAGTTGAGATTATTATGATTATGATTATGATTCGCTTATCAAGAGGATAAGTAAGAACTAGTGATGACTAGTTAAGGTATGAGCTCATAGCCTAGTTTTAGGTGCGGTTACTATTATGATACTCAATGTCACAAGTTTGAGAAGAAGGAAAGTTGTTCATGAGAAGTTACATGCCACTTATATGATGATTAATTATTGTTTGTTTGCCTAAAGTATTGCCATGCATTCATGTTCTACTATGTTGCATACATGCATTAAAATTCATCATAAAAGACACGAACCTTGGATATTATCTTATAAAAACCTCATAATGAACCTTTGCATGTTTAACCTTTTCATAATAAACCCAAGGTTCCTGGGACGTAAACGATGACACTAGGATAGAGGTTTTGATTGTATTCTTTAGCAAGATTCTCACCCCTCTCCTTTTCTTTCCTTTACGTCTTCAGCACCCGATGGCATCATTTGTGATCTTCATTGACCCGCCCACTTGGGAGGTGCACTATGACCCCGAGCATCAGTCTTACCACTTCCAGGGTCATTGTGAGGTGCGTGTTTTTGTGTACGTGGGACGCCCCGTTTGCTTTCCCCTTCTCAGCCATCGCTCACTCCGACTTTGCCTTTTGGCGATGACCTGATCTTTGAGAGGACGTGACCCCGAGACGAGGAGACCATCTGCCCATCCTTCTTCATTGGTGGTACACAGACACTCTGTATGTCCCCGTCATTCATCGGAGATTGATCCTTCTGAGGGCTCTTCCCCTTCATTCCTATGGATCTCAGCTGTAGCGAGGACACCGTGCCCAGCTTTAGGCATGCAAGGCGTGTTCAGCCGAGAGGCGACCATGTCATGGAGGCCACGCCGTTCCTCGATTCCCATGCCTAGATCTCCACTTTGTTGGGCTACATCCGAGGAGCTCCGTGGCGGGCTACATCTCCCTATCCGAGGATCATGTCATCAGGAGGCGTGGAGGGTGAGGGTAGTGATAGTTGGGAGTCTTATCTTTTGGGGATTTACCATGTACTTGCTTTTATTTCTTTCCGTATGTATTTCCAGTTCTATGTATTACAAGCTCTTCCCACCTCATGTGGGTATGACTTTAATTAGTTTCCAGTTATTTTATCCTAAACGATGATATCTAATATATTGAGATGTTTATTTCCATGATCGAGCGTGTGCTTTATTGTTTTTGATATTATATGTTTTACGTTTCTTGTTGTTCCACTTTTGTTCACGTTAGTATGCGCTTGGCTACACTTTATTTCACGTTTTGAAAATGAAAAATTTTACCCGTATTTTCCGCTAAGGTATTTTGTAAATGAATTTTAAAAGGAGTAATAACTAATAACTAATCTTGATACGTCCTAGGCGTATTGGGTTAAATATTAGGGTGTTACGCATTACATTTGTAATCGGTTCCTTGCCTGTAAAATCTTCTTTCTACATTCTTAGTAGATCTTACGTTCTTCCTAGGAAGAATCATAGAAAGAAGTCATTCAAGTTTTCTAGGTTTGTCATTGTATATTTTATGAAAACATATGTGTTGGTTAGTTTGAGTGGCAAACCCAAACACAAACCTTTGTATCCTTGATCTAGTAGTGATCACGTGTAGTATGTTATTCAAGTGGCCTCAATGAACTCAAGAGGGGGTAAATTGAGTTCTAAAACTTTTTCTTTGTTTTTACACTTGGTTACTTTTCAATAAATTTTGAAGAGTTGGTTAAACTTCGTTAATATGTGCAAATGCAAGAGATATGAGAGTGTAATTATGTCTATGAAAAAGATTAACAGGACAATGAAAGTAAATTTGGAATGAATGTAAAGAGATAAGGGAAGAGATTGCAAACTTAGTTTACTGGTTCGGTCACTTCCTGGCCTACATCAGTCTCTCAAGTAACCCACTTGAAGAGTTCCACTATTGCTTCAATCTTTACAATCTACGAGCGCTCCTAGACTAGGGATCCCTCACCCTATGTTTGAGTCTCTCAAGAACCAAGAGATGCCTCACTCTTGTTCTTACAAAGGGATACCTCACCCTTTTCACAATCTCAAATAAAAGAAAGAAGGGATTTACTCTCTGAATAGAGTAGATGTTACAAATTGAAGCCCTATAAGGTTTTTCAAGAATAAGACAATTTGGCCAAGTGTTGATCACAAAGAATGATTGAACAAATGATCTTTTTAGTATGTTTTCTTGTGTTAAAGAGTGTTAAAGGAAGGTATTTATAGAAAACAACTTGTATGAGCCGTTGTGGATTAGCCTCAAGAGATGCCTTAAGAGATGTGTCTCTTCAAAACACACCTCTTTGCAAGTTTCAGGCCATGGTAATCGATTACATCAACTGGTAATTACAGCTTAATTTTGAAACTTAAGGTCACCATGCTTGGTAACGATTACAATTGATGTGTAATCGATTACACATGTGAAAATTTTAAATTCTATGCATGAGATCAGCATGGTAATTGATTATTTTATGTGGTAATTGATTACAATTCTTTAAAAACAATCTTTTTCATTAAGAAAACACTTTTAAGCATTATTTAAATATTTCCTTTAAAATCATACTTATATTATCACAAATTAAAATAAATTCATCATTAAGAATGATTAAATTCTTTTAAAACAAGTTTTTAGATTAAAACTTGATCAACTTAAAAATGGCTAAATAAACTTATTAAATAAAACCTTTTGACAAATTGATCTATTTCCAAAGTATTTAACCATACGACATGATTACTTGACTTGATCACTTTGCTTGTTATTCCTAAGAAACTCCATGCGATCATTTCTTTGGCAATTGCATTTTGGCATCATCAAAACCTACAATATGAATTCACATAGTAGCCTAGAGAGGCTAAGTAAACACTACTTGCAACATGACAATAGAGTGTACTTCCTGTTCACGGTTTAGCTTGGAGAAGCTAGTCAAAGACTCTTATAACATTACAGGAGAGTGATCTATTAGTAAGGTTTAGCTTGGAGAGGTTGGTTAAAGACTACTCAGGTTGTGACAACGAGTGTACTTGTTATTCACTTTAGCTTGGAGAGGTTGGTTAAAGACTACTTAGATTTACCTTGGAGAGGTTAGTTAAAAACTACTTGATTTGTGGAGGAGTGTGCTTGCTGTCAAGTTTAGCTTATAGAGGTTAGTTAAAGACTACTCGTTTTGTGGAGGTAGAGTTAGCTCCTGGTCACAAGGAAGAGCTTGGGAAGGCTCCTGAAAGACTATCCAACAATGTTTTTAGTAGAACTCAACTATTGTTGAGAACTAGATGTAGGCAGGATTGGCCGAAACCAGGATAAACTCCTGTGAGTATCTTCTTCTCATTTATCTCTTTTTCTTTTACCTGCCTTGTGACTATTATTTTGTGTTTTTCTGAAAATCTTTCCTTTACGCATTTCTATTAAATAGCTCATGTTAGAAAGTTACTTTCTGATGTAACTAATGTTGTTTCCGCACTTCAAGTTCTATACTTGATAGTTTTGTGTTTAAGCGTTTTTAGAAAAGAAAAGGAAAGAAAATTTGAAGCACGATTAACCCCCATTCTCGTGAACCTTTTAACGTACAAGTGGCATTAGAGCTTAGGCCTCTAATGGGTTGAGCATTCTAATGATTGTAGAGGACAAAAGATCCTGAGGAGATATGGCACAGAACATTCATATAGCAGAAGGACATTCTGAACATACCCCATTCTTTGATGGTAGGGAATACTCATATTGGAGAGATCATATGGAGTTGTTCATAAAGTACACAAGCCTTGACTTATGGGAGATCATACAAGAAGTAGACTACGTTCCAATGGAAGAAGTTCCAGGAACTGATATGTAACTTGTTAGATTGCCTACACCTAGTCTTATTTTGTTGGTAGGCCAAATATCTATGTGATATGTAATTATGGATGTCATATGATGGAGTCAATATGATGTGTTTCTTCATGATATGTCTATTCGTTTTCTGCTTTATCTCGATTATCATTCACGTTATGCGTGACTCACATTTTCAATTATGTTTAAAAAAAAATGGCTCGTAATTTCACTAAGTATTTTCAAAGCATGATTAAGAACTGAAGCAAAGAGTAAAGTCTAGTAATTAATCAGATACTGCGTAGGTGTATTGGGTTAATTATTAGGGTGTTACATTTTGGTATCAGAGATTCGGTTTCATGGAGCCTGAGGATTGGACTGGCTATGCTTCTAAAGCATAATACGTTAGAAATGTCATGTGTAAATGTTTATCATTAGGATGAGCTTGAGGATTAGAGATGCATGACCACTGTATGTTGCACGTGCCATGGTAACTTGCTCACTTTGCATGGAATGTTGAGCCTAATCACCTCAGTGTTGTTGTTTTGTGTGTATAGGGACCAATGGCACATCGACAACAGACTAGGAACGTGGCACAAAATAACCAAGACAACGAGACCGCGAAGCACTCCGTGATGTGGCAAGGACAATGAGGATGATGATGGAACGAATGGATCAGGATCGCCAAGCTAATGCGAATCAAGGCCATGAGATCCCGAACATGCTCGTTTTGGGAGTTTTAGGGAACCCACCAGTATTCAAGGGGACCTTCAATCCAAATGTTGCAGAGAATGGATTCGGAATATTGAGAAGGTCTTTGCTCTAGTCCCATGCTGAGGAGAGAAGGTTACTTTTGCCACCCATATGCTCGAGGGTGATGCCTTCTGGTGGACAGGTGTCGAAGACTCTTGGAGGCGACGACATGGACATTGATTGGGAGCTATTTAAGGTCTATTTTTATGAGAAGTATTTTCCGAGTTCGGTCAAAAATGCCAAGGATATTGAGTTTATGCAACTTGTCCAAGGAAATATGAATGTGGCCCAGGACACTGCCAGATTTGAAGAACTTATTAAGTTCTCAAGGATGTATAGGGTAACCCCGACGAGTATTGGAAATGCATTAAATACGAGTCAGGGCTTAAGGCGGAGCTTAATGTGGCAGTGGTGCATTTGGAGATTAGGGATTTCTCTACTTTAGTTAACAAATGCCGCATCATTGAAGAAAGGTAGAGAAGCTGAGCACCTCAAGGTCGGATAATATCACCAAAGCTGACACCTCAAGGTCAGCAATTCAAGAGGCATAATCGACCCCCATTCCCACCTCATCGAGACCCAAGGTCCACAAAGGAACTTTCAACAAGGAAGGCCAAACAACAACAACAACCGCTATAACAGGTAACGCTACAACAACAACCCCAACAACAATCGTAACAACGACAATAACAACAAGGGGCAAGCACCACAAAAGGTCCTAGTAGCACCTCCACGACCCCCACCATCCATGGATGTCCCAAGTGCGGCAAGAATCATGGGAGCATGCCTGTCGAAGCCGGAACAAATGTATGCTATCTGTGAAGGGACTACTCTCGAGAATGCACGGAGAGGAACCCGCCAACCCCCAATCCCAAGCCGCAGTACCAAGGAAGGGTTTTTACTATTAATGTTGAAGAAACGACAAAGTCACGGAATCTCGTGGAAGGTAAGTGTAACATGCATGGTAAAAACTTAATTGTACTATATGATTCTGACGCTTCCCATTCTTTTATCTCCCACTCATGTGTTAAAAGCCTTAACTTACATGTGACTGAACTTCCTTTTGACCTTGTTGTTTCTACCCCAATTGGAAACCCTAGGACTTGTAAATGTTGTCTAGATTGTAATTTTGTTATTGAAAATAGATCCTTTGTTTTAGATCTCATTTGCTTACCCATGCAAGGTTTAGATGTGATTCTTGGCATGGATTACTTGAAGCCAACCATGTCCTGTTAACTGTCATGAGAAAACCATTACTTTTTTTCCTGTCCTTTGAACCTAAGAAACCTATAAGTCTTTACATAATGCTGTGGAAATGGACTGGTAAGGGTGAGAGTAAAGGTTATATTTTCTTAGCTACTAGTGATGTAGACTTTGAGCAAAGTATCGATGAGATCCAATAGTAAGGAATTATCCGAAGTATTTCCAGATGAGATACAGAGTTTCCCCCAAGAGAGAATAGAGTTTTCCATAGAATTGCTTCAGTGAGGTCCCATATCCATAGCCCCATCAGGATGTCCCCATTAGAGTTACCGAGTTAAAAGCTCAATTGGAAGATTTATTGGAGAAAAAGTTTGTTAGGCCTAGTGCATCACCTTGGGGAGCCCTGTGTTGTTTGTGAAGAAAAAGGATGGGAGTATGAGGATGTGTGTTGATTATAGGCAATTGAATAAAGTGACAGTGAAGAACAAATACCCTTTGCCTAGGATAGATGACTTGATGGATCAGCTTAAAGGTGCAGTGTGTTTTCTAAGATTGATTTGAGGTTAGGTTACCACCAGATTAGAGTAAGAGATGAAGATATACCGAAAATGGCCTTTTGCACTCTATACGGCCATTTTGAGTTTGCAGTAATGTCCTTTGGATTAACCAATGCTCCAGCAATTTTTATGGATTACATGAATAGGATCTTTAGACCCTATTTAGATTCAGTTCGTGGTTGTCTTCATAGATGATATTCTCATCTACTCTAAGACCCACGAGGAGCATGAATGCCACCTAACCATAGTCCTGGAAATCCTAAGGAAAAGAAACTATATGCCAAGCTTTCTAAGTGTGAATTCTGGTTGGATGAGGTGAAATTTTTAGGGCATGTAGTATCTAAGAAAGGAATTGCTATAGATCCTAGTAAGGTGGAAACGGTTGTAAACTGGAAAGACCAACCACGGTAACTGAAGTAAGGAGTTTTTTGGGTTTAGCCAGTTATTACCGTCGGTTTATCAAGGGATTTTCCAGATTTCCCTACCTCTGACCAAGTTAACTAGGAAGAACACCCTTTTTCATGGACCCCGAGTGTGAAAAGAGCTTTCAAGAGCTAAAACACAAGCTAACCTCGACCCCTTTTGGTATTACCCACCCCAATGTGCCTTCGAAGTATCCTGTGATGCTTCGAGGAATGGTTTGGGTTGTGTACTAATGCAAGATAGGAAGTAGTGGCCTATGCGTCGAGGCAACTCAAGCCACATGAGGCAAATTACCCACCCATGACCTTGAGTTAGCCGCTGTCGTGTTTGCTCTAAAGATTTGGAGACACCATTTATACGGAGTGAGGTTTGAGGTGTTTTCCGATCACAAGAGTTTGAAATATCTCTTTGATCAAAAAGAGCTAAACATGAGGCAAAGAAGGTGGATGAAGTTTTTAAAAGATGATGATTTTGGGTTAAATTATCATCCAGGTAAAGCTAATGTTGTAGCTTGATGCCCTAAGTAGGAAATCCTTACAAGTGTCCCGTTTGATGGTGAAGGAGGTTGAGTTAATTGAGCAGTTAGAGACCTAAATCTAGGGATGACCTTGACCACTAAAGGCATAAGAGCTTGCCATCTTAGTGTGACGAGTGAATTCAAGGAAAGAATTGCTCAAGCCCAAAGGGAAGATGCTGAATTTCAAGAAACTTAGAAGCGGAAGAGCTAATAAGTTGAAAGGTTTTACCCAAGGGAATGATAGTTTGTGGAGGTTTGAAGGTCGTATATGTGTACCTACTAGTGGTGACCTCCGAAAGGATATTTTGGAGGAAGCCCATAAGAGCCATTTCACCTTTCATCCTGTGCCACCAAGATGTATCAAGATTTGAAGAAGATGTTCTGGTGGCCAGGATTGAAGAAGGATGTGTGCACATGGGTGAATAAGTGCTTGGTGTGTCAAAAGGTGAAGATTGAGCACCAAAGACCCTGGAATGTTGCAAACCTACCAATCCCCGAGTGGAAGTGGAATAGTATCTCCATGGATTTTGTAACGACTCCGAGGACCCAAGCGAATCATGACGCCATTTGGGTAATAGTGGATCGGTTGACTAAATCAGCCCACTTTTTACCTATTAAGGTGACTTATTCCTTGGATAGGTTAGCACGTTATATATTCAGGAGATAGTAAGATTACACGGAGTACCCTCAAAGATAATCTGATTGGGATCCACGATTTACGTCATGATTTTGGGGAGCCTTTAGAAGGCGTTTGTTCAAAGCTGTCTGAGATAGTTATCACCCCCAAACGACGGTTGCTTGAAAGAACTATCCAAACTTTGGAAGACATGTTGAGGGCATGTGTTTTAGATCAAAGGGAGTTGGGATAAGTACCACCTGATTGAATTTGCATATAATGTAATGCCCCAATTTTTATGGAATCTTTACTGTCATTAGAAATTACCAAATTCCGTAGGTAAATATTTTATAAAATTTGAGACCAAACAATTCTCAATAAAGGAATATAACGTTAGAAGAGAAGTTAGGAGCAATTTAGAAGCATTGCAAACCCGATTTTTGTATGTGTAAAATGACCAAAATGCCCTTGAGGTTATTTTACTAGAAAATGAGGATCGTGGGCCACCCGTCCTCAAGGGGATGTTTTGAGGATAATAAAGGATTGTTTGTGCTATGTGTGTTATAGAGGAGAAGATCTAATTTGAGTTCCACGCGTGAAATGACCAAAACGCCCTAGATTTTAACTTCGATTTGTGTTGACTTAGTTTTTAACCTCACTAAAATATTTTAAAAGGTGTTTTTAAGTTATGAATGACCTTGGTTAAGTCCGTGGTCCCTGTTTTGGATTAAATTATCGTTTTTGCCCTGTCGTTGTCAGTTTTGCAAATTTTGAGATTTTCGATTTGTCTACGAAACCTAAACAATATTAGGCTCAAATTAAAGCTTATTAAATTCTAATTACTAATCTAGAGTCAAAATTATTTATTTAGATTGATTACAACCTAAAATTGCTTAAAACACCCAAATTGCTTAGTAATTCACTTAAGTCCTTAACCGTAAATTCTCTAAATTGCATGAATACCTTGCCTACACCTAAATAATACATGGAACACACAAAATCCTCTTCCACAAGGCTGTAATGGCTGAAATTATTGAGTAATAAGTCAGAAAATTATTACACAAAAATCCAAAGAATGAAAACAAAGAATCATGAAAACATGAAAACATGATTCCATGTTTTAAGCCACCAAACAAAATGATTTTTCTTCCTTATTTTTCTCTAATTTTTGGTCAGATTTCCTTCCTTCCTTTGTCCATTTATGAGCTGCAAAATCTCTATAAATAGGCATGCTTGAAGATAGTTTAGATGCTTAGTTCATAACTTACACAAATTCTAGTCTTAGGAGCACCAAAAGCTTTCTTTTTTTCTTCCTCTTGTCGAATTCTCCCTTTAGCTTTTCAAGGATATTTTGCTTCATTTCACTCAAGGAAACCAAGTTCTCTTCCTTTCTTTCAAATCAAATTAGGTAGGGAGGTGTTTCTAAGTTCATTTTATGCTAAGACAAGTTATGTTTCTAGCTCAAAAATGATGTTTTCATGAGCTTTCTTTTAAGTTTTCATTTTCAAGTTTCTTCTTCCTTTCTTTTTAAGTATTTCGGCCATATGGCCTAGCTTATGATGAGACCATGGTTTGATGATGAGATTCTTGAGTGTTGGTTGCAAAGCTTTCACAAGTTAGATCTCTAAAACTTGAAGGTTTCACTAGTTTCCAAAGCTTCTAAAATTTCAGTTTTTCTTTCCTTATTTTCCTTTCATGGTTTCGGCCAAATGGCCTAGGAAGGAATGAAATGATGGCTTGATGATGAGGACCTGAATATGGGTTGTAAATCCATCACAAGTTAGGCCTCTAAAGCTTGAACATTCCATTTAATGCAAAACATTAAAGAATAATGTTTTTATCTTGAGGTTTGAATATGAAATATGTATTTTTTTACTTTGTCTTGCTAAGATACATATATTGGGTTGAAATTATAATTTTCTTAAAGTCTTAAAGGAGCTCTAGTAAAGAAATCAAGTGAACTTGCATCCATGTTTAAGTTTGTCTTGCACAACCATATTTATTTTATGTCATAACTAAATTCTCAAGAATGAATAAATGAACTTGCATATCTCATGTTTAAATTTCAAGCTTGCATTTCATGTTTAAATTTCAAGTTGTCACTTAATCTCTAAAGATAATAAAGAAGTTGCATCTCATGTTTATTTTATGCTCTCACTTTATTTTATAATGGCTAAAAGAATCAATGCATGACATGTTTATTTTATGTCATCACCTAAAAATCCTAGAGCTCAAAGACTTGCCTATGAATCATAAAAAGAAGAAATGAGATAATTGGAGTTAAAGAATTTATTCTTTAAGAAGTCTGAGAATTGGAGCTTAAAAATGTAATTCTCTTCTCCCTCTACTCGGTCTGCGGATTACCGCCTTCAGCCCTTGCATCATGTTTATATTACAAGTTCTTGCATCATGTTTAATTTTCAAGTCATCACCTTAAATCTTAAAGATAAAGAAATGGAATTGCATATCATGTTTATCATTCTAAGCTATCACCTTATAAAGATAAGATTAAAATAAGGTTGCATAGCATGGTAATAATTCTAAGATGTCACCTAAATCTCTAAAGCTCAAGACTTGCTCCTTTTATCTTAAGTGAAAGATTTAACTATGAACATTCTTTCAAGTTATAAATCGGTCCCATGGTTAAGTTAGGCCTAAAGTCCTATGACTTCTTTCAAGTTTAACAAAAAGAATTAGTTCTAAAAGAGTTTTAAAACTTTGTAAGAATTTTATGGGAAGCTAGTAATTTTATGTGTACTTAAAATGTGATTTGATGCTTATCAAGAATTTGGTGTCATTGATTGATTCCTGGTTTGTATGTTATAGTTGGCGTTGCAAACAATGAAAACTTATGCATGAAATAAGGATATTTTGTTACTTGGAAGAAAGTGTATTATGGAGAGTGCAATTTGGAAAGATTCTGGCTAAGGAAAGACTTTGGTATTTAAGCGTGTCCATTGTGACCCACCTCTCTTTCCTGGAATCTCCAGATGCATGATTATAGTTATATATATTATTCCAGAATAAGACTTGGAAATAAGAAAATGTTAGAATTATTATGAATTGAGTGTAACATGCAAAGACTTATTGGTGACTTAAAATTTATAAGAAAATGATCCTCTGGACCCATCAAACTATAAGTGGTGAAAGGTGATTCTAGCCCCTAACCTGTTCTTTAAAAGGGTAGAGTTAGGACTTTAACTTATCAAAAGGATAAGTATATGCTAGTGACGATGTGTAAGGTATGCTCATAACCTAGGTTCCCAAACCTTTAGGAGGGTGGCCAAAATAATGAGGATGATAAGATTTTAAGGTCACCTAAGGTACTAAGAAATAAATTATGTGCACCATGTCCATGTGTAGCTATTATGATATTCTTCGTGCATAATGTACGCCCAATTTTTACTTAATTTTTACTATCATTAGAAATTACCAAATTACCTAGGTAAATATTATATAAAATTTGAGACCAAACAATCCTTAATAAAGGAATATAACGTTAGAAGAAAGTTAGGAGCAATTCGTGCAAGTATTGCAAACCCCGATTTCTGTACGTGTAAAATGACCAAAATGCCCCTGAGGTTATTTTACTAGAAAATGAGGATCGTGGGCCCCACCCATCCTCAAGGGGATGTTTTGATGATAATAAGGGATTGTTTGTGTTATGTGTGTTAATAGAGGAGAAGAATCCTAATTTTGAGTTCGACGCGAAATGACCAAAACGCCCTGCCCGTTTTAACTCCGATTGCGTGCCGACTAACCGAACCTCACTAAAATGTTTTAAAAGGTGTTTTTAAGCCATGATTAACCATTGGTTAAGTCGGGTGGTCCTGCATTTTTAAGTAAAATGACCGTTTTGCCCCGTCTTTGTGTAGTTTGCAAATTTTGAGATTTTGATTTGTCTAACGAAACCTAAGCAATATTAGGCTCAAATTAAAGCTTATTAAATTCTAATTACTAATCTAGAGTCAAAATTATTTATTTAGATTGATTAGAACCTAAAATTGCTTAAAACACCCAAATTGCTTAGTAATTCACTTAAGCCCTTAACCGTAAATTCTCTAAATTGCATGAATACCTTGCCTACACCTAAATAATACATGGAACACACAAAATCCTCTTCCACAAGGCTGTAATGCACGAAATTATTGAGTAATAAGTCAGAAAATTATTACACAAAAATCCAAAGAATGAAAACAAAGAATCATGAAAACATGGAAACATGATTCCATGTTTTAAGCCACCAAACAAAATGATTTTTCTTCCTTATTTTTTTCCTCTAATTTTTGGTCAGATTTCCTTCCTTCCTTTGTCCATTTATGAGCTGCAAAATCTCTATAAATAGGCATGCTTGAAGATAGTTTAGATGCTTAGTTCATAACTTACACAAATTCTAGTTTTAGGAGCACCAAAAGCTTTCTTCTTTCTTGGCTGAATTCTCCCTTCAGCTTTTCAAGGATATTTTGCTTCATTTCACTCAAGGAAACCAAGTTCTCTTCCTTTCTTTCAAATCAAATTAGGTAGGGAGGTGTTTCTAAGTTCATTTTATGCTAAGACAAGTTATGTTTCTAGCTCAAAAATGATGTTTTCATGAGCTTTCTTTTAAGTTTTCATTTTCAGTTTCTTCTTCCTTTCTTTTAAAGTATTTCAGCCATATGGCCTAGCTTATGATGAGACCATGGTTTGATGATGAGATTCTTGAGTGTTGGTTGCAAAGCTTTCACAAGTTAGATCTCTAAAACTTGAAGGTTTCACTAGTTTCCAAAGCTTCTAAAATTTCAGTTTCTTTCCTTATTTTCCTTTCATGGTTTCGGCCAAATGGCCTAGGAAGGAATGAAATGATGGCTTGATGATGAGGACCTTGAATATGGGTTGTAAATCCATCACAAGTTAGGCCTCTAAAGCTTGAACATTCCATTTAATGCAAAACTTTAAAGAATAATGTTTTTATCTTGAGGTTTGAATATGAAATATGTATTTTTTTTTACTTTGTCTTGCTAAGATACATATATTGGGTTGAAATCATAATTTTCTTAAAGTCTTGAAGGAGCTCTAGTAAAGAGATCAATGAACTTGCATCCATGTTTAAGTTTATGCCTTGCATAACCATATTTATTTTATGTCATAACTAAATTCTCAAGAATAAATAAATGAACTTGCATATCTCATGTTTAAATTTCAAGCTTGCATTTCATGTTTAAATTTCAAGTTGTCACTTAATCTCTAAAGATAATAAAGAAGTTGCATCTCATGTTTATTTTATGCTCTCACTTTATTTTATAATGGCTAAAAGAATCAATGCATGGCATGTTTATTTTATGTCATCACCTAAAAATCCTAGAGCTCAAAGACTTGCCTATGAATCATAAGCGAAGAAATGAGATAATTGGAGTTAAAGAATTTATTCTTTAAGAAGTCTTGAGAATTGGAGCTTAAAAAATGTAATTCTCTTCTCCCTCATGTGCGGACTACCGGGCTCTTGCTAAGATTTCTTCTTCCTCTACTTGTCCTGTAATTACCGCCTTCAGTTTCTTGCATCATGTTTATATTACAAGTTCTTGCATCATGTTTAATTTTCAAGTCATCACCTTAAATCTTAAAGATAAAGAAATGGAATTGCATATCATGTTTATAATTCCAAGCTATCACCTTATAAAGATAAGATTAAAATAAGGTTGCATAGCATGGTAATAATTCTAAGATGTCACCTAAATCTCTAAAGCTCAAGACTTGCTCCTTTTATCTTAAGTGAAAGATTTAATTATGAACATTCTTTCAAGTTATAAATCGGTCCCATGGTTAAGTTAGGCCTAAAGTCCTATGACTTCTTTCAAGTTTAACAAAAAGAATTAGTTCTAAAAGAGTTTTAAAACTTTGTAAGAATTTTATGGGAAGCTAGTAATTTTATGTGTACTTAAAATGTGATTTGATGCTTATTAAGAATTTGGTGTCATTGATTGATTCCCTGGTTTGTATGTTATAGTTGCTGTTGCAAACAATGAAAACTTATGCATGAAATAAAGACATATTTTGTTCCTGGAAGAAAGTGTATTCCTGTAAGAGTGCAATTTGGAAAGATTCTGGCTAAGGAAAGATTTGGTATTTAAGCGTGTCCATTGTGACCCACCTCTCTTTCCTGGAATCTCCAGATGCATGATTATAGTTGATATATATTATTCCAGAATAAGACTATAAATAAGAAAATGTTAGAATTATTATGAATTGAGTTGTAACATGCAAAGACTTATTGGTGACTTAAAATTTATGAGAAAATGATCCTTTGGACCCATCAAACTATAGGTGGTGAAAAGGTGATTCTTGCCCCCTAACCTGTTCTCTCAAAAGGGTAGAGTTAGGACTTTAACTTATCAAAAAGGATAAGTATATGCTAGTGACGACTAGTAAGGTATGAGCTCATAACCTAGATTACTCCCAAAAGGGTGGAGTATAGGGTGGCCCAAGGAAAATAATGATGATGATAAGATTTTAAGTCACCTAAGGTACTAAAGAAATAAATTATGTGCACCATGTCCATGTGTAGCTATTATGATATTCTTCTGCATAACATACATGAGTTGATGATGAGAAATATGATGTTCTTCTATGCATGTTATATTAATGATGATGATGAGGAATATGATGTAATGATAAAAGAAAAGTTCATTATAAATATGACATGTTAAGATTATGATGCATTATAAGACGCATAATTAAAATTGGCGAATCTTAAAAGTATTTCTGAACTTAAAATTTAATCTTCGTATGTTCACTATTTTATAATAACCCCGAGATTCCTGGAGACTTTGATGATGACACCGTAGAAGGAGATACCCTACTGAGAATTCTTTAGTAAGATTCTCACTCCCTTTCCTTTATTTCCGTCATTGTCTTCAGATTCAGATGCGACATTCGTCCTGTTCGTTGACACCCCACTTGGAATTCCACTATGATCCGTGCATCATTCGTATCACTTTGAAGGAAGGTGCTCGGTTCGTGTTTTATTTACGTAGGTCGTCCATTTGCACATCCTCCCCAGTTATCGTTTTTTCTACTTCTCCCTATGGCGATGAAATGGTTTTCGAACATGCACGTCCACTTGATGAAAGAATGTTACGTTCTTATCCCGCCTCATCTGCTGTCCATGGTTTTCCAGAGTATAATCCACGAACGAGATATTCTGAAACTGATCCTTCAGAGGACCCTCCTACTCATGCTTATTCTGAGCTCTCGCCTACTCTCCCACGTGTAAGAGAGGGTAGTGAGGAAACAGTTGTTCAGCCGAGGTTAGCAAGAAGATCGTCCATGCGACCCAGCCTGGTGCATCTCATGTGCCCCTTCCGAGGAAGCTCGTCAGATCGGGTTTCTTCCCGTTTCCAAGACAGTGGCCCTAGAGAGTTCTTAAGTAGTCTTAAGAGTGTTATACATCCAGTTTTAGAGTAGCCTTCCTCAGCTTTTAAGGTTATCTAGTTTAGGGGCATGATTTCCTTATAAATAGTTTCCTATGGTGTGAATATGTAAGATATGATGTATGAACTTAACTCACCTTTTGAGTGAGGTTATTGTATATATGTTGTGATGTGCATTATGGATGTTATGTGATGGAGCCAATATGATATATTTAGATTCTTAAATGTCTTATTTTACTACCGCTTAATCGTTTATGTTATGCGCGGCTCACGATTTCAATTATGTTAAAAAAAAAAATGGCTCGTAATTTCACTAAGTATTTTCAAAATATGATGAAAGAACCAAAGCAAAGAGTAAAGTCTAGTCATTAATCAAATTCAACCTAGGTGTATTTGGTTAATTACTAGAGTGTTACATTTTGGTATCAGAGGTTTCTCCTTTTATTAGCTTAGGATTGGACTCTATGCTTCTAAAGCATAATACGTTAGTAATGTCATGTGTAGATGTTTATCATTAGGATGAGCTTGAGGATTAGAAATACGTGACTACTGTATGTTGAAAGTGCCATGGTAACTTGCTCACTTTGCATGGAATATTGGGCCAAATCACCTCAAGTGTTGCCGTTTTGTGTGTATAAGGACCAATGGCATAACGACAACAAACTAGGAGCGCGGCACAAATCAAAATAATGAGACCGCGAAGCACTTTGCGATGTAGCAAGGACCATGAGAATGATGATGGAAATGGACAGGACGTCAAGCTAATATAAATCAAGGACATGAAATTCCCGAACATGCTCGTTTCTGGAATTTCTAAGGCGAATCCACCGTTTTCAAGGGGACCCTGAATCCTAATGTAGCAGATGAATGGATTCGGAATATTGAGAAGGTCTTTGCTGTAGTTCCATGTTTTAGGAGAGAAAGTCACTCTTGCCACCCACATGCTTGAGGGTGATGCCGCTTCTGGTGGACTGGTGTTCGAAGACTCCTGGAGGCAACCGAAGTGGACATTGATTGGGAATTATTCAAGGTCCATTTTTATGAGAAGTACTTTAGAGTCTTGTGAAATGCTAAGGACATTGAATTCATGCAACTTGTCCAGGGGAATATGATGTGGCTAGGATACTGCAAATTTGAGGAACTCATTAAGTTCTCAAGGATGTACCAAGGTAACCCTGATGAGTATTGGAAATGCATTAAATACGAGTCAGGGTTAAAGGAGAACTTAATGTGGCAGGTTGCGCACTTGGAAATTAGGGATTTCTCTACCTTAGTCAACAAATGCCGCATCATTGAAGAAGGGCAGAGAAGCTGGGTACTTCAAAGTCTGAGAATATCATCAAAAAGCTGACACCTCAAGGTCAACAGTTCAAGAGGAATCGACCTCCATTTCCACATCAATCAAGATCACAAGTGCCACAAAGGAACTTTCATCAAGGAAGACCGAACAACAACAACAACCGCTATAATAATCCCAACAATCGCAACAACAACAATAATAACAATAAAGGGAAAGCACCACAAAGAGGTCCAGCACCTCCACGACCCGTGATCCATGGAATGTCCCAAGTGCGGCAAGAATCATGGGAGCATGCCATGTCGAGCCGGAACAAACGTTTGCTACCCGTGAAAACAGGTCATTACTCAGGAGAATGCAAGAAAGGAACCCGCCAACCCCCAATCCCAAGCCAGAATACCAAGGAAGGGTATTCACGTTAATGTTGAAGAAACGACAAAGTCACGAAATCTCGTGGAAGGTAAGTGTAATATGTATGGTAAACTTAATTGTACTATGATCTGCGCTTCCCATTCTTTTATCTCCCACTCGTGTGTTAAAACCCTTAACTTGCATATAATTGAGCTTCCTTTTGACCTTATTGTTTCTACCCCTCCTGGAAAACCCGTTAGGACTTGTAAATGTTGTTTAGATTGCCATTTTGTTATTGAGAATAGATCATTTGTTTTAGATTTCATTTGCTTACCCATGCAAGGTTTAGATGTGATTCTTGGCATGGATTGGCTTGAAGCCAACCGTGTACTGTTAACCTTATGAGAAAACCATTACTTTTTTCCGTTCCCATTAGACCTAAGAAACCCATAAGTCTTTACATAACTACTGGAGAAATGGACTGGTAAGGGTGAGAGTAAAGGTTATATTTTCCTAGCGCTAGTGATGTAGACTTTAAGCAAAGTATCGATGAGATACCGATAAGAAATTATCCCGAGTATTTCGAATGATACCAGAGTTTCTCCCTAAAGAGACAGAGAGTTCCATAGAATTGCTTTCTGGTGCAGGTCCCATATCCATAGCCCCATAAAGGATGTCCCCATTAGAGTTGATCGAGTTGAAAGCTTAGTTGGAGGATTTATTGGA
>JAMLFY010000011.1:27868702-27891702 GCA_030441495.1 Dalbergia oliveri
CTTCAATCTAGAGTAAAACTCTTAGAGCAACGAACCAACTTTAAGGTTAGTAAGGGTAAGCTTAGAGCTTTTTGAAACCATGTGATTAATTTTCTTAACAAAACTTTTGTGATCTACTTAACATTTTTAGCAAACTTTGTTTAAGTAAAGGCAAAGGAAACCAAAATCTTTTAAAGGAAAAAGGGAAAGGAAACCGAAACCATTAGAAGGAAAGGAAAAAAGGAACAAAATATAGGAGAAGGAAAAGAAAGAAACACAAGCATGTATGGTCCAAGACCAAGTTGTTTCAAGCTTTAAAGGTTTCTCACATGACAACAACAAGTCATTATCTTGAAACCTCATCATCAAGCTAAAGTTCTTCTCATAAAAAGGCCTCATGGCCAAAATGAAAAAGGAAGAAGAAAAGTTTGAACCAAGAGAAAACTAGAACTTTTCTTGAAGAAAACAAGCAAAAACTCTAAAACAAAACCCCTACCTAAGGAAGCCTTTGAAAGAGATGAAAGGAAACTTTGTTTTCTTGATGAAATGAGAAAGAAATCCTCTTGAAACATGGAGGAAGAATTCGGCAATGTGGGGAATTTGAGAGGAAATAAATTTTTTTAAGAAGTGTGAACTTAGCAAATGAACCAAAGTGTAACAAGGTTCTTCAAGGCTTGGTATTTATAGAAATTTTCAACATTGAGGCTTCAAAGGGGGAGGAGGAACCGGCACTATTTTGAGAGGAGGAGGGAGGAAATATCTCTTACAAAGGTATGGCTTTGAGTGGGTTCAAACGTGGTTGAGTATGGGCATAAGTATGGGCAAGGCATGGCTCTTTGAGTGAAGAAAAATTCAACATGTTACACTTTTCTTAGGCTATGTATTCGGCAGATTGGGCAGCCAAGAGGAAGAGAATTGTTCATGTAATTGTGGTTTAGTGGTGTGTTTAGGTGTTTATTCGTTAAGGTTTTGGTTAGAGTTGTAATAAAGTGTTTAGGTGAGGTAATTTGCTAATTAAGGTTGTAAACTTGATTAGTTAGGAAATCTTGCTTAGATTAACAATTTAAAATCATTCTTTTGGTCAAATGAGGTATGACACAATTCCTTAATTTAAGGAATTTGAGAGAAAAATAATTCAAGATTCCATAACTAAGAATCTTGAATTAAAGAATGCAATTAGAGTTTAACTAAGCAATCTTAGGTCCTAATTAACCTTAATAAATTATTTTGACTCTAGATTAATTATCAAAATAAATTAATCTTCGATTAGAGTCTAATATTGCTTAGGTTTGCTCAATTGCATCATAGGCTCACTGTACACTATTCTAGGGCAAAATGGTAATTTTACACTGAAACTCCAGGGACCTCCCGGCTAAACTGATATCAAATACCACTCAAAAACATCATTCCAAACTTCCTGGAAAAATTCCGGCTGAGACGGCACCTTCCCATGGAAGTAAGAAGTATTTAGTTCACAGAAAGTTAAGAAAACGAGATTTTCACCTAAATATCAAATGTAATAGATATAGTCCCTCAAACATTGAGTTGACCCATTAAAAGATACCAGGTAAAATGTACCTAAAATTTAAGGTAAAATGACCTCAGTTATGATTAATTAATAAACTTTACTCTTTGCTTTAGTTCTTTCATCATACTTTGAAAATACTTAGTGAAATTAGAGCCATTTTATTTTAAACATAATTGAAAACGTGAAGCCGCAATAAACGTGAACAATAATCGAAATAAAGCGAATAACGTGCAGATATAGCATGAAAAACACATCATATTGGCTCCATCATATAACATCCATAATTACATAACACATAGATAGTTTGCCTACCAACGAGAATAAGACTAGTGTAGGCAATCTAACAAAACAAATAATATATGGATTGAAGGACATCCATTAATGGCACCTAGTAATAACACTCAAAGGATAGGGATAGATATTTGAAATATACGAGTGAAACTTGAGGAATCAGTTTTACTATCGGTGAAAGCCTCAATGTGATTCACAAACGCTTCCTTCTATTTTGAAGACGAGATGGAAAGAAAAATAGAGGGAATGAGAAACTTATAAAAAGAATCTCAGTAGGGTACTCACCTCATGATGCATTGTGTCATCATCATCATCCCCAGGAACCTTGGGGTTATTATGAAATAGTGAGCATGCTAAGATTGATTTATTAAGTTCGAAAATATACTTCTAAAGGGTTCGTCGGTTTAATCATGCGTCTTATAATATCATAAACTTAGCATGTCATGTTTATAATGAACTTTTCCTTTCATCGACATATTCCTATCATCATATCATAATAACATGCATAAAGAAAACATCATATTTCTCATATCATCTCATAAAATGCTATCACAGAAGAACATCATACCATAATAGCTATGCACAAGACATGGTGCAAATATTTCATTCCTTTAGTGTCCTAGGTGACTTAAAATCTTGTCATCATAGACTTATCATTTCAAATTTCAAAGAACTATCATCATAAATTCTTACCAAAAAGTGTCTTAAACATCAAAACTCAAAATCGGGTAACCTCAATTATCACACTAATTAATCATGCATCTAAAGGATTCATTATCATCATTACCATTAATTATAAGTCTTAAGAACATTATTAAACTATATGGGACAACATAGGCAGCAGTTATTTAAGGCTTCACGGTGTGCTAGAAGTTGCATTTTAACCCTTCTCATTACCGGCTTTCCTTATGGTGCTAAAATCAATTACTAAACCAATTATGAATCATTCTCCCTTATATAAACACAATAGTACTTGGTTCTTAGGGCTGCTAAAGGTTCTAAAGGAGAAATCAAATTTCATTCTCTAGAGTTCTAGAAATCTTGCTTTTAGAATTTTCTAGGAAGCTAGTTTTATTCTAACATGCATAGAATCGTTCTCTTAGCAATAAATCATAATCATCACAACTTTGAACATATTAAACCATCATCATACAGTAGCACTAAACTTAGATAGATAGCCAAATCATGAACCTCATATAATTGCATAAAACCACATTTCAAGTATACATAAAGTACTAGTTTCCCGTATAATTTTTGCAAAGCTTCAAAACTCCTTTAGTAACTAATTCTTTTTGTTAAACTTTAAAGAAATTATAAGACTTTAAGCCTCCATAATCATGAGGCCGATTTATACATTGAAAGAATGTTCATGATTAGAATTTTCTCTTAAAATAAAAGGAGCAAGTCTTGAGCTTTAGAGATTTAGTGATAGCTAGAATTATAAACATGCTATGCAACCCATTTTAATCTTGTCTTTATAAGGTGATAACTTGGAAATATAAACATGATGTACAAACTAAAGAACGGCGGTAGTCCACTGGACAAGTGGAGGGAGAAGAGAATCTTAAAAACTGGAGCGGTGGTAATCCGCACAGACAAGTAAGAGGGAGAAGAATTCTTATTAAGCTCCAAACTCAAGACTTCTTAAAGAATGAATTCTTTGACTCCAATAATCTCAAGAAAGCTTTAGAGTTTTTATTATCATGGTTCCAACTTTGCTTGTGATACTTGGGCAAGTCTTTGAGCTCTAGGATCTTTAGGTGATGACATAAAAATAAACATGTCATGCGTTGATTCTTTTAGCCATTATAAAATAAAGTGAGAACATAAAATAAATATGAGATGCAACTTCTTTATCTTTAGAGATTAAGTGACAACATGAAATATAAACATGAAATGCAAACTTGGAAATTTAAACATGAATATAAAAGTTCATTTATTCATTCTTGAAATTTAGTGATGACATAGAAAGTAAACATGGTTATGCAAGGCATAAACTTAAACATGGATGCAAGTTCATTTTATTTCTTTACTAGAGCTCCTCCAAGACTTTAGAGAAATATAAATTCAACCCAATATATCTTAGCAAGACAAAGTGAAAAATACATATTTCAAGTTCTAAACTCAAGATCTTTATTTTTACATCATAAAAATATCATTCTTTAAAGTTTTGCATCAAGTAGAATTTCAAGCTTTAGAGGCCTAACTTGTGATGGATTTACAACCAACACTCAAGGTCCTCATCATCAAGCTATCATCATATTCCCATATAGGCCTTATGGCCGAAATATTAAAGAAAGAAAGAAGAACCAATTAGAAAAGCTAGAGAAAGTTCATGAAATCATCATTTTGAACCAAGAACAACACTTAGCAAAACATGGAAATAAGCTTAAAGACAACTCCCTACCTAATTTGATTTGAAGGAAAGGAATAGGACTTGGTTTCCTTGAGTGAAATGAAAGAAAATCTCTTTGAGAAATGGGAGCAGAAATTTCAGCCAAGGAGGAGGAAGAAAGAAAGCTTTTGGTGCTCATAAAACTAGAATTTGTGTAAGTTATGAGCAAGGCTTCCAAGGCTCCTCAAGTAAGCATATTTATAGAGGAATTCAAGCTCATGTATGACAAGAGGAGGAGGCATAATTTTCGGATTTTTCATGGGGAACAAAGGGAGGAAAATCATTTCTTGTTTAAGGCATATTTTATGCCATGTTTTAGGGAATTTTTTGGCATTTTGTTTTAGTGCATTATCTTGCAATAATTCTAATGATTATGGCTGAATTATTTCGTGCATTATAGCCTCATGAAAGAGGGTTTTGTGTGTTCCATGTATTATTTAGGTGTAGGCAAGGTATTCATGCAATTTAGAGAATTTACGATTAAGGGCTTAGGTGAATTAGTAAGCAATTTGAGTGTTTTAAAGCAATTTTAGGTTCTAATCAATTTAAATAAATAATTTTGACTCTAGATTAATAATTAGAATTTAATATTGCTTAGGTTTCGTTCAGCGAATCAAAAATCTCAAAATTTGTAAAACTACAAAGACAGGGGCAAAACGGTCATTTTACTTAAAAATTGCCCGAGACTACCCGAGATATAACCAATGGTTAATCATGGCTTAAAAACACCTTTTAAAACATTTTAGTGAGGTTCGGGCTCAAGTGGCACGCAATCGGGTTAAAAGGCGGCATGGGCGTTTTGGTCATTGCGTTAGAGCTCAAAATTATGATTCTTCTCCTCTATTAACACACATAACACAAAAAATCCCTTATTATTATCAAAACATCCCCTTGAGGATGGGTGGGGCCCACGATCCTCATTTTCTGAGTAAAATAACCTCAGGGGCATTTTGGTCATTTTACACGTCAGGAAATTGGGTTTTGCAATACTCACACGAATTTCTCCTAACTTCTCTTCTAACGTTATATTCCTTTATTAAGGATTGTTTGGTCTCAAATTTTATATAATATTTACCTACGGTAATTCGGTAATTCCTAATGAGTAAAAATTAGGTAAAAATGACTTACATAAGGGGCATTTTGGTCATTTGCACTCAATCCAAAAATTTAAAGACGTACACATAATCATGTTTATATTTCAAGCAATCACCTTAATTCTTGAAGATAATAATGTGGATTGCATATCATGTTTAAATTTCCAAGTCTTGCATATCATGTGTAAATTTCAAGTCATCACTTTAAATCTTAAAGATAAGGAAATGGACTTACACATCATGTTTATATTTCAAGCCTTGCATATCATATTTATATTCCCAAGTTATCACTTATCTGACAAGATTAAAATGAGATTGCATAGCATGTTTATGATTCTAGTTATCACCTAAATCTCTAATGCTCAAGACTTGCTCCTTTTTTAAATGAAGATTTTAACCATGGACATACTTTTAATATATAATTTGGCCTTATGATGATAATAGGCCTAAAGTTGAGTTTTATTTTATGTTAAGGTTTCATGTGTTTTCAAATGCCTTGAAATAATTTTAAGAAAAACTAGTAACTAGAAATGATTTATAATGCAATTTTCCAAGCTTTAGAAATTAAAATAAACCTGATTTGTTTTTATAAATTATGTAAAGGCTGATTGGTATGGCTTAGTGTGGTAAAAATTACCATTAGTTGTTGTAAAAATCATTCTTGACACATTAGGCAAGACTAGTAACTAGAAATGTGCAAAAGTGCAATTTTGGAAGTTTCTAGATATGAATTTTGGTTCCTGATTTAGGATTATTTGTTTATGTATAATGTTGTTTGGGATTGTCTAATTGTGTAAGAAATGCTAATAATTAGTGTAATAATTAATTTTAGTATCTTAGGAAAAATCGGTAATTAGAAAGGGTCAAAAACACAATTTATAGAATTTTTAAGATTTAATTTTCTAATATTGCTCAATGTTGTTTGATACTATTCATGAGGCTAAAAGTTAGTGAAAATTAGTGTAATAATCACTATTGGTCTCTTTGATGCATAAAAGAATAATTACAAGTGTTAATTAAACTGATTTGTAGCTTTGACCCGTTTAAGGGCTAACGAGTAAGTACGATAACTTGAGGTTGAAAATGAGAATTGTGTTTGTGATGACCTTGGTGCATTATGAATATCTTGATAAAGCATAGCATGTGCATTAGCGTCCGGTCCTTGATTCTAAATACCAGGTAGGAGCATGTTTACCTTTCAAGAAGATGTTGATAATATCATGCCTATGTAAATCATGTTATAATAAGTTGCAATTATGATTGAGATTTTAGAGATGCATAGTTGATGTGTTCTATGAGCATGAAATGTGAATTCATAAGTTATAATGATATAATGCTCAGGTTTGCACTTTAATGAACATGCTAAAATAAAGGTTACATACGACACATGGAAATGATCTTCTAGACTCCCAAATTAAAGGTTATGAGAGGTGATCCAAAAAGGATCCTTTAGACTCAGGAATTAATGGTTATGAAAATGTCCTATGCCCCCTAACCTGCACTCTCAAGAGGAGAGACTATAGGGCGGCCCCCAAGGAAAAGTGAATAAGAAATTTAAATCACCTAAAAGAATAATGAGGAAAAAAATCATGTTAGAAAGATTCAAGTTATTTATGTCATTATGAATTTCTATGATAATTGGCATATGGTATTGACATGCATTCATGATATAGTATGATGCATCCATGACATTAAGATTCACGCTAAAAGATACGGACCTCGGCTAATGGTATTTGAAACTTAATAAAAGGACCTTTTATGTGCTCTCATTTTCATAATGAAACTAAAGACATTGAGGATGATGATGATGACACACGCATTAGGAGGTGAAAGCCTCAGAATTTCTTATAAGTTTCTCATTCCCTCTTCTTCTTCCCATCTCGTTTTAGAGGTAGATGGTAACATTCATGATCTTTGTTGATGCCCTTATATGGGAAATGCACTCTCACCCGAGTCACCGACCATATCATTTTGTGGGTCATTGTCCAGTTCGTTTGTACTTCTTTATGGATCGTCCCTTCACACCTTGTTTCTACCAACTGGTTCTCCGCAGGTGCCCTTCCCGAATGATCTTGCCTTCGAGCTTTCGCATCTGCATGTCGGCAAGTTTCCATATACTCACTTCTCCTCACATAGTCTCTAGATACTTCCAGGATTACACATTTTGGTCACCACCTCGTTCTATTGGGCCATGGTTGGACCCCTCAGAGGATCTACCCTCCCGTTACCCTTCATAGGTCTACCCTGTCCCTATGGAGGTGGGAGGTGACAATAATGGAGAGACTACGGTCATGACCAATGAAGCAAGCACTCCAGTAGAGGCGCTACCGTCCTAGCAGAGGCACCAATGTCTAACCACAACACTTTATGCCACACGAGGATTTGAGAATCATGGTTTTCACTCTAGACGTTCTGAGCAAGAGTAGTGAGAAAGGAATCTTATGCTAGTTTATTTTGTCAATTGCTATTGTTCATCTTGGATTCCTGTACTTAACTTAAGCTTCAATTGGTGGGTAGTGTATTTTGGTGCTTGATGTAGAACGGTTAATACTTATGCTATAACTATATATGATGATGTGGTTATGTTCATGTGATTGTTATGCATATGTGAATAGTTTTTATTTCTCCCCTATATGTGAAACAAATGATGGGTTTTACTTATATGCAACACATTTTGTTTTTTTGTTTTTTAAATTTACCTATAATTTCATTAAAATATTTTCAAGAGTTTAAACAAGAATTGGAATAAAAGAGTAATAACTAATAATTAACTTAAATGTCAGGTGTTGAGTTAAATATTATGGTGTTACAATCAGCATGTGTCACTTAGAGAGTCTGATCAAGGGAAGGACAAAAACTATCTATAATAGATATATTTGCTTTAGAAAATAGAGACGCTACACAAAGAGCAAAAACTTTGTGAAAATTTCTCCTCATCTTGTAAAGTTTATTACTTCTTGTAATAATTTCCTTTAGTTGTAAAAGTCTTCTTTCTTCGTTCCTTCATTGTTCATACGTTCTTCTAAGGAAGAATAGGTGGAAAGAAGTCATTCAGTTATCCCAGGTTCTTCTTTCTATATCTTAAGGAAGTGTAGGTTAGTTTGAGTTGCAAACCCAAACACAAACCTTTGCATCCTCGATCTAGTAGTGATCGGTGTGAGGTTAGCTTGGGGAGGCTAGTCAAAGACTACTTGCAATGTGACAGTAAAGGTGTTTTATGAGTCACGCTTAGCTTGGAGAGGCTAGTCAAAGACTACTTTGTTCAGCTTGAAGATGCTAGTGAATAACTACTTGGTTTTTGATAGTAGGGGCTGTCTCCTAGACCATAGTAAGACCTGGAAAAGCTATTGTAGACTATCCTTGCATTACAAAAAAAAAATAGTAAATTATGTTGTTTTCCGAATTATGGCAGTTATAACCAGCCTTTTGCAGAAAATGGCGGTTCCTTCCGCCATAATTACAAACGCCTTTCGGTAAATTCAGCGGTTGTAAAAAATCGCCGCATGGCGCTTTGAAACCACCACAATTTGCATCATTTTTTTAAAATAATTATGGCGGTTTCAACCTGCAATTTTTTGTGAAATATTTTTAAAATATAATTATGGCGGCCTGAAACCACCAAAATTCGCAGCATTTTTTTTTAAAAAATTAATTATGGCGGTTTGAAACCACAAATTTTCAATGAAATATTTTCGAAAAATTGTTTAGGGTGATTCCCAAAAAGCAATTCAATTCATGCCCTCCAAGAAATGTTTAACACAATTAACACCAGCAAATGAATGCATGTCTCCTAATTTATTTTGCAAAAGATACATAATCTATCCAAATGATATGCAATACAATAAAATCTTGAAACTATTTTTGGAATTTTATAGCCAATAAATTAATCAGGAATGATATTAGGACAATAAAATTAGTCGTGAAACAAGGCTTTGACTCATTTATCAAATTGGAAACGGGATCAAAGGCTTGGTTATGGATACTAACAACCAAAAAAGAAAAAATCTACTCACAATATTTGAACTTCATATGGAAAAAGTCAAAAAAGAAAACAAGAAAAAAATTCCAACTCTCTAGGAAAGACTCAAAATAGTCTATTTTGAAAATACCATCCTAACAAATGTAACACCCTAATATTTAACCCCAATACGCTTAGGACGTGTCAAGACTAATTATTAGTTATTACTTCTCTTTAAATTCATTTATAAAATACTTAGCGGAAAATAGGGTAAATTTTTTGAAATGATTTATATAAAACAAAGTACGAGCCTTGCGCGTGACATATAAACGACGTGAAGCGGATGAATAAATAAAACATACAAACATAAACATTAAAGAACACATCCATCATAAACATCATTCCTCATCACATTAGATAATATAGTTTAGTACATCATAACAGAAATATAACAGAAGCATAAAGTCTTACCCATACTATTGGGCAGAGCTTGCAATACAATGATATCAAATGATAACAAATACATGAAACAACCCCAAAAGATAAGCACCTAACTATCGCTACCCTCTAAACCTCCTGGCGATGCCGATCTTCGGTTGGGGATGTAGCCCACGAACTGACGAAGCTCCTCGGATGTAGCCCAACGAAGAGGGATCTAGGCATAGCAATCGAGGGAACGTGTGGCCTCCGCATCGTGGTCGCCTCTCGGGTTGTCGAACGCGCCTCGCATGCCTTGGCTGGATCGTGTCCTCGCTACCTCCTCGAGACCCATAGGAAACGAAGGGGAAGAGCCCTCCGACGAGGAAGGATGGGCACGACGGGCCTGCTCGTCTCGGGGTCGTGTCCTCTCAAAGATCAGGTCGTCGCCAAAGGGTGAAGTCGGATCGAAACGATAGCTGGAGACGGGGAAAGAAAAAGGGCGTCCCACGTATGCAAAAATGCGCACCTCGCAATGACCCTTGAAGTGGTAGGACTGATGCTCGGGGTCATAGTGCACTTCCCATGTAGGCGGGTCAATGAAAATCACGAACGACGCCATCGATATCTGAAGACGTAACGGAATGAAACAGAGAGAGGGGTGAGAATTCTTACTAAAGAATCTCGGTAGGGAAGTCCTCTATCCTAGTGTCATCGTTTACGTCCCAGGAACCTTGGGTTTATTATGAAAAGGTTAAGCATGCATTAGTTCATTATGGAGTTTTCGCAAAGGTATTTATCCAAGGTCCATGTCTTTTATAATGATTCTTAATGCATGTATGCAACATAATATTTCATGGATGCATGGCAGCACTTTAGGTAAATCAAACAATAATTCAAACAACATTTGAGTGGCATGAAACTTTTCTTTGAACATCTTTCCTTTTCTCATACTTGTGACACCAATAATATAGTAACCGCCCCCTTAAACTAGGCTATGAGCTCATACCTTAACTAGTCGTCACTAGTTCTTACTTATCCTCTTGATAAGCGAATCATAAACATAATCATAATCATCATAATCCCGACTCCTAGAGTACGGGTAGGGGGCCTAAGGATCACCCATCATGGGACTTTTTCCTTCTTCGAAACGCATCGACTGGTTAAGCCAACGACTTTGTCCGCTTTGGCGGCTAATGTCTATGCCCTCACGGTTTTACCTTCTCCTCACCGGGAGGGAGAAGTACGTCTCGGTGTGTCACCTTAAACATCATATACTTTCATTCTTCGAAACGCATCGACTTGGTTAAGACCAGCGACTTTGTCCGCTTCGGTATGGCTCGACGTCCATACCCACGGGTTTACTTTCTCAGAAGGAGAAATGCGTCTCGGCATATAACTTTAAACTTCATTTTTCTCAAAAACTTTCTTTGTCCCTCAAATTTGACGGAAATTCGGCGGCATAACAGCTACTCTCGAATTTCCTCAAATTTGAGTCATGCCACATAATTTCAGTCACATGCATCATTTTCATGGAACCTTCTCATTGCAATAACTTTCTAGTTCACATGAGCATATTCCTCAATTTCATTCATAGCTTTGAAACATTATGCATCTCAAACACAACATTTCATCATATCACCAAATCAAATTATGCACATAAAGTTTCATGCTCAAGGAACTTAACATAACCACATCATCATAAGTGTGCACGAGGTTCATCATCATAATCATACTCTCTCGTCCACCTATCTCATAGTATCTTATGCTTTGACCCCTTACGGGCTTTAAACTTGCATTTCGGTCATTCTAATCCTCACTAAGGATTTTTATAACACCTAAGGGATCATTACTTAAAATTCTCACTAAGTTTTAGGCACACTTAAAATTCCAAACAGCATTATGTAGTTTGGGCAGGAAAAATATCATATACTTATGGGGCTAGAATTCCGTTCTTGACCCTTTTTAAGATCCGTCTTCGCCTAAGGCTTCATAATCAATCCCTAAACCAATTATGAGGGATTCCTAGGCATGTTTACTAAGTTATAACTTACTTTTCCTCAATTTAGCTTTGCTGGACGGAATCACATTTTGCCATGTCTAAGTGTGCTAGAATTCCTATTTTAAGTCCTTATCATCACCTTAAGCTTAGTAATTAATACCTAATCATTTATGAAAGGTTTTTATGCATATCCTACTGATTATGAACCATTTACACTTGAATTAATTATGCTGGAACAGTTTTGCAAATTTGTGCATTAAGGTGTTCTAGAATTCTCATTCTTGATCCTTTTAAGTTACTTATTTTTTTCTAACTTCTCTAAATCGATCCTCCCTTCACTCAAACATAATTTCACACATTTTAACACCTTAGAACAACATTTGTACAGCAGCCAATCATGAAGGGCAGAACCGAAATCATAAGCCCATAAAATCACATAATCTCATGAATTAAAATGCATACAAGTTGCTAGTTTTCTCTTGGAACAATTTTAGGAACTCAAACTCTTTTAGAAACCAATTTATCTCATTAAAATCATTAAAGTCCAAGCAAGATCAGTAGCCAAATTAATTTTCTCATAAAATAGATTTAAAACATATAATCTCATTCATAATTCTCCTTAGGTACTCCTAAGCTTAGAAAATTTCAAAACATGGCTATGGGCACTTGTGATTAGATGAACTCACACCAAGCCCATCATCATCACCACAAGGCCAAAATGGCTTCATTGAAAAACCGACGTTTTCTTGAAACTTTACATTGGATACTTGGGCAAGTCTTTGAGCTCTAGACCATTTAGGTGGTGACATAAATTTAAACATGCTATGCAACTCATTTTACTCTTCTTTTAGAAAATAAAGTGAGAGCATAAAATAAATATGAGGTGCACTCATTTATTATCTTTAGAGTTTAAGTGATGGCGTAAAATATAAACATAATAGACAAGAAAGTAAACATGAAATGCAAGGTTCAATTCTTTATTTTAGTGCTCTAGGCCTCTTGGGGTGTTTACCCCAAATCAACAATCAACTTTAAGGTTGAAATAGGTAGGCTTTGAGATTTATTAAGTGATGATGCACATTCTTGTTTTAATCTTTAAGTTGCTTAGTGATAGCTTGAAAATAAACATGCATTGCAAAGCATAAAAATAAACATGAATGCAACTCCTTTTTAATCTTAACTAGAGCTCTTACAAGACTTTAAAGGAACATAAAAACCTCAACCCATTATGTATCATAAAGTGAGCTTTAGAGTTCTTAGCATCAAGACACCAAGGAAGTCTTATGTCCTTCGAACACCATCATCAAGCTCAAGGAAACGATTTTTCAAGAGACAACCTTTCAAACAAAGATAAAAGGGCTACCTTAACATTTTTAGCAAACTTTGTTCAAGAGAGGAAAGGAAAAACCGAAACCATTGAAGAAAAAGAAATAAAAACCAAAGCTTGGACAAGGCAAAAAGGAAAAACCAAACCTTAGAGGAATGAAGGCCAAAACTTTGAACTAGGAAAAACCAAGGAGGAACGGAATCATAAAGGAAAGGAAATGAAAAACCAAAACTTTGAACTTGCAAAGAAAAGGAAAAACCGAGTTTGTATATGGTCCTAGACCAAGATCCAAGCTTTAGAGATTTCTCTCATGGCAAACACCAAACTATCTCCATGAGACCTCATCATCAAGCTAAAGATTGGTTTGTAAAATGGCCTCATGGCCAAAAATACAAAGGGAAGAAAAAGAGTTTGAAACCAAGAGAAAACTAGAAACTTTTCTCAAAGAAAGTAAAGAAAACTTGAAAGAAAACCCCTACCAAGTGAAATCTTGAAAGCTTTGAAAGAAAGCTTGAGTTTGCAAGGAAGTGAGAAGACAAAATCTTCTCTTGGTGAGCAACAAGGATTCGGCCTTCAAAGGTTCTCAAGGAAGATGATTTTTCCTTGAGGATGCAAGCTTGGAAATGGTGAGGTTTGGTGTTTAGGAGGTGTTCTAAGGTATGAGAGTGGTGGTTTGAGGTGGTTTGTGGTGGCTCAAGGTGGTGGGTGGTGGTTCTTTGAGGAAGGAAGAAAAAGAACTTAGAGGAAGGGAAAATGAGAGAAAATGAGAGAAAGTGCAAGGAAACTCAACTTAGCAAATGATCAAAAAGGTGTCCAAGCTTTCCAAGGTGTGGTATTTATAAAGAATGAAATGTTGTGGCTAATTTAGGGGGAGGGTGGCCGAAATTCATTGGCCTTGGAGGGAAGGAAAATATCTTCCAAAGCTTGTCTTGGAAGCTTGGTTAAAGTGGCTTAGGTGTATCAATAGCTTTTGCATAGCCTTTTTGGATGAAATTTGAATTCAAAATTTGTGGCTTTTGGGGGAAATTCTAACTAGATTAACAATTTTAAAATAATTTCTTTTGGTCAAAAAGGTGGTAGACAAATTTCCTTGATTTAAGGAAATTGAGAGAAAAAAACATTATTCATTACCTTTTGATTAGACATCTTGAATTAAAGAATGTAATTAGAACTTGACTAAGCAATTTTAGTTTCTAATCAACCTTAATAAATCATTTTGACTCTAGATTAATTATCGAAATAAATTAATCTTCGATTAGAGCCTAATATTGCTTAGGTTCGGCTGATTGCTCATTAGGCGCACTGTACACTGTTCTAGGGGTAAAATGGTAATTTGCACTAAAACTACTCAAACCTAGGGCCTTTAAACATCAAATATTACTCTAAAACATCATTCTAAACTTCCTGGAAAAATTCCGGGCTCAAACGGCACCTTTTCCGCGTAGAGCACGCAGGGGTATTTAGTCATTTTGAGCCGAAAGTTTAGAAAACGAGATTTCACCTCGAAAATCATTCATAACAACGTAATCCCCTCTAAACATCGAGTTGACCCATTCGAGGGTTGCTGGCGCAGTACCTCGAATTTCGGGTAAAAATGACCTTAGGGGCATTTCGGTCATTTGTACTCTAATAGCAGAAATCGGGGCGTTACAACAAAAGAGCATACGAATCAAGAGTTAAGTGAAAGAATTGAAAATGTTTTCAACATAATTATCTAGACAAGTGAGACAAAGTAAAAAAAGATATTCAGAATTAAAGTTGTATTTATTGGCATGTAGATTACCACACTTAAAGCATGTTCTCCAATATTTACCTTATATAGAAGAGTTTCTCCAAAGAAGCCTTAAGTTAGGGGAGGTCAGTAAGTACTTTTTGAGCAAGAACATGTAAAAAGATTTTAAACTGACTTGGATGGCCACGATGAGAATGTCCAAGATTAGCAAACATAGCTTTGACTTGCTCACAAGGCCAACATATAAGAAATCTTTTCATTATCTTAAAACTATATGGAAGCAACTATAGATATTTTGTACATAGACATTTCACAATGTACCATGTGGAACTTGAATCTACTTTTGAGTCAAACATTAATAAAATTTATTCTTTTATTTAAACAACACTGTGTTGTTTTATATTTGAAGGGGAATAAATGATGAAGGGTACAGTAGGAATCAATTCAAAAGTAATGTGCTCATGGAACTTAATCTACATCCTAATTAAATTGTAGTTTTGACTATGAGGTTGCTAAAAAGATTCCTCAAATATAATATTCTTGTGGCTTAAAATTGCACAACGTAAGCAAATATGTAAATGGACACAATTCTGAGATGTTAACCATTGGAACAACAGACAATATACATGAGCATGAAAATGAATTATCCTCTTTTACTTGTTATGCACAAGATAATATTCCACCCAAAGACATCCATCCACTAATCCTTGTCTTCTTCAAGAACTTGAACATATAATATGGTGAAAGAGCTTTGTATACATGTGTGTTCCATTTGAATATATTATATAAACCAAGTGTGCTAATGCACAGTAGCCTTGCCAGCACAATAGGTCCAAAAAGGAATCCCACCCGATGCGTACCATAGTGTTGGATTGCAAACAAGCACACTAATATGAAGCAAGTGATAGGAATCACATAATTCTGCAAATGCAAATCAATGAAGGTTCAAATCCAGAAACAAGAAACAAATCCCAAAAATTAACATTTCCAAACTAATGTCAGACTATGAATAAAACTCTTTCATCATCTTACTCTAAGCTAAAACTGCTCTAAATTAATCTTCATGTCAATTGGAAGATAGTTACACAACTTAATAATACTCACACTATATTTGAAACTTACATTGGTGGTGTTTCTTGGACATAGACACCTCAAGACTAGATAGTAAAACTACACAAACGGGTGGTTAGTCAACACAATGATATGAAATTATTTATAAAAACTAGTGAAAAAGTGAAAATATGGATGATTAGGAGGAAAGCTTACCCAGAAATGGCTAGGGTGGCAATTCCATCCCTAATTAACATACAAGTGCCAAGAAGAACCACAATTAGGAGAACTATGCAAGCCTTTATGTTTCTCCAATAGCATCTTCACTCTAGAGGTCATTTTAAGTAGCAAATGTAATACCCTAATATTTAACCCAAACACGCCTAAGACGTATTAAGATTAATTATTAGTTATTACTTCCTTTTAAGTTCATTTTAAAAACTACTTAGCGGAAAATACAGTAAATTTTTTTTTTAATATACGTAAAACAAAATGCGAGCCGTCGAACACTACATATACCAGAACGTGAAGCGAGAAATAATTCATGCAATAAAAGCGAATAAGGACACCTCAATATAACAACCATCATAATATTAAATCTCATAGTTTAGTACAACAACTGAAATATAACATAAAGTCATACCCATATGAGTGGGCGAGTTTGCAGTACATGAACATAAAATATAGAAAACATAAACGCTAATACATGGAAAGCCCCAAAATCCAACCTAGCTGATAGCAAACCCTCCTTTCTCCAAAACCTACGCGACGCTAGTCCTCGAACGGAGAGATGTAACCTACGTGCGAAGCTCCTCGGATGTGGCCCAATGAAGAGGGGCATGGGCATGCGAATCGGAGGGGCGACGTAACTCCTCGGCGGGGACGCCTCTGGGCTGATGTACACGCCTCACAAGCCTCGGCTGAGACCGTGTCCTCGCCACTCCTACGAACGCCCATAGGCACAGAAGGTGCAAAACCCTCAGAATCAGGGTCCCGCTGGGGAATCCTTGACAAGTCCCTTCCACGCGGATATGAGGGGCACGTACTCCGGGTAATCACGCACCGCTGAAGACGAAGGACGGGCTTGATGGTCTTCTCATCACGGGGCCGCGTCCTTTTGAAGATTAAATCATCGCCGTAGGGAGAGGTTGGGGTGAAACGAAAGCTAGAAGCTGGGAATGCAAATGGACGTCCCATGTATACAAAAATACGCACGGCACAGCGAACCTCGAAGTGATAGGACTGATGGTATCGGATCATAGTGCACCTTCTATACAGGCGTATCAACAAAAATCACGAACGACGCCATCGAAATCTGAAGACATAATGGGAAAAGAAGGTAGAGAGGTGAGAATCTTGCTAAAGAATCTCAGGAGAAACCTCCTATCCTAATGTCATCGCTTACTTCCCCAGGAACCTTGGGTTTTTCATAAAAAGGTTAAACATGCAAAGGTTCATTATGAGGTTTTCTAAAAGATAATTATCCAAGGTCCATGTCTTTTATGATGAATCTTAATGCATGTATGCAGCATATCAAAACATGAATGCATGTCAATACGTTAGGCAGCAAACCATTAAAACACATCATCATCAACTAGTTCTCATAAAAGTGGCATGTACTTTCTCATTCCTCAACTTGTGACATCATGGTATGTAAAAATAGTAACCGACCCCTGATACTAGGCTATGAGCTCATACCTTAACTAGTCATCACTAGTTCTTACTTATCCTCTTGATAAGTGAATCATAATCATAATCATAAAAATAACAATCCCGACTCCAAGAGTATGGGCAGGGGACCTAAGGAATCACCCATCATGGGACTTTCTTCCTTCTCTGAAATGCGGCAACTGGTTAAGACTAGTGACTTTGTCCGCTTTGGCAGCTAATGTCGATGCCCTCACGGTTTTACCTTTTCCTCACCGTAGCAGGAGAAGTACGTCTAGACCTGCGAAACGCATCATCTCGTTAAGACCAAGTGACATTGTCCGCTTCGGTATGGCTTCACGACAAACCCATGGCCTTTTCTCCTCGTAGTAGGAGAAATGCGTCTCGACATGTCACATATAAATCATTCTTTTCAAAACTTTTCTCAAGTCCCTCAAATTTGATGGAAATTCGACAACATAACGACTACACTCCGAATTTCCTCAAATTTGAGTTATGCCACATAACTTAATAACACATGTTGTTCTCATGAAATATCTCAATTGAGTACATATCTTATTCTTAGGAGCATACCCTTCTAACTCATTTCATGTTTCTCTTTCTCATGCATCTCAAGCATAAT
Source organism: Dalbergia oliveri (assembly GCA_030441495.1). NCBI lineage: Eukaryota > Viridiplantae > Streptophyta > Magnoliopsida > Fabales > Fabaceae > Dalbergia > Dalbergia oliveri. The sequence continues at coordinate 27,886,766 of JAMLFY010000011.1, forward strand.
GTATCACATTATCTCAACAACATGTCTCAAATACACATATAGTCTCATGCTTCATGGCATTAACATATTCTCATCATCATAAGTATACCCACTCGGTCTCATGCTCACATCACACCTTCTATCTCATAGTGTCTTATGCTTTGACCCGTAAGGGTCTTAAACTTGTATTCCAGTTATCCCAACTTCCATTATGAGTTTTTATTACTCCTAAGGGATCATTACCTATTATTCCCTCTAATGTTTATGCTTACTTGCATATCCATACAGCACTTCACCACCTTGGGCAGAATTTGTCATGTGATTATGGGGTCCTAAAATCTCCGTCTTTGACCCTTTCTAAGTTCCGTCTTTGCCTAAAGCTCTATAATCGACTCCTAAACCAATTATGAGGGATTCCTACACATATCCACTAATTATGTACCATTTTTCTTAAGTCCAATTATGCTGGAATAGAATTTATAATTTGTGCATCTAAGTGTTCTAGAATTCACATTTTAAGTCCTTTTTAGTTACTTGTTCTTTCTAAACTTCCCTAAATCGTTCCTTGCTCCACTCAAACATAATTTTACACATTTTAACACCATAAAACAGAATTCATACAGTGGCCAAGTGCACAAGGCAGAACCGAAAACATAAGCATCAAATAATCACATAATCTCATGACTTAAATGCATATAGGTTGCTAGTTTCTCTTGGAATCATTTTAGTAACTCAAAACTCTTTTAGAAACCAATTTATCGCATTAAAATCATACAAAAATGGGTAAGGTCAGTAGCTAAATTATTTAGCTCAAGAATAGATTTAAAACTTAGAACTTTGTTCATAATGTTCTTTAAATACACCTAAGCTTAGAAAAATTCCAAGACTTAGACTATGGGCACTCATGATTAGATGAACTCATTTCAAGTCCATCATCATCATCACAAGGCCAAAAAGGGCATTCCTGAAATGCCTCCATTTTCTAAAACTTTATGTAAGATACTTGGGCAAGTCTTTGAGATCTAGGATACTTAAGTGATGGCATAAACTTAAACATGCTATGCACTTGTTTTACTCTTCATTATAAAATAAAGTGAGAGCATAAAATAAATATGAGATGCAACCTCATTATTAGATTAAGTGATGACTTGAAATATAAACATGAAATGCAAGCTTGGAAATTTAAACATGATAATGCAAGTTCATTTAATTATTCTTGAGAGTTTAGTGATGGCATCAAAATAAACATGCTATGCAAGGCATAAACATAAACATGTATGCAACTCATTTTATCTTAAAGAGCTCACAAGACTTTAGAGGAACATTAGCCTTAACCCAATGTGCATCTCAACAACATAAAGTGAGCTTTAGAGTTCTTAGCACCAAGTCTTCAAAGAAGCCTTTGGTTTTGAACTTCATCATCAAGCTCTAGAAAATGTACAAAAGCTCAACACTTTGTCTAATAAACATACAAGAACTAAGTCATATTCTTTATTTTATTGCTCATGGGCTTCAATCTAGAGTAAAACTCTTAGAACGGCCGACCAACTTTAAGGTTGGCAAGGGTAGGCTTAGAGCTCTTTGAAAACATAGGATTAATTTTTCTTAACAAAACTTTTGTGATCTACTTAACATTTTTAACAAACTTTGTTCAAACCAAAGAAGAAGAAACCGAAATCTTTAAAGGAAAAAGGAAGAGAAAATGAAACTTTGGCAAGGAAGAAAGGAAAAAACTGAAACTATGTATGGTCCAAGACCAAGTTTTTCAAGCTTTAGAGGTTTCTCACATGACAACAACAAGTCATTATCTTGAAACCTCATCATCAAGCCAAAGTTTTTCTCTTGAAAAGGCTTCATGGCTGAAAGGAAAAAGGAAGAGAAAAAGAGTTTTGAACCAAGAGAAAACTAGAACTTTTCTTGAAGAAAACAAGTAAAAACTTTGAACAAAACCCCTACCTAAGGAAGTCTTTGAAAAGGATGAAAGAAAGCTTGATCCTTGAAGGAATGAGAAGACAAAATCTTCTCTTGGAGGAGGAGGAGGATTCGGCCAAAGGGGAGAAGTCAAGGAAGATGATTTTTCCTTGAGGTTGCAAGCTTGGAAATGGAAAGTCTAAGTATTTAAGAGATGGTTTGTGGTGAGGCAATGGTGGTTTATGGTTGTTTGTGGTGATTTATGGTGGTGGCAAGGTTTCTTTGAGGAAAGAAAAAAGAAAAGCAAGATGAAGAGAAATTTGAGAGAAAATGAGGGAAAGTGCAAGAAATCCAAACTTAGCAAATGATCTAAAGTGTAACAAGGTTCTTCCAAGCTTGGTATTTATAGGAATTTTACAACATGGAGGCTGCACAAAGGGGAAGTGGCTGACGGCCAAGGAGGAGGAAAAAGTGAAGAAAATATCTTTACATGTGTATGGGCTTAGGCATGGCAAGCATGGTTGAAAGCATGGTCAAGGTATGGCTTGAGGTATGTCCTTTGAGTGAGAATTAAAACAACATATGACACTTCTTTAAGGGTATGTATTCAGCTAGGTTTGCAGCCCAAAGGGGGAGGAGAAATTGTTCATGTAATTGTGGTTTAGTGATGTGTTTAGGTGTTTCTTTGGTTAAGGTTTTGATTAGGAGTTTGTAAGAAAATGTTTAGGTGAAGTAATGGCTAATTAAGGTTGTCAAGACTTGATTAGGAGAGTGATCTTGCTAGATTAACAATTTAAAATTATTTTTCTTAGTCAAATGAGGTATGGGCACAATTCCTTAATTTAAGGAATTGGAGAGAGAAAACACTATTCAAGATTCCATGGCTAGGAATCTTGAATTAAAGAATGTAATTAGAGTTTAACTAAGCAATCTTATGTTCTAATTAACCTTAATAAATTATCTTGACTCTAGATTAATTATCAAAATAAATTAATCTTCGATTAAAGCCTAATATTGCTTAGGTTTGCTTAATTACGTCATTAGGCTCAATGTACACTATTCTATGGGTAAAATGATAATTTTGCACTAAAACTCCAACCTCAGGCTCGACTAAACACCAAATACCACTCATAAACATCATTCCGAACTTCCTGGAAAAGTTCGGGCTCAAATGACACATTTTCCCGCGTAGAACACGCAGAGGTATTTTGGTCATTTTGAGCCGAAAGTTCAAGAAAACGAGATTTTTACCTTGGATATCAAACATAACAGTTACAATCCCCTTCAAACATTAAGTTGACCCATTTGAACTGGGGTCGGCTTCCCTTGAATTCGGGTAAAAATGACCTTAGGGCATTTCGGTCATTTGTACTCAATATAGAAAAATCGGGGCGTTAGGCAAAGATAACAAATTGGGTAAAGGATATGCAAGAAAAATAAAGACCATCCTGGTCCTTTTTTCACTTTCCATTGAGTTTGTTGTGCTCTTAGCGAGATTAGTTTACAACAAGATGGAAGCGTGAAACCCACTTCCATGTGGAACCAAATGTTAAACTCAAATACTCACTTACAACCAAAACGATTTGGTGTTGGGTTTTTTTACCATAGCAACAAATCGCAATTAAAGCTCATAAAATTGACAAATTAACATGATGAGCTATCCACACTCCAAGATAGTCCTGACATCAAGTTGCACAAAATTTCCACAAAGCACCATGGACCATGTATAGGAATAGAGGATGAAAATCAAAGACTCCAAATACTTAGTGTAATAACAACTTAGCAACCAATACAGCAACCTTCTATCAAAACAGTAATCCAATGTATCTTAATTAAAGACCACAATTTTGCAATTGATAATAAAAAAGAGATAAGCCCTGATGAGGGTTTTTCATGAATAGTTGAAATAAGATGAATTTAACGTGTGAGTGTCCATAGAGACGAAGCCAATGAACAAGAGAGAATCTAGAGAGAGAGAAGGGCTTAGAGAGATTGAGAAGTAAGATCCACTCACCCAAGCTCACGGCGAGGCGGAGGCGTCGAGCCGACGCATCTGGCGGAGGGGCGAAGGCAGAGCAAAGGAAGCTTCATGGAGCAGTGGCATCACGAGTGAGAGGAAGGCAGTGGCATAGCATAGCGGTGAGGGCGGACCAAAGGAAGCTTTACGCAAGAAAGCGAAGCATGAGGTGAGAAGCAAAAGCGAACGGTGATGATGTTGACGCAAACATATGGAGTAAGCCAGACATCACGTCCCCGGCCTTAGGAGAAAAGAAGATGAGATGAGGCTTGAGAGGAAACAAACGACCCTACACCCTTTTTTTATTTTTATTTCTTTAAACCCCAAAAGTTTAAAGAACTGAAAACGGCATCGTTTAAAATTAAAAGAACATTAGAGCGATTAGTTATACATTGAACCATCATTTTTTTCATGGAAATTGTGGTGGTTACCAAAACCGCCTTAATTCACTATATATTATGAGTTTGTAAAGAACCGCCCTAATTCAACCGCCACAATTAACATAATTTTTTGTAGTGTTGTTCTTGGTTTGAGAAAGGTTTAGTGAAACTTAACTATTGTTGAACATCGGATGTAAGGATGGTCGAACTAGTATAAAAACTCTTGAGTAGTATCTCTCTTCTCCTTCATCTCTTATTTTATTTATGCTTTTAGTCTATTTACTTGTCTTTTTGAAAAGCTTTCCTTAACGCATTTATTTCACATTCTTAGTTCAGAAAGTTCACTTTCTGAAGTCGCTAATGTTGTTTCCACTGCACTTCAAGCTCATTACTTGAGAGTATTCTGTTAAGCTTTCAGAAGCAAAATAGGGAAAGAAAAAGCAAAACACAATTCAACCCCCTATTCTTGTGCACTTTCCTACCTACAAGTGGCATCAGAGCATGGCCTCTAAGGGGTTGATCACTTTAAAGATTGCAGAGGACAAAGATCCTACGAACAAATGGCATAGAATATTTCAAGCTGAAGGACACTCCATTAATAAACCACCATTTTTTTATGGTGGAGATTATACTTAGTAGAGAGATAGAAT
>JAMLFY010000011.1:27892202-27913183 GCA_030441495.1 Dalbergia oliveri
TGTAACCTTACTATCTCTTCATATACTTGCTAACCTATCCAAGGAATAAGTCACCTTAATAGGTAAAAGTGGGCTGACCAGTCAACCGATCCACTATTACCCAAATGGCGTCATGATTCGCTTTGGGTCCTCGGAGTTCAGTTACAAAATCCATGGAGATACTATCCCACTTCCACTCGGGATTGATAGGGGTTGCAACATTCCAGAGGGTCTTTGGTGCTCAATCTTCACCTTTTGACATACCAAGCATTTATTCACCCATGTGCACACATCCTTTTTCAATCCAGGCCACCAGAACATCTTCCTCAAATCTTGATACATCTTGGTGGCACCAGGATGGAGGGTGAAATGACTCTTATGGGCTTCCTCCAAAATATCCTTTTGAGGTCACCACTAGCAGGTACACATATACGACCTTCAAACCTCCATAAACTATCATTCCCTTGGGTAAAACCTTTCAACTTATCAGCTCTTACCGCCCTCTAAGGTCTCTTGAAATTCTGTATCTTTCCTTTGGGCTTGAGCAATTCTTTCCTTTAATTCACTTGTCACACTAAGGTGACAAGCTCTTATGCCCTTAGTGGTCAAGGTCATTCCTAGGTTGAGGTCTCTAAATTGCTCAATTAACTCAATCTCTTTCACCATCAAACGGGACACTGTAAGGATTTCCTACTAGGGCATCAGCTACAACATTAGCTTTACCTGATGATAGTTTAACCCGAAATCATAATCTTTTAAAAACTCCATCCACCTTCTTTGCCTCATGTTTAGCTCTTTTTGATCAAAGAGATATTTCAAACTCTTGTGACAGACCTCAAACCTCACTCCGTATAAATGGTGTCTCCAAATCTTTAGAGCAAACACAGAACTGGCTAACTCAAGGTCATGGGTGGGTAATTTGCCTCATGTGGCTTGAGTTGCCTCGATGCATAGGCCACCACTTGCCTATCCTGCATTCAGGACACAACCCAAACCCTTCCTCCGAAGCATCATAGGACACTTCCAGCACATTGGGTCGGGTAACACTAAATAGGGGTTGAGGTTAGCTTGTGTTTCAGCTCTTGAAAGCTCTTTTCACACTCCGGGTCCATGAAAAGAGGTGTTTTCCTAGTTAGCTTAGTCAGGGAAAGGAAATCTGGAAATCCCTTGATAAACCGACGGAATAAGGTAAACCTAAGAAGCTCCTTACTTCAATTACCGTGGTTGGTCTTTCCCAGCTTACAACCGTTCCACCTTACTAGGATCTAGAGCAATTCCTTTCTTAGATACTACATGCCCTAAAAATTTCACCTCATCCAACCAGAATTCACACTTAGAAAGCTTGGCATATAGTTTCTTTTCCTTCAGGATTTCCAGGACTATAGTTAGGTGGCGTTCATGCTCCTCGTGGGTCTTAGAGTAGATGAGAATGTCATCTATAAAGACAACCACAAATCTAAATGGTCTAAAGATCCTATTCATGTAATCCATAAAAATTGCCGGAGCATTGGTTAATCCAAAGGACATTACTAAACTCCAAAATGGCCCATCGGGTTGAAAGGCCGTTTTTGGTATATCTTCATCTCTCACCCTAATTGGTGGTAACCTAACCTCAAATCAATCTTAGAAAACACTTGCGCGCCTTTAAGCTTGTCCATCAAGTCATCTATCCTAGGCAAAGGGTATTTGTTCTTCAATCACTTTATTCAATTGCCTATAGTCAACACACATCCTCATACTCCCATCCTTTTTCTTCACAAACAACACAGGGGCTCCCCAAGGTGACGCATAGGCCTAACAAACTTTTTCTCCAATAAATCTTCCAATTGAGCTTTTAACTCGGCAACTTAATGGGGACATCCTGATGGGGCTATGGATATTGACCTGCACTCTAAGCAATTCTATGGAAAACTCTATCTCTCTTGGAGGAAACTCTGTATCATCTAATACTTCGGGATAATTCCTTACTATTGGTATCTCATTCGATACTTTGCTCAAAGTCTACATCACTAGCGGCTAGGAAAATATAACCTTTACTCTCACCCTTACCACAGCCATTTCATAATGTTATGTATAGACTTATGGGTTTCTTAGGTTCAATGGGAACCGAAGAAAAGTGATGGTTTTCTCATAGGCTTAACAGGACACGTTGGCTTCAAGCCAATCCATGCCAAGAATCACATCTAAACCTTGCATGGGTAAGCAAATGAGATCTAAAACAAATGATCTATTCTCAATAACAAAATGGCAATCTAAACAACATTTACAAGTCCTAACGGGTTTTCCAGGAGGGTAGAAACAATAAGGTCAAAAGGAAGCTCAGTTATATGCAAGTTAAGGGTTTTAACACACGAGTGGGAGATAAAAGAATGGGAAGCGCCAGAATACAGGACAATTAAGTTTCTACCATACATATTACACTTACCTTCCACGAGATTTCACTTTGTCCTTTTTCAGCCATTACCCAATACCCTTCCTTGGTATTCTGGCTTGGGATTGGGGGTTGGCGGTTCCTTTGTGCATTTTCCTGAGTAATGACCTGGTTTTCCACACCGGTAGCACACGTTTGTTCCGCTTCACATGGCATGCTCCCATGATTCTTGCCGCACTTGGACATTCCATGGATGGCACGAGTTGTGGAGGTGCTGCCGGACCCCTTTGTGGTGCTTTCCCCTTGTTGTTGTTATTGTTGTTGTTGTGATTGTTGTTGGGGTTGTTATTAGCGGCTGCAGTAGCGGTTGTTGTTGTTGTTCCCTTCCTTGTGAAAGTTCCTTTGTGGACCTTGGTTTCCTGATTGAGGTGGGAATGGAGGTCGATTTTGCCTCTTGAACTGTTGACCTTGAGGTGTCAGCTTTTAATGATATCTCAGGTTTTGAAGTACCCAGCTTCTCCGCCCTTCTTCAATGATGCGGCATTTGTTGACTAAGGTAATTCCTGGATTTCCAAGTGCGCAACTCACATTAAGTTCTGCTTTAATCCCAACTCGTATTTAATGCATTTCCAATACTCATTCAGGGTTACCTTGGTACATCCTTGAGAACTTAATGAGTTCCTCAAATTTGCAGGATACGAGCCACATTCATATTCCCCTGGACAAGTTGCATGAATTCAATGTCCTTAGCATTTCCAACCGACTCCGAAAAGTACTTCTCGTAAAAATGGACCTTGAATAATTCCCAATCAATGTCCACACTTCCTGCCTCCAGGAGTCTTCGAACACCAGTCCACCAGAAGCCGGCATCACTCAACATGTGGGTGGCAAAAGTGACCTTCCGCTCCTCTGAACATGGAACTACAGCAAAGACCTCTCATATTTTGAATCCATTCATCTGCTACATTAGGATTCAGGGTCCCTGAAAACAGGTGGATTCGCCTTATTTAATCCCTAAACGAGCATGTTCGGAATTTCATGTCCTGATTTATATTAGCTTGACGATTCTGACCCATCCGTTCCATCATCATTCTCATGGTCCTTGCTACGTCGCGAGTGCTTCAGCGGTCCATTATCTTGGTTATTCTGTGCCGCGCTCCTCCGGTCGTCGTGCCATTGGTCCCTATACACACAAAACAGGAACACTGAGGTGATCAGGCCCAATATTCCATGCAAAGTGAGCAAGTTACCATGGCACTTTCAACATATAGGAGTCATGTATTTCTAATCCTCAAGCTCATCCTAATGATAAACATCTACACATGACATTACTAACGTATTATGCTTTAGAAGCATAGTCAGCCCAATCCTCAGCTCGTGAGATGAAACCTTCAATACCAAAATGTAACACTAATAATTAACCCAATACACCTAGGCAGTATTTGATTAATTACTAGACTTTACTCTTTGCTTCAAGTTCCTTAATCATGCTTTGAAAATACTTAGTGAAATTATCGAGCCATTTTAAACATAATTAAAAATTGCTGGTGAATTGTGAATGATTTAGCAAAATTTAAAAGACACATAGGAATTTACAAACATCACATCATAATATATTGGCTCCATCATAGGCATCCATAATTACATATCATAGATATTTTGCCTACCAACAGAATAAGACTAAGTGTAGGCAATCTAATAAAACATAAATAATATATGGATGGAAGGACATCCATTAATGGCACCTAGTAATAACACTCCAGGGATAGGAAGATACATATCTAAATATCAGCTAACTAGTAATAGTGATTCAAGTTCAATGTACCCGTGACCTCAATGTGATTTATTAAACGCTTCCTTTGATTTCTAAGACAAGATGGAAAGAAAATAGAGGGAGTGAGAAACTTATAAAGAATCTCAGGAAGGTACTCACCTCATGATGCATTGTGTCATCATCATCGTCCCCAGGAACTTCTGTATTATGAAAATAGTGAGCATGCTAAGATTGATTTATTAAGTTCAATAATTTTACCGAGGTTCGTCGTTTTAATCATGCGTCTCATAATGCATCATAAACTTAGCATGTCATGTTTATAATGAACTTTTCCTTTCATATATAATAACATAGTTATGCATAAAATCACATCATATTCCTCATCATCATTTCATAATACTATGCATAGCAGAATATCATATTTCTCATCATCATCTCATAAATATTATGCATAGCAGAACATCATATTCACATAATGCATTTACTTAGTTTCTTAGGTGACTTAAAGTTACTTTCATCATCATTTTCCTGGGCCACCCTATGCTCCACCCTTTTGGGAGTAATCTAGGTTATGAGCTCATACCTTTAGTCGTTCAGCACATACTTATCCCTTTTGATAAGAAAATTTCGTCTCTACCCTTTTGAGAGAACTAGGGGGCAAGAATCACCTTCACCGCTATAGTTTGACTGTCCAAAGGATCATTTTCTCATATATTTTGAGTCACCTTTAAGTCTTTGCATGTTATATCATAATACAATTCTTCATTCATAATCATCATAACATTTTCTCATTTATAGTCTTATGCAAATAATATATACCAACTGTAATCATGCATCTGGAGATTCCCAGGAAAAGAGGTGGGTCACAATGGACACTTAAATACCAAATCTTCCTTAAATCTTTCCAAATTGCACTCTTACAAGGATACACTTTCTTCCAATAACAGAATATGTCTTTATTTCATGCATAAGTTTTCATTGTTTGCAACAACAACTATAACATACAAACCAGGGAATCAATCAATGACACCAAATTCTTAATAAGCATCAAATCACATTTTAAGTACACATAAATTACTAGCTTCCCATAAAATTCTTACAAAGTTTTAAAACTCTTTTAAAACTAATTCTTTTTGTTAAACTTGAAAGAAGTCATAGGACTTTAGGCCTAAATTACCATGGGACCGATTTATAACTTGAAAGAATGTTCATAATTAAATCTTTCACTTAAGATAAAAGGAGCAAGTCTTGAGCTTTAGAGATTTAGGTGACATCTTTGAATTATTACCATGCTATGCAACCTTATTTTAATCTTATCTTTATAAGGTGATAGCTTGGAATTATAAACATGATATGCAATTCCATTTCTTTATCTTTAAGATTTAAGGTGATAACTTGAAAATTAAACATGATGCAAGAACTTGTAATATAAACATGATGCAAGAAACTTAGCGGCGGAATCCATATGACCAAGGAGAGGAGAAGAATCTTAAGCAACCTAGCGCCTAGTCCGCATAAGACCGTGAGGGAAGAGAATTACATTTTTTTTTTAAGCTCCAATTCTCAAGACTTCTTAAAGAATAAATTCTTTAACTCCAATTATCTCATTTCTTCGCTTATGATTCATAAGCAAGTCTTTGAGCTCTAGGATTTTTAGGTGATGACATAAAATAAACATGCCATGCATTGACTCTTTTAGCCATTATAAAATAAAGTGAGAGCATAAAATAAACATGAGATGCAACTTCTTTATTATCTTTAGAGATTAAGTGACAACTTGAAATTTAAACATGAAATGCAAGCTTGGAAATTTAAACATGAATATGCAAGTTCATTTATTCATTCTTGAGAATTTAGTGATGACATAGAAATAAACATGGTTATGCAAGGCATAAACTTAAACATGGATGCAAGTTCATTTTATTTCTTTACTAGAGCTCCAAGACTTTAGAGAAATATAAATTCAACCCAATATATCTTAGCAAGACAAAGTGAAAAATACATCTTTCAAGTTCTAAACTCAAGATCATAAAAACATCATAAAAATTTTATTCTTTAAAGTTTTGCATCAAGTGGAACTTTCAAGCTTTAGAGGCCTAACTTGTGATGGATTCACAACCCACCCTCAAGGTCCTCATCATCAAGCCATCATCTTAGTCCCACCTAGGCCATATGGCTGAATTGTTCAAAGAAAAAGGAAGAAGAAAACCAAATGGAAAAACTAGAGAAAATCCATGAAATCATCATTTTGAACCAAGAACAACACTTAGCAAAGCATAGAAATAAACTTAAAAACAACTCCCTACCTAATCTGATTTGAAGGAAAGGAAGAGAACTTGGTTTCCTTGAGTGAAATGAAAGAAATATTCTTGAAAACTGAAGAAAAATTCAGCCAAGAGGAGGAGGAAATGAGAGCTTTTGGTGCTCCTAAAACTAGAATTTGTGTAAGTTATGAACTAAGCATCTAAACTATCTTCAAGCATGCCTATTTATAGAGATTTTGCAGCTCATAAATGGACAAAGGAAGGAAGAAATCTGACCAAAAATTAGAGAAAAAAAATAAGGAAGAAAAATCATTTTGTTTGGTGGCTTAAAACATGGAATCATGTTTCCATGTTTTCATGATTCTTTGTTTTCATTCTTTGGATTTTTGTGTAATAATTTTCTGACTTATTACTCAATAATTTCGTGCATTACAGCCTTGTGGAAGAGGATTTTGTGTGTTCCATGTATTTTTTAGGTGTAGGCAAGGTATTCATGCAATTTAGAGAATTTACGGTTAAGGGTTTAAGTGAATTACTAAGCAATTTGGGTGTTTTAAGCAATTTTAGGTTCTAATCAATCTAAATAAATAATTTTGACTCTAGATTAGTAATTAGAATTTAATAAGCTTTAATTTGAGCCTAATATTGCTTAGGTTTCGTGAGACAAATCGAAATCTCAAAATTTGCAAAACCTAAGAGAGGGCAAAATGGTCATTTGTGAAAATTTCTCTGGCCATGAACTTAACCAATGGTTAATCATAGCTTAAAAACACCTTTTAAAACATTTTAGTGAGGTTCGGGCTTAGCTTTGCCAAAATAGTTCAAATTCGAGGGCGTTTTGGTCATTTTGCGCGCGAAACTCAAAATTGAGATTCTTCTGCTATTAACACACATAACACAAACAATCCCCTATTATCATCAAACATCCCCTTGAGGACGGGGGGCCCATCCCATTTTTGAGTAAAATAACCTTAGGGGCATTTTGGTCATTTTACACGTACAGAAAATCTGGTTTGCAATATTTGCACGAATTGCTCCTAACTTTTCTTCTAACGTTATATTCCTTTATTAAGGATTGTTTGGTCTCAAATTTTATATAATATTTACCTACCGTAATTCGGTAATTTTAATGACAGTAAAAATTACAATAAAAATTGGGTGTTACATTTACTGTCACATACATAAAATTCATTAATAATTTTTTGAAAATTATTTTTTCTGTTTTAGATGTTTAGAAGAATAATTTACAAGTGTTAGTTTTGACCTTTTGTAAAATGCTAAAGTTGAAACTATCATTATGGAATTTTTGGCCAAATGGATTTAATTAAATTTGTTATGATTTTGGATGTGTCCATGTATTCACAATAACATTTATGATGTTTAGAAAAAGTTTTAGAAGCATCAACACTTGTTAAGTGTCAAGAATGAGAAACTTTGCACTTTGACCCCTAAAAATCAACAAAATTTGGCCAATGGCCCAAAATGATTTTTATGATGAATATTAATGATTTCTAAAGTTGTATTGTTAAAAGTGTAAATTAATTTTAAAAATCATTAGTTGAGAAAATATGTTGAAAGAAGAAATTTACACTTTGACCCACAACTCTCAAAAATTATAGTTTTGACCCCTTTGGGCTAAAGTAATTATCAACAACTTGATGATATTGATGTGATTGATATGTTATGAAGGCTATGTTCTAATACTTTGGTTGGAAATTATATGACTTGAAATAATTGGCAAGATTATGATTGATGACTATGATGCTTGATCTTGAATGATGCAAGTAATGTTTTTTGATTATGTTGTATATATCCTATTCAACATACATATGCATTAACGGTGTTTTTAACTTCTGGCATACTCTGGTAGGAGTATGTTTACTTTTCAACGAGATAATGATGATAACATGCTTATGGAATATGCAAAGAATGTGATGCACGCTTATGTGATCAATTACGTGATCACTTGTGGCATGTTGTGATTATAAATGAATGATTGAGATGCATGATCCATGTGTTCTATGACATCAAAATTTGGAAGTCATCTTTACTTTCCATGCTCCAGAATTTCCACCAAATTTGTGGACTTAGAAAAATTATGAAGTTTATGAGCATGAAATGTTAAATGACAAGTTAAGATGATGGCTATGATTGGATGCTGAATGTTTGCATCTTTAATGACAATGTGGTAAAAGTGACATAAGACACATGGAAATGATCCTTTAAACTCCAAGAATTAATGTTTATGAGAAGTGATCCAGCAAAGGTGATCCTTTAGACTCCAGGAATTAATGGTTATGAAGGTGATCTTATGCCCTTATCCCGCACTTTAGGAGTCGAGAATTAGCTTATTGAAAGGATAAGTATAGACTAGTGACAATCAGTTAGGATGAAGCTCATAACCTAGAAACTCTTAAGATGAGAAAGTATTAGGGTGCCCCATAGAAAAGAATGAGAAGGTTAAGTCAGTAAGTGGACAAGAGAGAAGATTATGTTATGTTACTCTATGTATCTTATGCTATGTTAAGTTACTATGACTCTTGTGATATATTGCATTAAGATCCACATGCATCTGTAACACCTAATAATTAACCCAATACACCTAGGCAGGATCTGATTAATTACTAGACTTTACTCTTTGCTTCAGTTCCTTAATCATGCTTTGAAAATACTTAGTGAAATTACGAGCCATTTTTTTTTTTAAACATAATTGAAAATGTGTTGCCTTAACGTGAATGATTTAGCAAAATTTAAAAGACACATAGGAATTTACAAACATCACATCATAATATATTGGCTCCATCATACAGCATCCATAATTACATATCATATAGATATTTTGCCTACCAAAGAATAAGACTAAGTGTAGGCAATCTAATAAAACATAAATAATATATGGATGGAAGGACATCCATTAATGGCACCTAGTAATAACACTCAGGGATAGGGATAGATATCTAAATATACGAGTAATGCTAGGATTCAAGTTCACTACCCTAGAGCCTCAATGTGATTCACGAACGCTTCCTTCGTTTCTGAAGACGAGATGGAAGAAAAATAGAGGGAGTGAGAAACTTATAAAAAGAATCTCAGTAGGTACTCACCTCATGATGCATTGTGTCATCATCATCGTCCCCAGGAACCTCGGGTTATTATGAAATAGTGAGCATGCTAAGATTGATTTATTAAGTTCGAAAATATACTTTACCGAGGTTCGTCCCTTTAATCATGCGTCTTATAATGCATCATAAACTTAGCATGTCATGTTTATAATGAACTTTTCCTTTCATATATAATAACATAGTTATGCATAAAATCACATCATATTCCTCATCATCATTTCATAATACTATGCATAGCAGAATATCATATTTCTCATCATCATCTCATAAATACTATGCATAGCAGAACATCATATTCACATAATGCATTTACTTAGTTTCTTAGGTGACTTAAAGTTACTTTCATCATCATTTTCCTGGGCCACCCTATACTTCACCCTTTTGGGAGTAATCTAGGTTATGAGCTCATACCTTGCTAGTCGTCACCGCACATACTTATCCCTTTTGATAAGTAAAATTCCCTCTACCCTTTTGAGAGAAAGAATAGGGGCAAGAATCACCTTTTCACCGCCTATAGTTTGATGGTCCAAAGGATCATTTTCTCATATATTTTGAGTCACCTTTAAGTCTTTGCATGTTATATCATAATACAATTCTTCATTCATAATCATCATAACATTTTCTCATTTATAGTCTTATGCCAATAATATATAACTAATCATGCATCTGGAGATTCCCAGGAAAGAGAGGTGGGTCACAATGGACACGCTTAAATACCAAATCTTTCCTTAGCCAGAATCTTTCCAAATTGCACTCTTACAGGAATACACTTTCTTCCAGGAATAATATGTCTTTATTTCATGCATAAGTTTTCATTGTTTGCAACAGCAACTATAACATACAAACCAGGGAATCAATCAATGACACCAAATTCTTAATAAGCATCAAATCATATTTTAAGTACACATAAATTACTAGCTTCCCATAAAATTCTTACAAAGTTTTAAAACTCTTTTAGAACTAATTCTTTTTGTTAAACTTGAAAGAAGTCATAGGACTTTAGGCCTAACTTAACCATGGGACCGATTTATAACTTGAAAGAATGTTCATAATTAAATATTTCACTTAAGATAAAAGGAGCAAGTCTTGAGCTTTAGAGATTTAGGTGACATCTTTGAATTATTACCATGCTATGCAACCTTATTTTAATCTTATCTTTATAAGGTGATAGCTTGGAATTATAAACATGATATGCAATTCATTTCTTTATCTTTAAGATTTAAGGTGATAACTTAAAATTAAACATGATGCAAGAACTTGTAATATAAACATGATGCAAGAAACTTGAAAGCGGTAAATCCGCATAGGACCAGGAGAGGAAGAAGAATCTTAAGCGGAGCGCGGAGTCCGCATAGGAATTGGTGAAGGGGATGAGAATTTTTTTAAGCTCCAATTCAAGACTTCTTAAAGAATAAATTCTTTAACTCCAATTATCTCATTTTGCTTATGATTCATAAGCAAGTCTTTGAGCTCTAGGATTTTTAGGTGATGACATAAAATAAACATGCCATGCATTGACTCTTTTAGCCATTATAAAATAAAGTGAGAGCATAAAATAAACATGAGATGCAACTTCTTTATTATCTTTAGAGATTAAGTGACAACTTGAAATTTAAACATGAAATGCAAGCTTGGAAATTTAAACATGAATATGCAAGTTCATTTATTCATTCTTGAGAATTTAGTGATGACATAGAAAGTAAACATGGTTATGCAAGGCATAAACTTAAACATGGATGCAAGTTCATTTTATTTCTTTACTAGAGCTCCTCCAAGACTTTAGAGAAATATAAATTCAACCCAATATATCTTAGCAAGACAAAGTGAAAAATACATCTTTCAAGTTCTAAACTCAAGATCATAAAAACATCATAAAAATATTATTCTTTAAAGTTTTGCATCAAGTGGAACTTTCAAGCTTTAGAGGCCTAACTTGTGATGGATTCACAACCCACCCTCAAGGTCCTCATCATCAAGCCATCATCTTAGTCCCACCTAGGCCATATGGCTGAATTGTTCAAAGAAAAGGAAGAAGAAAACCAAATGGAAAAACTAGAGAAAATCCATGAAATCATCATTTTGAACCAAGAACAACACTTAGCAAAGCATAGAAATAAACTTAAAAACAACTCCCTACCTAATCTGATTTGAAGGAAAGGAAGAGAACTTGGTTTCCTTGAGTGAAATGAAAGAAAATATTCTTGAAAACTTGAAGAAAGAATTCAGCCAAGAGGAGGAGGAAATGAGAGCTTTTGGTGCTCCTAAAACTAGAATTTGTGTAAGTTATGAACTAAGCATCTAAACTATCTTCAAGCATGCCTATTTATAGAGATTTTGCAGCTCATAAATGGACAAAGGAAGGAAAGAAATCTGACCAAAAATTAGAGAAAAAATAAGGAAGAAAAATCATTTTGTTTGGTGGCTTAAAACATGGAATCATGTTTCCATGTTTTCATGATTCTTTGTTTTCATTCTTTGGATTTTTGTGTAATAATTTTCTGACTTATTACTCAATAATTTCGTGCATTACAGCCTTGTGGAAGAGGATTTTGTGTGTTCCATGTATTTTTTAGGTGTAGGCAAGGTATTCATGCAATTTAGAGAATTTACGGTTAAGGGTTTAAGTGAATTACTAAGCAATTTGGGTGTTTTAAGCAATTTTAGGTTCTAATCAATCTAAATAAATAATTTTGACTCTAGATTAGTAATTAGAATTTAATAAGCTTTAATTTGAGCCTAATATTGCTTAGGTTTCGTTAGACGAATCAAAAATCTCAAAATTTGTTGGACAAGACAGGGGCAAAACGGTCATTTTACTTAAAAATTGCCCGAGACCACCCGAGCTTAACCAATGGTTAATCATGGCTTAAAAACACCTTTTAACACATTTTAGTGAGGTTTGGGCTAGTCCACGCAATCGGAGTTAAAAAGCTAAGGGCGTTTTGGTCATTTCGCGCGTCCTAAAATTAGGATTCTTCTCCTCTATTAACACACATAACACAAACAATCCCTTATTAACATCAAAACATCCCCTTGAGGATGGGTGGGGCCCACGATCCTCATTTTCCTAAAATAACCTCAGGGCATTTTGGTCATTTTACACGTACAGAAAATTGGGGTTTGCAATATGCACGAATTGCTCCTAACTTCTCTTCTAACGTTATATTCCTTTATTAAGGATTGTTTGGTCTCAAATTTTATATAATATTTACCTACGGAATTCGGTAATTCCTAATGATAGTAAAAATTAGTAAAAATTGGGGCGTTACATTACTCCCCTCCTTAAAAAGAATTTCGCCTCGAAATCGTTACCTGAGAATAGCTCTGATACTGCTGCATATCTAATTCCAGCTCCCATGTAACTTCTTCGGTTTCATCTTGTCCCCATGCTACTTTGACTGGGTACAACCTTGTTCCTTAACTGCTTAACTCCTCGGTCAACGATTCTCGTGGGTGGTAAGTTAAACGTTAGGTCATCTCTTAATTGTACATGTTCTGGCTCTAGTACATGACTTGGGTCAGAATGATATTTCCTTAACTGGAGACATGGAAAACATCATGAAGGTTGGACAGACTAGGGGGGCTATACGGAGGCTACAGACCTATTTTGCTAAGGATTTCAAATGACCAAGAAATCTGGGCTCAATTTCTTTACTTTCATTGCTGCCTATGCCTGTGGGGGTGATTCTTAGGAACACATGGTCCCTTCTTGAAAATCTAGCGGTTTTCGCGCGTCCGCATAGTTTTTCTGCGACTTTAGCAGAGAATCTTATCCCTAATCTTCTTGATTTGTTCCGTCGTTTCCCTCACAATATCCGGTCCAAGTAGACTTTGCTCTTTGGGCTCATACCAACATAGAGGTGATTGACACTTCCGTCCATAGAGGGCCTCGTATGGTGCCATACCGATACTTGCATGATAACCGTTGTTATATGCAAATTCAATCAGTGGGAGGACTTATCCCAACTCTCTCTTTGATCTAAAACACAAGCCCTCAACATGTCCTCCAAAGTTTGGATAGTTCTTTCAGATTGACCGTCGTTGGGGGTGATAAGCCGTGTCAAACACAGCTTTGAACCAAACGCCTTCTGAAGCTCCCCAAACCGTGACGTGAATCGCATCTCATCCGAGATTATCGTCGACGGACTTCGTGTAACCTTACTATCTTCTTAAATATACCGTGCTAACCTATCCAAGGAATAAGTCACCTTAATAGGTAAAAAGTGGCTGACTTAGTCAACCGATCCACTATTACCCAAATGGCGTCATGATTCGCTTGGGTCCTGAGTCCAGTTACAAAATCCATGGAGATACTATCCCACTTCCACTCGGGATTGATAGGGGTTGCAACATTCCAGAGGGTCTTTGGTGCTCAATCTTCACCTTTTGACATACCAAGCATTTATTCACCCATGTGCACACATCCTTTTTCAATCCAGGCCACCAGAACATCTTCCTCAAATCTTGATACATCTTGGTGGCACCAGGATGGAGGGTGAAATGACTCTTATGGGCTTCCTCCAAAATATCCTTTTGAGGTCACCACTAGCAGGTACACATATACGACCTTCAAACCTCCATAAACTATCATTCCCTTGGGTAAAACCTTTCAACTTATCAGCTCTTACCGCTAAGGTCTCTTGAAATTCTGTATCTTTCCTTTGGGCTTGAGCAATTCTTTCCTTAATTCACTTGTCACACTAAGGTGACAAGCTCTTATGCCCTTAGTGGTCAAGGTCATTCCTAGGTTGAGGTCTCTAAATTGCTCAATTAACTCAATCTCTTTCACCATCAAACGGGACACTTGTAAGGATTTCCTACTTAGGGCATCAGCTACAACATTAGCTTTACCTGATGATAGTTTAACCCAAATCATAATCTTTTAAAAACTCCATCCACCTTCTTTGCCTCATGTTTAGCTCTTTTTGATCAAAGAGATATTTCAAACTCTTGTGATCAGAAAACACCTCAAACCTCACTCCGTATAAATGGTGTCTCCAAATCTTTAGAGCAAACACGACGCGGCTAACTCAAGGTCATGGGTGGTAATTTGCCTCATGTGGCTTGAGTTGCCTCGATGCATAGGCCACCACTTGCCTATCCTGCATTTACACAACCCAAACCCTTCCTCGAAGCATCACAGGACACTTCGAAAGGCACATTGGGGTCGGTAACACTAAACAGGGGTTGAGGTTAGCTTGTGTTTCAGCTCTTGAAAGCTCTTTTCACACTCCGGGTCCATGAAAAAGAGGTGTTTTTCCTAGTTAGCTTAGTCAAGGAAGGGAAATCTGGGAAAATCCCTTGATAAACCGACGGTAATAACCAGCTAAACCTAAGAAGCTCCTTACTTCAGTTACGTGGTTGGTCTTTCCAGTTACAACCGTTTCCACCTTACTAGGATCTACAGGAATTCCTTTCTTAGATACTACATGCCCTAAAAATTTCACCTCATCCAACCAGAATTCACACTTAGAAAGCTTGGCATATAGTTTCTTTTCCTTCAGGATTTCCAGTACTATAGTTAGGTGGCGTTCATGCTCCTCGTGGGTCTTAGAGTAGATGAGAATGTCATCTATAAAGACAACCACAAACTGATCTAAATAGGGTCTAAAGATCCTATTCATGTAATCCATAAAAATTGCTGAGCATTGGTTAATCCAAAGGACATTACTGCAAACTCAAATGGCCGTATCGGGACGAAAGGCCGTTTTTGGTATATCTTCATCTCTCACCCTAATCTGGTGGTAACTGACCTCAAATCAATCTTAGAAAACACTTGCCCTTTAAGCTGGTCCATCAAGTCATCTATCCTAGGCAAAGGGTATTTGTTCTTCACTGTCACTTTATTCAATTGCCTATAGTCAACACACATCCTCATACTCCCATCCTTTTTCTTCACAAACAACACAGGGGCTCCCAAGGTGACGCACTAGGTCTAACAAACTTTTTCTCCAATAAATCCTCCAATTGAGCTTTCAACTCGGTCAACTTAATGGGGACATCCTGGATGGGGCTATGGATATGGGACCTGCACCTAGCAATTCTATGGAAAACTCTATCTCTCTTGGGGAAACTCTGTATCTCATCTGGAAATACTTCGGGATAATTTCTTACTATCGTATCTCATTCGATACTTTGCTCAAAGTCTACATCACTAGCAGGTAAGAAAATATAACCTTTACTCTCACCCTTACCACATCCATTTCTATGTTATGTAAAGACTTATGGGTTTCTTAGGTCTAATGGGGAAGAAAAGTAATGGTTTTCTCATAGCAGTTAACAATACACGGTTGGCTTCAAGCCAATCCATGCCAAGAATCACATCTAAACCTTGCATGGGTAAGCAAATGAGATCTAAAACAAATGATCTATTCTCAATAACAAAATGGCAATCTAAACAACATTTACAAGTCCTAACGGGTTTTCCAGGAGGGTAGAAACAATAAGGTCAAAAGGAAGCTCAGTTATATGCAAGTTAAGGGTTTTAACACATGAGTGGGAGATAAAAGAATGGGAAGCGCCAGAATCATACAGGACAATTAAGTTTCTACCATACATATTACACTTACCTTCCACGAGATTTCGTGACTTTGTCGTTTCTTCAACATTAACGGTGAATACTTCCTTGGTATTCTGGCTTGGGATTGGGGGTTGGCGGGTTCCTTTTCTGCATTTCCTGAGTAATGACCGTTTTCCACACCGGTAGCACACGTTTGTTCCGGCTCGACATGGCATGCTCCCATGATTCTTGCCGCACTTGGGACATTCCATGGATGGCACGGGTCGTGGAGGTGCTGCGGACCTCTTTGTGGTGCTTTCCCTTTATTGTTATTATTGTTGTTGTTGCGATTGTTGTTGGATTATTATAGCGGTTGTTGTTGTTGTTCGGTCTTCCTTGATGAAAGTTCCTTTGTGGCACTTGTGATCTTGATTGATGTGGAAATGGAGGTCGATTTTGCCTCTTGAACTGTTGACCTTGAGGTGTCAGCTTTTTGATGATATTCTCTAGGTTTGAAGTACCCAGCTTCTCCGCCCTTCTTCAATGATGCGGCATTTGTTGACTAAGGTAGAGAAATCCCTAATTTCCAAGTGCGCAACCTCCACATTAAGTTCTGCCTTTAACCCTTACTCGTATTTAATGCATTTCCAATACTCATCAGGGTTACCTTGGTACATCCTTGAGAACTTAATGAGTTCCTCTAAGCCACATTCATATGGACCATGAATTCAATGTCCTTAGACCGACTCACTTCTCGTAAAAATGGACCATCCCAATCAATGTCCATTCGGTTGCCTCCAGAGTCTGCCACCAAGCATCACCCTCAAGCATGTGGGTGGCAAAAGTGATTCAAATGCTCTTCTCATATTTCCATTCATCTTACATTAGGATTCAGGGTCCCTTGAAAAAGGACTTCATGTTCGGGAATTTCATGTCCTTGATTTATATTAGCTTGACTTCTGATCCAGATCACTGCTATCGAATAATTATCTTGGTTAATGGCCATTGGTCCCTATCAACACTGAATCAGCCCAATATTCCATGCAAAGTGAGCAAGTTACCATGGTCCCAAGTCAGTATTTCTAATCCTCAAGCCATCCTAATGATAAACCTACACATGACATTACTAACGTATTATGCTTTAGAAGCATAATGTCCAATCCTCACTAGACCTAATAATTAACCCAATACACCTTACTAGACTTTACTCTTTGCTTCAGTTCCTTAATCATGCTTTGAAAATACTTAGTGAAATTACGAGCCATTTTTTTTTTTAAACATAATTGAAAACGTGAGCGCGCTAACGTGAATGATTTAGCAAAATTTAAAAGACACATAGGAATTTACAAACATCACATCATAATATATTGGCTCCATCATAGGCATCCATAATTACATATCATATAGATATTTTGCCTAACAAAGAATAAGACTAAGTGTAGGCAATCTAATAAAACATAAATAATATATGGATGGAAGGACATCCATTAATGGCACCTAGTAATAACACTCCAGGGATAGGGATAGATATAAATATACGAGTGAAACTAGCAGGATTCAAGTTCATGTCCGACAGCCTCAATGTGATTCACGAACGCTTCCTTCCGTTTTTGAAGACGAGAGGAAAGAAAAATAGAGGGAGTGAGAAACTTATAAAGAATCTAGGAGGGTACTCACCTCATGATGCATTGTGTCATCATCATCGTCCCCAGGAACCTCGGGTTATTATGAAATAGTGAGCATGCTAAGATTGATTTATTAAGTTCGAAAATATACTTTACCGAGGTTCGTCCTTTTAATCATGCGTCTTATAATGCATCATAAACTTAGCATGTCATGTTTATAATGAACTTTTCCTTTCATATATAATAACATAGTTATGCATAAAATCACATCATATTCCTCATCATCATTTCATAATACTATGCATAGCAGAATATCATATTTCTCATCATCATCTCATAAATACTATGCATAGCAGAACATCATATTCACATAATGCATTTACTTAGTTTCTTAGGTGACTTAAAGTTACTTTCATCATCATTTTCCTGGGCCACCCTATACCCACCCTTTTGGGAGTAATCTAGGTTATGAGCTCATACCTTGCTAGTCGTCACCACATACTTATCCCTTTTGATAAGTAAAAATTCCTCTACCCTTTTGAGAGAACAGACTAGGGGCAAGAATCACCTTTTCACCGCCTATAGTTTGACGGGTCCAAAGGATCATTTTCTCATATATTTTGAGTCACCTTTAAGTCTTTGCATGTTATATCATAATACAATTCTTCATTCATAATCATCATAACATTTTCTCATTTATAGTCTTATGCCGAATAATATATACCAACTGGAATCATGCATCTGGAGATTCCAGGAAAGAGAGGTGGGTCACAATGGACACTTTAAATACCAAATCTTTCCTTAGCCAGAATCTTTCCAATTGCACTCTTACAGGAATACACTTTCTTCCAATAATATATGTCTTTATTTCATGCATAAGTTTTCATTGTTTGCAACAACAACTATAACATACAAACCAGGGAATCAATCAATGACACCAAATTCTTAATAAGCATCAAATCACATTTTAAGTACACATAAATTACTAGCTTCCCATAAAATTCTTACAAAGTTTTAAAACTCTTTTAGAACTAATTCCTTTTGTTAAACTTGAAAGAAGTCATAGGACTTTAGGCCTAAATTAACCATGGGACCGATTTATAACTTGAAAGAATGTTCATAATTAAATCTTTCACTTAAGATAAAAGGAGCAAGTCTTGAGCTTTAGAGATTTAGGTGACATCTTTGAATTATTACCATGCTATGCAACCTTATTTTAATCTTATCTTTATAAGGTGATAGCTTGGAATTATAAACATGATATGCAATTCCATTTCTTTATCTTTAAGATTTAAGGTGATAACTTGAAAATTAAACATGATGCAAGAACTTGTAATATAAACATGATGCAAGAAACTGGAGCGGCGGAATCCGCATAGGACCAAAGGAGAGAAGAGAATCTTAAGTCCTGAGCGCGTCCCATAGGACCTGAGGGGATGAGAATTACATTTTTTTTAAGCTCCAATCTCAAGACTTCTTAAAGAATAAATTCTTTAACTCCAATTATCTCATTTCTTCGCTTATGATTCATAAGCAAGTCTTTGAGCTCTAGGATTTTTAGGTGATGACATAAAATAAACATGTCATGCATTGACTCTTTTAGCCATTATAAAATAAAGTGAGAGCATAAAATAAACATGAGATGCAACTTCTTTATTATCTTTAGAGATTAAGTGACAACTTGAAATTTAAACATGAAATGCAAGCTTGGAAATTTAAACATGAATATGCAAGTTCATTTATTCATTCTTGAGAATTTAGTGATGACATAGAAAGTAAACATGGTTATGCAAGGCATAAACTTAAACATGGATGCAAGTTCATTTTATTTCTTTACTAGAGCTCCTCCAAGACTTTAGAGAAATATAAATTCAACCCAATATATCTTAGCAAGACAAAGTGAAAAATACATCTTTCAAGTTCTAAACTCAAGATCATAAAAACATCATAAAAATATTATTCTTTAAAGTTTTGCATCAAGTGGAACTTTCAAGCTTTAGAGGCCTAACTTGTGATGGATTCACAACCCACCCTCAAGGTCCTCATCATCAAGCCATCATCTTAGTCCCACCTAGGCCATATGGCTGAATTGTTCAAAGAAAAAGGAAGAAGAAAACCAAATGGAAAAACTAGAGAAAATCCATGAAATCATCATTTTGAACCAAGAACAACACTTAGCAAAGCATAGAAATAAACTTAAAAACAACTCCCTACCTAATCTGATTTGAAGGAAAGGAAGAGAACTTGGTTTCCTTGAGTGAAATGAAAGAAAATATTCTTGAAAACTTGAAGAAAGAATTCAGCCAAGAGGAGGAGGAAATGAGAGCTTTTGGTGCTAAAACTAGAATTTGTGTAAGTTATGAACTAAGCATCTAAACTATCTTCAAGCATGCCTATTTATAGAGATTTTGCAGCTCATAAATGGACAAAGGAAGGAAAGAAATCTGACCAAAAATTAGAGAAAAAATAAGGAAGAAAAATCATTTTGTTTGGTGGCTTAAAACATGGAATCATGTTTCCATGTTTTCATGATTCTTTGTTTTCATTCTTTGGATTTTTGTGTAATAATTTTCTGACTTATTACTCAATAATTTCGTGCATTACAGCCTTGTGGAAGAGGATTTTGTGTGTTCCATGTATTTTTTAGGTGTAGGCAAGGTATTCATGCAATTTAGAGAATTTACGTTAAGGGTTTAAGTGAATTACTAAGCAATTTGGGTGTTTTAAGCAATTTTAGGTTCTAATCAATCTAAATAAATAATTTTGACTCTAGATTAGTAATTAGAATTTAATAAGCTTTAATTTGAGCCTAATATTGCTTAGGTTTCGTTAGACGAATCAAAAATCTCAAAATTTGTAAACTGCACAAAGAGGGGAAACGGTCATTTTACTTAAAAATTGCCCGAGACCACCCAAGCTTAACCAATGGTTAATCATGGCTTAAAAACACCTTTTAACACATTTTAGTGAGGTTCGGGTTACGGCACGCAAATCGGAGTTAAAACAGCCGTAAGGGCGTTTTGGTCATTTCGCGTCGAAGCTCAAAATTAGGATTTTCTCCTCTATTAACACACATAACACAAACAATCCCTTATTAACATCAAAACATCCCCTTGAGGATGGGTGGGGCCACGACCTCATTTTCTAGTAATAACCTTAGGGCATTTTGGTCATTTTACACGTACAGAAAATTGGGTTTGCAATACTTGGAATTGCTCCTAACTTTCTTCTAACGTTATATTCCTTTATTAAGGATTGTTTGGTCTCAAATTTTATATAATATTTACCTACGGAATTCGGTAATTCCTAATGATAGAAAATTACAATAAAAATTGGGCGTTACACAT
>JAMLFY010000011.1:27913683-27931683 GCA_030441495.1 Dalbergia oliveri
GGTTTTGATAAATCTAGGTGCCTTGAGTAAGAGTAGTGAGCGAGGGAATTTATGCTAGTTATTTCAATTGCACGTTATTCATTTGGATTATGTACCTTATTTAACTTCTATTGGTAATATGTGTGGATACGTGATATGGAACGATCAATATTTTTCTAAGTTATGGATTGTTGTATGAGCAATTGTGTTTTGTGTGTTTTATTTTCTCTTTTCATGCAGACAATTAATATTACCGCGGCTTACATTTTGTTTTCAAAGTTTTTTTAAAAAAAATTACTCATAATTTTGTTAAAGTATCAAGATAATCAGATATGAAACAAAAGAGTAATAACTAATAATTGACTTAAACGTATCCTAGGCATGTTAGGTTGATTATTAGGGTGTTATAACATGAGCATACATATGATAAATGCAGTGATTTTCTAAATCAGTGCATTTTCTCTTTATTGATATAGGAAAAACTTAGTTTATACCTAACGGGTAGTTATACCCAGGTCTATTTCTGGACAACTCCACAATAGATAGTTTATACCAAATGCTATTTATAGTGGATCACACCACACAAGGGAAATAGACTGCTTCTGGATTAAGCTATTCCTATGTGAATTCTCGAACTTCATTTTTCCATTTCCAAATCACATATAGGTCTATTCACGTCTACCAACTCATAATATCTCTAGAAGTCCTCTTTTTGCCATCCCCTTTACTCAACATAAGTTTTCTATTTTGTCCACATGTCAGACATACACGATTGAAATTTATACATTCTTTTTTTTTTTTCCAAATGCATGCATAAAGCACATATAGGCATTTCCTTCACAATAAAATTTCAATCATGCCTCATAAACCATTCTTTATTCCCTTTAGCATGCATTTATATATCACAAGTCATTTGGCCTGTAACATCCTAATATTTAACCCAATACGCCTAGGACGTATTAAGATTAATTATTAGTTATTACTTTCCTTTAAATTCATTTACAAAATACTTAGCGGAAAATACAAGTAAATTTTTTTTTTGAAACGAGGTACGTAAAACAAAGTGCAAGCCTTTGCTTATAACATAAATGAAACGTGAAGCGGAAGAGTAAAATAGGTCACACAAGGTAAAGAGATGAATCATACAAAACAAAGCAATAAGGAACATCTTAATCATAAAACATCCATCATAACATTAATCATAATTAGTTTAGTACATAACTGAAAGATAATATAGAGTCATACCCATACGAGTGGGCAGAGCTCCAGGTACATAAAATGGAAATACATAAACGGAAAGGAAAATAAAAGCAAGTACAAAGTAAATTCCCAAAAGATAAGACCCAACTCACTGCCTCACCCTCCATGCCTCCTGATGACGCTCGTCCTCAATGGGGAGATGTAGCCCAGGAACTAACGGAGCTCCTCGAATGTAGCCCCAAAGCGAGATCTAGGCATGGGAATTAAGGGGATCATGGCCTCCACGGCATGGTTGCCTCTTGGCTCGAACACGCCTCGCATGCCTCTGGGTGAAAGTGTCCTCGCTATCTCCACGAGATCCATGGGGAACGAAGGGAAGAGCCCTTCGAAGATCGGCCTTCGATCGAGACGGAACATACTCGGGTATCGGCGTGCCGCCGATGAAGAAGGATGGGCACGCCTCCTCGCCTCAAGGTCGCGTCCTTTCAAAGATCGTCGCCAAAAGGTGAAGTTGGATCAAAGTGATAGCTGGAAACGGGGAAAGCAAACGGGCATCCCACGTACACAAAAACGCGCACCTCACAATGACCCTGAAAATGGTAAGACTGATGCTCGGGTCATAGTGCACCTCCCAAGTGCGGGTCAATGAAAATCATGAACGCGCCATCGATGTCTAGACGTAACGGAAAGAGAAATAGAGAGAGGAGTGAGAATCTTGCTAAAGAATCTCAGGGAAATCCTTTATCCTAGTGTCATCGTTTACGCCCCAAGAACCTTGGGTTTATATAAAAAGGTTATACATGCAAGGGTTCATTATGAGGTTTTCATAAGAGATATTTATCCAAGGTCCATGTCTTTTATAATGATTCTTAATGCATGTATGCAGCATAATAGTACATGGATGCATGGCAGTACTTTAGGCAAACCAAACAATAATCAAACAACATGTAAGTGGCATGTAACTTCTCTTGAACATCATTCCTTATTCTTAAACTTGTGACACTAAACATAATAGTAACCGCACCCCTAAAACTAGGCTATGAGCTCATACCTTAACTAGTCATCACTAGTTCTTACTTATCCTCTTGATAAGCGAATCATAATCATATTCATAATCATCATAATAATCTCGACTCCTAGAGTACGGGTAGGGGCCTAAGGATCACCCATCATGGGACTTTTTCCTTCTTCGAAATGCATCGACTTGTTAAGCCAAGTGACTTTGTCCGCTTGAGGCTAATGTCTATGCTCTCACGGTTTTGCCTTCTCCTCACTGAGGAGGGAGAAGTACGTCTCGATGTGTCACATTAAACATCTTATTTTCAAAACTTTCTTAAGTCCCTCAAATTTGATGAAAATTCAACATAACGGCTACACTCGGATTTCCTCAAAATTGAGTCATGCCACATAATCTCAATCACATGTATCATTCTTATGGAACTTTCTCAATTAACAACTTTCTAGTTCACATGAGCATACTCTTCTAGCTCATTCATATTTCGAACCTCATGCATCTCAAATTAAGGCATAGCACTTCATCACATCAACACGCCAATTATACACATAAGGTTTCATGCTCAAAATATTAACATAATCACATCCTCATAAATATGCTCTAGATTCATCATCATAAATATGCTCACTCGGCCTCCTATCTCATAGTATCTTATGCTTTGGCCCTTACGGGTCTTAAACTTGTATTCTAATTATTCCAAACAGCATTGTGCATGTAAGGGGAAAAGTATTATATGCTTACGGCTCTAAATCTTCGTTTGACCCTTTTAAGTCCGTCTTCACCTAAGGCTCCATAATCAATTCCTAAACCAATTATGAGGGATTCCTAGGCATGTTACTAAGTTGTAAACCATTTTTCCTCAATCTAACTATGCTGGAACAGAATTATATATTTGCCATGTCTAGATGTGCTAGAATTTCCATTTTAAGTCCTTATCATCACCTTAAGCTTTGTAATTAATACCTAATCATTTATGAAGGATTTTTATACATGTTTTACTGATTATGAACCATTTATCCTTGAATTATTCATGCTGGAACAGGTTTGCATTTTTCCATAGTTAGGTGTTCTAGAATTCTCAATTTGAACCCTTTTTAGTTACTTAATCTTTTCTAACTTCTCTAAAACGTTCCTTACTTCACTCAAACATAATTTTACACATTTCCACACCATAAAACAGATTTAGTACAGTGGCCAAACATGGGGTACAGAACCGAAATGTAAAGCCCATAAAATCACATAATCTCATGAATTAAAATGCATACAAGTTGCTAGTTTTCTCTTGGAATAATTCTAGGGACTCAAAACTCTTTTAGAACTCAAATCCTTACATTAAAATCATGTAATTACACATGAGGTCAGTAGCTAAATTAACTTGTTCATAAAATAGATTTAAAGTGTATAATTTCATTCATAATGTTGCTTAGGTGCTCCTAAGCTTAGAAAAATTACAAAACATGAACTATGGACACTTGTGATTAGAGGAACTCATACTAAGTCCATCATCATCACCACAAGGCCGAATGGCTTCTTTAAAATGCCATCATTTTCTTAAAACCTTACATAGGATACTTGGGCAAGTCTTTGAGCTCTAGATCATTAAAGTGATGACATAAACTTAAACATGCTATGCACCTCATTTTTATTCTTCATTAGAAAATAAAGTGAGAGCATAAAATAAACATGAGATGCACTCATTTGTTATCTTTAGAATTTAAGTGATGGCATAAAATATAAACATGCTAGACAAGAAAGTAAACATGAGATGCAAGGTTCAATTCTTTATTTTAGTGCTCTAGGCCCCTTGAGGTATTTACCCCAAATCAACAATCAACTTTAAGGTTGAAATAGGTAGGCTTTGAGATTTATTAAGTGAGGATGCACATTCTTGTTTTAATCTTTAAGTTGTTTAGTGATGACTTGAAAATAAACATGCTATGCAAAGCATTAAAGTAAACATGAATGCATCTTATTTTAGATCTTAGCTAGAGCTCTTGCAAGACTTTAAAGGAACATGAAACCTCAACCCATTATGTATCATAAGGCAAGCTTTAGAGTTCTTAGCACCTAGACTTCAAGGAAGTCTTAAGGTTTGAACTTCATCATCAAGCTCAAGAAAATAGACACAAAGCTCAACACTTTGTCTAAACAAAATACAAGAACTAAATCATATTCTTTATTTTATTGCTCATGGGCTTCAATCTAGAGTAAAACTCTTAGAACGGCCGACCAACTTTAAGGTTGGCAAGGGTAAGCTTAGAGCTCTTTGAAATCATGTGATTAATTTTCTTTAACAAAACTTTTGTGATCTACTTAACATTTTTAGCAAACTTTGTTCAAACAAAGGAAAATGAAACTGAAATCATGAGAGGAAAAGAAGAACCGAAAACTTTATCAAGGAAAAAGAAAGAAATCAAGGCATGTATGGTCCAAGACCAAGTTGTTTCAAGCTTTAGAGGTTTCTCACATGACAACAACAAGTCATTATCTTGAAACCTCATCATCAAGCTCATGTTATTCTCATAAAAAGGCCTCTTGGCCGAAATGAAAAAGAAAGGAGGAAAAGAGTTTGAACCAAGAGAAAACTAGAACTTTCTTGAAGAAAACAAGTAAAAACTTGAAAACAAAACCCCTACCTAAGGAAGTCTTTGAATAGAAGAAAGAAAGCTTGATTCTTGAAGAGTTGAGAAGACAAAATCTTCTCTTGAGTGTGAAGATGGATTCGGCCAAGAAGGAAGCTCAAGGAAGATGATTTTTCCTTGAGTTTCTAAGCTTGGGAATGGAAAGTTTAAGTGTTTGAGGGATGGTTTAAGGTGAGGTAGTGGTGGTTTATGGTTGTTTGTGGTGGTTTGTGGTGGTGGCAAGGTTCTTTGAGAAGAAGAAGATGAAGAAGATGAAGAGAACTTGAGAGAAAATGCAAGAAAAAGCAAGAGAACTAAACTTGGCAAAGCTTCTAAAGTGTAACCAAGTTCTTCCAAGCTTGGTATTTATAGAAATTTGCAACATGGAGGCTTCCTTGGGGTGATGGCCGACCAAAGGAAGAAAAGTGAGGAAAATATCTCTTATTGGTATGGGCAAGGCATGGGCAAATCATGTTTGAAAGCATGGCTAGGTATGGCTCAAAGTATGGCTTGGGGTATGGCCTTTGAGTGAAGTAAAAATCAACATGTGATGAATTATGGGGAAGGGTATTGGCCAGCTTTGTCAGCCAAGGGGAGGTTAATTGTTCATGTAATTGTGGTTTAATGATGTGTTTAGGTGTTTCTTTGATTAAGGTTTTGGTTAGGAGTTGTAAGAAAGTGTTTAGGTGAGGTAATTGGGTAATTAGGAATGTCAAGACTTGATTAGGGAGTGGTCATACTAGATTAACAAATTAAATTCATTTCTTAGTCAAATGAGGTATGGCACAATTCCTTAATTTAAGGAATTGGAGAGAGAAAATACTATTCAAGATTCCATGACTAGGAATCTTGAATTAAAGAATGCAATTAGAGTTTATCTAAGCAATCTTAGGTTCTAATTAACCTTAATAAATTAATTTGACTCTAGATTAATTATCGAAATAAATTAATCTTCGATTAAGCATAATATTGCTTAGGTTTGCTTAATTGCGTCATTAGGCTCACTGATCACTGTTCTAGGGCAAAATGGTAATTTTACATTAAATACCGGGACCTTCAGAGCAAACTAAACATCAAACATTACTCAAAAACATCATTCTAAACTTCCTGGAAAATTCGGGTCAAACGGCACCTTTTCCCGTGTAGAACAAGCAAGGGTATTTTGGTCATTTTGAGCCGAAAGTTTAGAAAACGAGATTTTCACCTTGGATATCAATTGTAACAGATACAACCCCTTCAAACATTGAGTTGACCCATTAAAGACTCAGGGCAACTCCCTTAAATTCAGGTAAAAATGACCTAGGGCATTTGGTCATTGTACTCAACGCAGAATAAAGGGCGTTACATGGCCAAATAGTTAACATCAAGTATTCATGTCATACTAGAACCAAAAGTGCCATTATTTCATCAAGTCAAAGCATTATTTCATTTTCAGCACAATGGGTAGATTTAATACCATTGTAGCACAAATTTATTTGCTCATCAAAATATCAATTCAAAGGCTATAAAAGTTGCACAAGATACTTCAATGTGTGCATAAGGGTCCATAAAAATTTCAAGCAAGAAGTTCTCAAACTATGACAATAAAATTAGACAAATTTGGTGCTACAGAAACCACTTAACCTTCAACTCAAACCGAAATCTCATAATTTTTAACCCTAACAAATGATTGAATCAATTCAAAAGAAAAATTATAATTACACTTAAGATGTTGTCAATATATAAAAATTTCAAAGGAAAATTCAATCATTTGCTATGGTAAAAAAATTAGACAAATTTGTAGCTTTCATTTTCAATAATCCAGGCAGTATAGATACACTTTGGTTCTTGATTTTTTTAAAGCATTAGGAGTCAACATTAGAGCCCAAGAAAAACTGTGAACTAGCTTAGGATGTTAGCTTTAACATATATTTTTTCTAGCTCATGAAAATATACACAATTCCCTTAGAAAATTCATGATAGTGTAACTGTCTATGTAGAAGCTGAAAATCTAGCAGCATGATTGAAAATCTCTTTTAACAAAAATGACTTCTAACATCATCCAAACACTCCACAAAAATTAACACATCAATATCAATATATTATCAACTAATACAAAACATCAAATTAAATCACTAGTTAAAATAGAAAAATTGATTTGAAAGCAAAAGAGGTTTAAAAACCCTCTTTGGTGGCTTTAAGGATCTTGGCTCCAAGGATGATCCAAGAAGGATTTTGCTCATTTCAAGGCCTCCAAACCAATACCAAACCCTTCCTTAGGCAACAATAGATAAGGTATAAGGTGAGAAATGGTGAGGATTTGAAATTCTAATCGATTAGATTTGTAGGTTATGATGAGTAGAACAAGTTTGGTGAGGGAAGTTTATGGTTTTATCAAGTCTAGGGTAGGAAAATGGAGGTTTGAATCAAGTTTCTTTCATGTTCATGAAGAAGAACAATGGTGGCTGTTTTTCCTTTCTCTTGGCTGAAATAAGGGTGGCTTAATGGAGAAGAATGGTTTTGTAGTCATCTTGTAAGGAAAGCTTTGATTTTATAATATAAAAGAAGAATTCTTAAAGAAAGATAGTAAAATGAATGGCTAGGGTTTAGTTTAGTAGTCAAAGAATGAATCCTGGCCATCCACTTGGCTCAAGATAAGTGGCTCACTTTAGCTTGGGGAGCAAGTAGCTTTTTTGATGTTAAAATCACACACTAAATTCCAAGGAACGGAGAGATATTGGCACTTGGGTAAAATATAATAAATGAAAGGCCATGATTGAAACTTACTTTTCAAGTTTCAATCCTTACCATCCACTTAGCATAAAGTGGTTGGTAAAGGT
This sequence comes from Dalbergia oliveri, assembly GCA_030441495.1. Lineage (NCBI taxonomy): Eukaryota > Viridiplantae > Streptophyta > Magnoliopsida > Fabales > Fabaceae > Dalbergia > Dalbergia oliveri. The sequence continues at coordinate 27,921,318 of JAMLFY010000011.1, forward strand.
TACTGGCCACCAAGTAACTTGTACGTATTAAAACCACACATAAAAAACCTACCAAACGGGTAAAATTCGTACCGGGTAATCAACATTCTGAAAATTAATTCTAGGTATAAATTCTCATTCCTAACTATTCTAGCCTCCACCTTTCTTTTCTCAATTTTGGGCATCTCTTAGGTCCAATTCTATGGTTTCGGCTGCCCTACGGGCCCATGGGGCCATAAGATTACTATTTACCCGACTCGATTTTTTTTTATAGGTTCGTTGGGCAATCTTCATCATTGCTAAACTGCCAGATTTTTGAAATTACGATTAATAAAGCTCAAATTAATTTTTAAATAATTTTTAGGGTGTTACATAAACAATATAGTAGTGATTATTTTTTTAAAAAAATAACAAGTAAAAATTAATCATAAAAAGATAATTTACTAAATGATAATATGCAACATACATATTAGTATTTTTATCATCTAGTGTTTGTATAATTTTCAAAAGTATTAAACAAATATATATGATATAGGACTTATTAACAATCCCTTATTTTTTAGTTTTTTTTTTTGTTTGACATTGCTATTATTAAGAATTGAAATAATTTAGTGCATTGAATTAGATATATATTTAATTGGGGTATGTAACGTACCATTACATTTGAGTTGTTTTCTGTGTACGGACAGTGGTCTTGCTAGCATTCCGCCTCCTCCAGAGTGGTTGGAGCACCAGGGTGGGTACCTACAATGAACTCCAATGTCCAAGTAAGTTTTAAGGGAGTGATAGAGGGATGGGTATCAAAATGAATAGCATACCATGAAGGGATTTCCCTCCTCTTTATACGCTTAGGAGCCTTTCCTTATGGGGAGACCTTAGGGTTGAGTTGACAGTCCTTTGGCATGGCATTCTCGTTCTAAGCTGTGATGGGTTGTTTGGATCTTATCCTCTATGTTTGTACTTGGTCCCGTGCTCGTTAGGGACTTTTCTGAGGCCATGCCTAGGGTCATTCGTCTTCCTCAAAGGAGGGCTCTTCATCGAGTTCGAAATTGATGCTACTTGTTTCTAGACCTCGGGTGGACACGGGTAGACCTTGGGTGATCCTTCCTTGGTGGTTCTCGGGTGGTCCTTTCCCTTGGTGGTCCTCGTGGACCTTGGAATGAATTCCCTAGCCTTTTAGGTATCACAAAGGAAGTGATCCTCCTCCATTTGAGGTCTCCAATCCTAGGTCCTGGTGTTAGCTCCAGAACCCTTCAAAAAGTTTCAAGGTAATATGTTTGAATGACAACAAACCAATTAAGGAAAATATTTTGAAGAATGACTAACGTCTACCTTGAGTTTCTTGAAGTAAGCAAAGGGTTCATTCGTTGGCATAACATGGCTCCATTAACGTGAATAATTTGACTTTATGTAACACCTAATTTTCTTTAGAAATTAATTGAGGCTTTGTTAATGAGAATATTAAGATTCTCGCAGGCATAGTAATGATGAGAACGACTTTATGAATGAACAAAAAAAAATGAATAGTATTTTGGGGCTGGATTAGGCCGTCAGGACCAGTAAATCCTGGATTTGGACGGAAATGCCCGAAATTGAAAAACATAGGGATAAAGTGAGAAATAGTGAGAAATGAAAATTTTATACCTATAATTTAATTTCAGGTAGTATCTGTTTTAATTGGGTATGATGTTTACCCATTGATGAAATTTTAAATATGCGATTTCTAACACGGAAAGATGATTAATCACTACTAATGGATAATGTATATCCATTTAAGACATGTGGAAGGCCAAGATTTAATCCTACCCATCCATTCTACTTTCTATCTTTAAGAATTATGTGCTTATATTATATAATATCTAAACCTTACTATAAGATAACCACAAGTCACCTAACCTCATTAAATCCTTCTTCATGTTTCGGCCATCAACCAAGGAGAAGCATCAGCCTCCATTTTCATTCCTTAGAAGTTCTAGCTTGCAAACCCAAAAACCTTAGCTTAGAATTGTTAAAACTACCAACTTCCTTTACTAAATGTAATCTACACCTCAACACCTACAATTCTAACTGATTAAAATTCCTATTCTCCACCAAACCTCACTTTGATATATCACTTCCTCACTGCCTAAGGGAGGTGTGGGGTTTGCCTTGGGTCCTTAAGGTGAAGAGAAAGATCCTCTGGAACACCTTGAAGCATAAAGCCCTAAGGAGTTGCAAAGTAGGGTTTTCTTTGCCTTTTCTTTTCAAATTTGTTTGATAAGTTCTGATTGAGTTAGGTCCAAAATTTCTAGTTATATTGGTTGATATTATGTTGATATTGATGTATTAATTTTGGTGGTGTGTTTGGATGGTGTAAGAAAATTGTTTTGATCAAAAGAAATTTTGACTAGGTTGCTGGATTTTCGTTTGGCTAATAGGTAAATTTTCATGAATTTTTAGACATATTTGTGGTTATGTTTATGAACTGAAAAAAAAATGTGGAAACTAACCTCTTAAAATAACTATTAATTTTCTTGGCATTGGTCTTAAGGTATACTACCTAAAAAAAATGGACATTGAAATGGGACTAATGCTATCTTGGTTGTTGAAACTGAAGCAATAAGATTGTCTAATTTTATTACTATAGCAAATGATAGAACTACACTTTGAAATTTTTATGGGAAGTTGATAATATATTGAATTATCACTGTAAATTTTATTTGAGTTGATTCAATCATTTGCTAGGGTAAAAATTATAAGAACCTTGGTTCAGCCGTGAATAAGTGGTCTCTGACCACTAAATTTATACAATTTAGTTAGCAAGTCTAGAGCTCCGTTTAATGGGAAATTTTTACAGGGTCTCTTAGACACATTGAAGTGTCATGGAGAATTTTTGTGGCTCTTGAAATGGCAGTTTGATGTGGAAATTAAATGTTGTTCCTGGAACGGTAAATATTCTCAAGGTGCTGGAATGGTAAGAATAGCTTAAATTAGTGGTAGAATGATATCTAGTCCAAGTATATGGCATATGAATGCATGCTAAATGTTTCAAATACTTGCTTATGAGGCATGAATGAGCCTTTAATGTAATTGAATGCCTACATGTGATGTAAGCATGCCTTTGAGAAAAGAAAAAGAAGTACATGATGCGGGTATTGTGACAAAAGAGAATATGTGAATCTTAGTTATGAAATTTTAAACATATGGGAAAACAGAAACAAGGCTTATATGGGATAAAGAGGAAGGCAAGATAAGGACTTCCCTGGAAATTTTATGAGTCGGTAGACATATCAGCTAGGAATAGAACCATGTGTGATTCAGAAATGGAAAAAATGAAGTTCGATAATCACGAATATGAATGAGCTCATGTCCTAGCAATCTATTGTCCTTTGAGGAATTATCCACTCAAGAATACCTCTTGATGTGAAATTAAGCCTTCCCTATGTTAATGAAAAGAAAAATGCACGGAATTGGATTCTATGGTTACCAAATAACAATGCATAAACTATTATTGTGGTTGTATTCTGATTTCACATGATGTACATACTTTAGTATTGATGCCTATAATTTTGTATGAATATTTTTATGTGAATGAACTTATTGTTTATGTTTTGTATCGTATTTGAGGGACTACCCCCTGAGAATTTTATAGTATTCTCACCCTACAATTGCATGTACTTGTATTACTCAGATTCAATGGATGCCGTCACTAGTATTCTTCCTTGATCGCCACAGTGGGCGTGGCATTATGACCCAACACTTGATTCCCTGTATCCTGTAGGTTACTCCAAGTTCTGTGTGTATGTGCTTTTTGGCCATCCTTTCAGTGCATCAATCTTTATTGGTGAGTTCAACCCTGTTTCTCGCTACGACGGTGTGCCCCTCATATAGCACACCCGAGGTATTAATACGATTGCTCCACTAGCACCTCCTCTCCATAGATGCACCCTCCTCTTTATCATCATCCTCAAACTTGGACCTACCCGATGGTCCTGACGCCCTGGAGAGGCGAGGCTATCATACTAATGGCCAACGCTTCCTAGGAAGACACAAGGTTTTGGGACTCTTGGCTTGTACATAGTAGTAGTGTAGTGTTAGGACATTACCACCCTGTGGACTGATGTACTATTAGATGTTTTCAAGTCCATTTGCATCTATATGTGATTTTGTTAGACCAGGATACTCGAGCAAGCTAGGTTTTTTTTAGGCGATGGCTAGTCCTTTTGATATTGAGTCCCTGACTAACTTAGAGTTAACTAGTTTGTTTGCTAGTATGATGTACATATTGTAAACTTAGAAATGATGTTCATATATGGAGATACAAGTTTTGAAATATATTTGTCTAAATTACTTTATTGCATTGTATTTCGACGAGTATAGACTATGAACGTACGTAATACTCTGCTAATTATTGTATTGCTACTAAGTAGAATATGGTAATTAGGAGGTGTTACACTTATGCAAACATAATTTATCTCGTATAAAGAGATGGGAACCAAATAGAAGTGATAATTATATGACAATTTGAGCATATACATGCCTAACGGATTGAAGAAATATAACCAGTACAAGAAACCAAGTTAAGGATGTCAAAAAGTAGCATTAGACTTTAGAAAGTAAGCTTACCTGAAGATATCAATCCAACTCTGAATCCAACATGTTCTACAATCTTCGATCATCATGTTCACAATTTTTTTTGTATCAACAACAAGCTTAGATTGGAGACTAAAAACCAACGTTTTACCAAGGAATTAATATCAAACATCAAAAAGTTCACTTCACTATGCAGGCCTGAACTTTTCTAGAAAAGGAGGAAAAGTTTAAAATTCAAATTTAAAGTCAAACCCAATTACAAACTAGCGTGTCATCTCTTCTGCAACTAGTCAACTATCCTAGCTTCTAGAAGAAAGAGTTTAAAAACATGATCAGAAAGTAAAAAGTAGTTCTGAAAGGACCTTAGAAACCTCAATTGTACAACAACTTCCAACAAGTTCTGACAAAAGTTAAGCTACTCCTCTAGATTTCGTTCCAGACACAAACAAATGATCAACACGTCACTTGGAAAAATGATTAAGGGCAATGGTAAAAAATGAAGACCATCTATAAATAGCGATGTGCTTTTAAATAAATAGTGACATTGATGCTACACAATGCTTAAACTACTGAAAATTTCTCTTCATCTCTTGTAAAGTTTATTACATATTGTAATCAGTTTCCTTGTTGTAAAAAATCTTCTTTCTATGTTCCTAATTAGTTCATTCATTCTCCAAGGAAGAATTTCTAAAGAAGTCATTCAAGTTATCCAGGTCATTCATTGTATATCTTAAGGAAACTTGAGTGTAGGTAAGTTTGAGTTGCAAAACTAAACACAAACCTTTGTATCCTTGAATCCATAGTGATAAATGTAGTTTAGCTTGAGAGGCTAGTCAAAGACTACTTGCAATGCAACAGTAAAGTTATTTTACTGGTCATGGTTTAGCTTGGAGAGGTTGGTTAAAGACTACTCGATTTAGCTTGGAGAAGTTAGTCAAAGACTATCGGTTAAGCTAAAAAACTAGTGAATAACTACTTGGTTTGTGACAATAAAGGTTGTCTCCTGGTCACAGGTTAGAGCTTGGGAAGACTATTGTAAAGACTATTAGTTTCTTCTAAGTTAGGAAACGTGTTAGTGAAACTCAACGTGGTTGGAGCTGAATATGCCAGGTTCCAAATTAATATAATAATCTATGTGCGTATCTTCTTCTCCCTTATCTTTTTACATTCGTTATTATGTGGTTATTTGTTTATTTTGCTTGAACTCTATCTTTTTAAGTTGTTCTATTACTAATGCTGTTATTAAAAAGTTACTTTTTGAAATCTCTAACTTTGTTCCAAGCTGCACTACAAGCTTAAAGCTTGATAGTATTGTGTTAAAGTTTTAGAAGCTAAAAAGTAAAAAAGAAGCAAAGTATGATTCAATCTCCTGCGCTTTTCTACCTACAAGTGGTATCAGAGCTTAGTGTGAAGTCCTACATTTCTGGGGATATGAACGAAGCATGCCTTATAAGGGTGTGGATTTCCTCCTTGTGTGAAGCGTTTTCCCCTCGCGAGTGGGGGAAGAACAAAACCTTGAAAGGGGAGTCGAGTAGGCCCTGAACTCCAAAGAGGACAATATGTAATGCAGGGAGTTCAGGCTGTTTATAGATGGTCAGAGCCGTCAGGAGGTTGGTGTGCCGCGGGACGCTAGGCCCCAGGGGGGTGGATTGTGAAGTCCCACATAGACTGGGGAGGTGAACGAAGCATGCCTTATAAGGGTGTGGATACCTCCTCCTTGCGTGACGCGTTCCCTCGCAGGAGGGGAAACAAAACCTTGAAAGGGGGAGTCAAGAGTAGCCCGACCCAAAAGGACAATCACGTAATGCAAGATCCTGGGCTTTACACTCTACATATGGCTTTTCATGGATAGGCTCTCATAGGAAAAGTCATTTACAAAAAAATTTAGATCATCCACTCCATCTTCCTCTGTTGTGACTCTAATGCAATGGACTTTGACATGGATTTTAACACCTAATTTCTCGTCATGAAGTCATAATTGTCATCTGAAGATATTTCAACCTCATTAGTTGTTGTCTTGGTAAGAGCGTGGTTGATTTAGTGGTGGAGCTTGTTTCAAAAACCATTGTCCTTCGAGGAAGTGCAGCAGAGATCAGAATGGAAGTAACCCAACTGTTGAGACATGGGCCTCATTGAGTGTTCTTCAATTACAACAAAGGGTTCAAGTATAGGAGGTGATCTTCTTCATTTGCTAGATCCTTGAATCCCTTTAGCCTATTGCAATTCCCTAACTTCTTCTAGCCTATTCTTTTCTTGAAGATTCTCTATCTTTGAGAATTAGCTTTGTCACTTAACACCCTAATAATTAACCCAATACACCTCCATCTGATTAATTACTAGACTTTACTCTTTGCTTCAGTTTCTTAATCATGCTTTGAAAATACTTAGTGAAATTACGAGCCATTTTTTTTTTTTAAAACATAATTGAAAACGTGAGCCACGCTTAACGTGAATGATAATTCGATATAACAGGAAAATCAAATAGACATATCATGAAGAAACATATCATATTGGCTCCATCATATGACATCCATAATTACATATCACATAGATATTTTGCCTACCAAAAAATAAGACTAGGTGTAGGCAATCTAACAAAACATAAATAATATATGGATGGAAGGACATCCATTAATGGCACCTAGTAATAACACTCCAGGGATAGGGATAGATATCTGAATATACGAGTGAAACTAAGGATGGAGTTCAGCTACCAGGTGAAAGCCTCAATATGATTCACGAACGCTTCCTATTTCTGAAGACGAGTGGAAAGAAAAATAGAGGGAGTTAGAAACTTATAAAAATTCTCGTAGGGTACTCACCTCATGATGCATTGTGTCATCATCATCGTCCCCAGGAACCTCGGGGTTATTATGAAATAATGAGCATGCTAAGATTGATTTATTAAGTTTGAAAATATACTTTACCGAATTTCGTAGGATTTAATCATGCGTCTTATAATGCATCATAAACTTAGCATGTCATGTTTATAATGAACTTTTCCTTTCATATATAATAACATAGTTATGCATAAAATCACATCATATTCCTCATCATCATTTCATAATACTATGCATAGCAGAACATCATATTTCTCATCATCATCTCATAAATACTATGCATAGTAGAACATCATATTCACATAATGCATTTACTTAGTTTCTTAGGTGACTTAAAGTTACTTTCATCATCATTTTCCTGGGCCACCCTATACTCCACCCTTTTGGGAGTAATCTAGGTTATGAGCTCATACCTTACTAGTCGTCACTAGCATATACTTATCCCTTTTGATAAGTTAAAATCCAAACTCTACCCTTTTGAGAGAACGGGCTTAGGGGCAAGAATCACCTTTCACCATCTATAGTCTGATAGGTCTAAAGGATCATTTTCTCGATCACCTTTTCACCACCTATAGTCTGATGGGTCCAAAGGATCATTTCCTCATAAGTTTAAGTCACCATTAAGTCTTAGCATGTTATATCATAATCATCAAGATGCATGAACATTCTCATTGTTTGCAATAGCAACTATAACATGCAAGCCATAAAATCATTTAATAATATCAAATTCTCAGTAGGCATTACATCATCATATAACTGACATTCCAAAGCATGAAATCTCTACATAGACTTATCATTTAAAACATCAATGAGGCATCATCATCAATTCTTACCGAAAGTTATCTCAACAATTGAAACTCTAAATCGGCAACCTCAATTATTGAACTAATTAATTATGCATCTAAGGGATTCATTACCATCATTACCATTAATTATAAGCCTTAGGAACATTATTAGACTATAGGGCAGCATAGACGGTAGTCATTCTTAAGGTTTTCGGTGTGCTAGAAGTTGCGTTTTTAACCCTTTCTGTTACCGTCTTTCCCTTCGATGCCAAAATTAATTACTAACCCAATTATGAATCATTCTCCCTTATCTAAACATAATAAAATCTGGTTCTTAAGGCCTAAAGGTTCTGGAAGGATTGTATAAATTTCATTATCTAGAGTTCTAGAAATCTTGCTTTACGTTGTTTTATATAGCTAGTTTCTCTTCTAACTTGCATATAATTGTTCCCTCATCAATAAACATAATAATCACAACTTTAAACATATTAAATCATCATCATACATTGGTAATAAACTCAGATTAGTGGCTGAATCATGAACCTATCATAATCACATTTTAAGTGTACATGAAATACTAGTTTCTTGCAAAATCTTTGCAAGGCCTCAAATTTCTTTTAGAAACTAATTCTTTTTGCTAAACTTGAAAGAATCTTCATGATTAAAATTCTCACTTAAGATAAAAGGAGCAAGTCTTGATCTTAAGAGATTTATGTGATATCTTAGAATCATAAACATGCTATGCAACCTCATTTTAATCTTGTCATTATAAGGTGATAACTTGAAATTATAAACATGATATGCAAATCCATTTCTTTATCTTTAAGATTTAAGGTGATGACTTGAAAATTAAACATGATGCAAGAGCTTGAAATATAAACATGATGCAAGAAACAGCGCGGTAGTCCGCAAAGACCAGTGGAGGGAGAAGAGAATCTTAAGAAACCGGAGCGGCGGTAATCACATGGACCGGTGGAGGGAGAAGAGAATTATTATTACATCTTTTTAAGCTCCAATCTCAAGACTTCTTAAAGAATTAATTCTTTAACTCCAATAATCTTATTTCTTTGCTTGTGATACTTGGGCAAGTCTTTGAGCTCTAGGATCTTTAGGTGATGACATAAAAATAAACATGTCATGCGTTGATTCTTTTAGCCATTATAAAATAAAGTGAGAGCATAAAATAAATATGAGATGCATCCTCTTTATTATCTTTGAAGATTAAGTGACAACTTGAAACATAAACATGAAATGCAAGCTTGGAAATTTAAACATGATTATGCAAGTTCATTTATTCATTCTTGAGATTTAGTGATGACATAGAAAGTAAACATGGTTATGCAAGGCATAAACTTAAACATGGATGCAAGTTCATTTTATTTCTTTACTAGAGCTCCTCCAAGACTTTAGAGAAATATAAATTCAACCCAATATATCTTAGCAAGACAAAGTGAAAAATACATCTTTCAAGTTAAACTCAAGATCATAAAAACATCATAAAAATATTATTCTTTAAAGTTTTGCATCAAGTGGAACTTTCAAGCTTTAGAGGCCTAACTTGTGATGGATTCACAACCCACCCTCAAGGTCCTCATCATCAAGCCATCATCTTAGTCCCACCTAGGCCATATGGCTGAATTGATTAAAGAAAAAGGAAGAAGAAAACCAAATGGAAAAACTAGAGAAAATTCATGAAATTATCATTTTGAACCAAGAACAACACTTAGCAAAACATAGAAATAAACTTAAAAACAACTCCCTACCTAATTTGATTTGAAAGAAAGGAAGAGAACTTGGTTTCCTTGAGTGAAATGAAGCAAAATATCCTTGAAAAGCTGAAGGAAGAATTTGGCCAAGAGAAAGAAAGAAAGAAGGCTTTTGGTGCTCCTAAGACTAGAATTTGTGTAAGTTATGAACTAAGCATCTAAACTATCTTCAAGCATGCCTATTTATAGAGATTTTGCAGCTCATAAATGGACAAAGGAAGGAAAGAAATCTGACCAAAAATTAGAGGAAAAAAAATAAGGAAGAAAATCATTTTGTTTGGTGGCTTAAAACATGGAATCATGTTTCCATGTTTTCATGATTCTTTGTTTTCATTCTTTGGATTTGTGTAATAATTTTCTGACTTATTACTCAATAATTTCGTGCATTACAGCCTTGTGGAAGAGGATTTTGTGTGTTCCATGT